>VIRR01000484.1:30000-150510 GCA_008638375.1 Nyssa sinensis | reverse complement strand
ATTAAATATTCAAAAATATCCCGGAGTCCAAATGGGACAAGTCATTAGTGTATTTTGACTATCTCGACCCTTCTGAGACCAATGGTGAGGTCCGTTTTACGAGACGGGGTCCCGAAAAATAAAAGACCCGCAGTAACCTTTAAAATTACCAAAATGCCCCTAGATTGAAACACAGTCAAACGAACTCCGAATTAGGTAAACAAATAGTGAAATTTTATTATCTCGAACATTCCGGACTCAACCGTGGAGTCCGATTTGTGAAAAGAGGTCACGAAATGTAAGGACACGTGTAAAGTGCAAAATGACTGTTTTGCCCTTTGGAACCCCGGTGTCCGAATTGAGTTCTACGAGAACCTAAACTTATTTTCTTCAACGTCCTAGAACCAATGGTAGAGTTTAATTTAGCAGAATAGAAACTTATGAATCAAAGACATAAAATTTGATGAATAGCATAAATTCAAATAACAATAGACTGAGTTGTAATTTCTACTTTTAGGGACACTGACAGGACAGGAGGGGGCGATCTGATCTCCTGCATTTTCATCCGCCAGTTCAGTTACATATAGTGCACGATCTTCTAGGGTTGATACCAACCCATCAGGTATGGTGTTTTGCTAGTGTTAGAAATGAAGTTAAGTTAGGAATATTTGTGAATGACTGGGATGCTGTATATGTTTGTTTGTAATGTGTTTACCTGATTATTTGGAATTGGTTGTTTACATGTTATGTGTTACTTGCAAGTTTAATAAAGTGAAGAACATGAATTATGATATATGAACACATGAGATATACATGTATATGAAACTGACTGGTGATTTATTTATTATTGTCCGAGCATGTTATATTATTGAGATCCATGTTCAGTGAGATTGCATTGGCATATTGGCATATGATGAATTCTTTGAGAACATGGCGTGGGTGAGCACGTGGTGCTTTGCATTATGAGGGTGTAGATCATGTGGTGAAAAACCCAAAATTGGCCATTGCATTGGTACTCCGTAGCCATCGGGGAGTACCCGTAAACGAGACATGGGTGTGGCATAGAGTTGTGCATAGGTGTGTCACTGTAAAGACTTGAAAATTTAGAATGATTTTTTTTTTAGGAGCACTAATTGAATTTCTTAAATTTTTAATTGCTTTTAATTTATTTTAAATGATAATAATGATGATAATAATAATAAAACAAATGAAATAAAACATAATAAAACAAAGTGAAATAATGTGTATGAGTGATGCATGTGTGATGTGTGGTTATAAATTATTTATTATAATATATATATATATATATACTATCTCAAGTGTATATATATATATATGGTGTGTGTTTAAAGTAGAATAAAGAAGCAGGAAATATTGTATGCATATATGTATATGTGTGTTTGTGTAACGTGGCAACAGGAAGGCCATTTATATATATTGTGAAAAAAAAAATGTGTGTACTTATGTTGTGGCGGTGCAAGCTGGAGAGAAATTGAGAAGGGGGGAAGAAACCAATATAAGGTAGGGGCGGTGGAGTAGAAAAATGGAGAAAAGGGAAAGAGAGAAAAGAGAGAAACCGAGTGATAGATTGAAACAGTGGAGATGGCACTGAGTTGGAGGATTTTGTGAGGGATGTTGATGATTGGAGGCTGCCATAAAAACTTGTTGCAGCCGTTGCATCGATCCAGCAGTGAGTGAGCTTCAAGTTGAGTGAAGCTGATGTTTCAAGATCTGATGTGCAGTTGTAGGCAGCACACCGGGGTAGAGAGATCAGGCAGTAGCTGCGACGGGGGTTCAGTGATGGTGCTGTAAGTGGGATCTGGCTGAAGATAGATCGTGCGGCTGAACGATGGGTGTTTGGAGAAGTATTGGAACGATTGGGCTGTGGCGTTGGATGGATATTGCAGGGGTTTCTTGGGGCCGGAATTGAATTCGGAGGATGTTAGGTTCCGAAACTTCACGACCTTGATCTGTCTCTCTCTCTCTCTGATTCAATCACGGTAAGCTGTGATGATTCGCTTATTTATATGGCTGTCTTTGTCAGCTTATTTGATTTGAGTTTTAAATAAATAACGAAAAGCTTTATTGGGGCAGAACTCCCAATTCTGATCCTAGATTCTGTTTTTAACAATATTAAAGGATTTTCATGTGTTTCTTCCTAATTATTTAAATGGTGCCTAGTCCTTGTAACTACTGATGATGGATTGATTATTATTCTGCCTATGGAATTCTTTATATAGCATGAGATTAAATTAGTAAAATTATATGTGGAGATGTGTGAAGATATAGTGTTGTACAGAAGTTCAGAATCAGATCACGCCCAAACGGTGAGCTGATCTGAACTGAATCTATCATGGAAATTCCCTGATTACGTCCCAGTAGTGGACTGCTTTTATATGATTACCAAGGTCTAATTTAAACTCAAACCTATTACCCACTGCTGCGGCTTAGGAAATCCACAATCTGTTCAGTCATAACTAATATAAAGAAATGCTGAGGTAACGTTGTCGTTGCAGATTATATGTATTTACTATATATGAATTCAGTGTAAGTCTTTGATTGGAGAAATTGTCCCGAACGACTATTTTACTATGGCAGAAACTGCTTCTGCCCTGCGCCATTCTCTCTTCCATTTTATTAATAGGTTCACCAATTGATGTGCAACAATTTGAATTTTCTAACTACCAATTTTTCCCACACGCAACTATCCAGAATTGGTTACCTTCAACAGCGATTAACTGCTGTTAATTTTAATTTCTGTTGGTTGGAGTCTATATCATCTAATTACAAATTGACAGCAACGATGATTTCTAAAATTTCAGTAGTAATCACCTGTATGCTGTAAGAGGTCTGAGTTCTTGAGTTGTGCTCTGAATATTTTGAAATATACCTAGGAGAACAAGTGCGCGTTCTGCTAATTTTCCTCCATTTCATTGTGCTAGTACTGAACTAATATAGTTGGGTTAGCCAAACATATGTCCTGATTTTGAACTACACTATTTGTAGCATTGAATACACACATCTCGCTTGGACCAAGATAAGTCTTAATTGTTTAAGTAGCAGGTCTACCTTGTAGTGGTTGTAAGGAATTAGTAAAGTAGGAAACATAAAGTTTTATTAGACGTGAGGTCTAAATGCAATGATTTAACACTAGCCGTGGTATCTGTTGTGCATATATATATATATATATATATTATTTACAAGTTAATTAAATTAATTTAATTTAATGTGTCGAAATGACCCGTAGTCCAAAATAAACAAGTCATTAGTGTTTTCTTTGTGTGTCGGGCATTCTGAATCCAATGGTGAGGTTTGTTTTGCGAGGCCAGGTTCTGAAAAATAAAAGACCCATAGGAACACTAAAATGACCGTTTCGCCCTTGCTAGTACAAATGTCCAAATTAAATTCCATGAAAACCTAGATTGATTTTGTTCGGCATCCCGGATTCAATGGTAAAGTTGGTTTGAGTAAAAGAGATACCAATCATAAAGAGACATAAAATTTGATGAATAGCATAATGTCATAGAGTAACATATCGAGATATAATTTGTGAATTTTAGGAACTCTGAAGGGGAAGGAGAAGGCGACTTGACTTCCTAGACCGACATAGTAGGAGGACTGAGTTGTTCACTGATTGGTTGGACTGCATAGAGGACACAACTTACTAGGGTTGTGACCAACCGTATCAGGTATGATATTTTGCTAAGTAAGGAATAGGAGTAAGTTTAGGAATGATTTGCATGTTGATTGATTTGTACATGTGTTGATTTGATGATTAGGGAATCATGTAGAATATAACTGCTTGAAGAACCTAGAATTGACAACTTATGTACTCTGATATGTGCTTTGAATTGTTTTATAATTTGTTGCTATAGTGAAGATGGATCGTACTTCTGAGTTTGGATTATTATGTTTTGGCTTACATTCGTGTTGCTGTATCATATGTTTGGGAAGGTGCGATAGTTTGATATATTGGTGCATTATGGAGTTATGTGTTCTTTGTGACTTAATGAGATTGTGAATGTGTGAATCGAGCATGTGTTTAATTTGACTGCTCATGGCATACAGGCTTGTGGAAGAAGTTTTGAGATTTGGATGATATTGTTGCTTTAAATATGCTGCATTATTGAAAGCATACTGCACGGGTTGGCAAGAAATGTTCTGTTGAGATTGTGGCATTGCATGGTGGAACCATGACATTTGGCATAGTGTAATTCATTGATGACATAGTGTGGGTTGAGCACGAGGCGCTGTGCATTATGAAGGTGTAGATCCTGTGGTGAAAAACCCAAAATTGGCCATTGCATTGGTGCCTGCGACCCAACGGGAGCGATCCGTGAACAGGTGTTGGTTACTCGGGTACCCATCGGGAGCGATCCGTAAACCGAGACATGACATGCATGGTGTTGACATGACATGCATAGAGTGGACATGGATGTGAAATAGAGTTGTGTGAGTGTTTCATATGCATTCTCATGTGGCATAGAGTTGTGTGGGTGGTTCATGTGCATTGTCATTACATTGCATGGACAATTGGATGGCATATGGATTCATTACCATTATGTGGTGTGCATGATTTGGAAAGCATGCGGATTATTGTCGTTATATTGCATAAATGATGTGGAAGGCATGTGGATTGTTATTCTTGCCATGTATAGATGATTTAGAAGGCATATAGAGATAAATGTACACTTGCACATGCCACGCCTTACATTTTGTTCCTTGCATTAGCATTGTATCATACCAGCAGTTGAGCTGACCCATTCGTGGGCAACATTTTTCAGATGACACTCCAGGCACCTGAGACTTGAGGAAGTCTCACAGAGTGGAGGAGACCCGAACTTAGAAGGATATTTGGCCCGTGAGGCATGTATTATGATGTACGGGCTTAAGCCCAAAGACATGTATATATATATATTGACCGAAGTGAACGTATGTGCGTGTGTATCTATTTAATTGTCTTCGGTTGTATAAGTAGGCGATGTATATTTAACTTTGATAAAGTTGTGGCCATCGAGTGAGGATGGATTGTGATGTGTTTGTATATATATGATGTATTGTGATTATCAGGGGGAAAAAGGCTCGAAAAACAAAGGAGGTTTTGCCGAAATTTTTTTAAAACGGGAATGTATGTAGGCTTGTATCTAAATCAGTTAAATTGGCATTTATTTATTTATTCGTCTATTTATTTTCTTCTTTTATTTCACTTTAGTCGCGTCCCCGGGTTTGGTTGGAAATTCGGGGCGTGACACGTGCACACCAATGCAACATGTGCACATAAAACGTACCACCCAAGCTAGTCTAAATAACTTAAGGTCTAAACTTTCTCCCACTGTCCCTAGGTATTCGAACCTAGGCTCTGATACCATGTTGTCATGCCTCGAATTTCCACGAACCCGGGGATGAGTGTAACGAAACTAAAAGAAAATAAAATAAAGGACAATCTAACGGATTCAACTGAAACTTACATTCATTTCCTTCAATGTACATCCATGTAAAGCACAATCAATAAAAATATTCAATATGTCATTCAGGCTTAAGCCCTACATCACAAAATATGCCCTCACGGGCCAACTGTCCCTCTAAGCTCATATCTCCTCCACTCTGCAAGACTTCCTCAAGTCTCAAGTGCCGGTAGCGTCATCTATAATATGTTATCCTAGGAATGGGTCAGCTCAACTACTGATATAATATAATCTTAATGCAAGGAACAAAATTAAGGTGTGACATGTGCAAGTGTACATTTATATCTACATGCACAATTATAACCTACATGCCATCCAATTCATCCATACAATGCATTAACAAGATTCATCACACAATCATACAAATTCTATACCACATCCATGAATTCTTTAATACAATGTAATGAAAATGTGAGTGACACACCCACAAAACTCTATATTACACGCATGTTAACTCTATGTCAACTCTATGCCACACTTATGTCTCATTTTCGAAACACATCCGATGGATCCTAAGTACCAACACCCGTTCACGGAACACATCCGTTGGATTCTAGGCACCAACGCAACGTCTCATTTTTGGAACATATCTGATGGAGCCTGAGTACCAATACAACGTCTCGTTTTCGGAACACATCCGATGGAACCTGAGTACCAATACAATGTCCAATTTTTGGGTCTTTCACCACAGGATCTACACCTTCATTATACATAGCACCACATACTCAATCCATACTATGCTTTCAATGAATCACACCATGCCAATATGCCTTGATTCCACCATACAATAATACAATCTCAAATAAGCAATTTACCAGCACATGGAGCATGCCCTTAAACAATGTATTCCACTTACAGCAATCACAGCATCTGAATTATAAAACCTCTTCCACATGAAAGTATACAATACATAATTAACATAAATACATACTCAAGTTATGTGTTCACAATCTTAACAACTCTCTAAAAACATAAATCACGTACAACACCAACACATAGAACGAATCACACCTCCATAAAGCAACAAGAAACACATAAGCAACATAAACAATCTACTCAAGGTTTCTTTTTAAAGCAACATTCCTTATGTGAATTTCTAACATTAGATAAACATATGATTCATTCAATCAACATGCAAATCATTCCTAACTTAATAATATTCCTTACTTAGCAAAATATCATACTTGGATGGGTTGATCTCAACCCTAAGAGGTCGTGCTCGCTGTGTAGTCAAACTAATCAATGAGGATGCAGTCCCTCTATCATATCTGCCTAAGATAGTCAAACAGTCTTCTCATTTCCCTTCAGTGCTCCTAAGATTAAAAAATATGTCTCAGTTTATAGTTCACATGATTTATGCTATTCATCAAATTTTATGCCTCTTTAATCTTGGTATCTCTTTTATTTGAATGGACCCTACAATTGGATTTGAAATGTTGAACAGAGTCAGTTTAGGCTTTTGCGGAGTTCAATTTGGACATTTGTACTAAAAAGGGCAAAATGGTCATTTTGCACTTTCACGGGTTCCTAGTTCTCGAGGCATCTTTTCATAAATCAGACTCTACCGTTGGGTTTATAATATTCTAAATAATAAGAATCCACTGTTCTTTTTTTTTAATCGGGGTTCGTTTGACTAGTCTTTGACTCAGGGGCATTTTGGTCATTCTTGGTGTTCCTACGGGTCTTTTATTTTTTGGGACCTCACCTCGCAAAACGGACCTCATCGTTGGATTTAGAATGCCCGAGACATGAAGAAAACACTAATGATTTGTTTAATTTGGACTTCGGGCCATTTTGGCATATTTAATTAATTAAATTAATTAATTATTTTAGTTACATAATATATATATATATATATATATATATATTTTGGGGAATTAGTCACCACGGTTGGTAACTGTCCCACTGGCCATAAGCTCCTCACTGTTCCCTTAGGTTCTGAGTTCGAATCCTGCCAAGGTGCTGGGCACCCCCTTTTTTTTTCATTTTATATATTAACTATAATATATATATATATATATATATATATATTTTGGGGCGTGTTGGTTACCATGGTTGGTAATTGTCCCAGTGGTTAAGGCTTGGCTTCCCTTCCTATGCGTCCATGGTTCAAAACTTCCTAGCCTCAATTCCTACCTTTTTCCCCCTTTTCACTTATTTTCTTTTTAAAACCCCTTTTTAACTAAAGCAGTCAGGCCTAACCCATTGAGGCCCAATGACTTAAGAAGCCCACTGGTTTAAAAAGAATAATAGAGGCCCAAGGATTTAAAAAAAAGAAAGGCCCAATTCAGCAGCCCAAGGGTTTTAAACAAAAGGCCCAATCCTCAGCGCCTTAATGACTTTCCGGCAGGGCTCCAGCTTTCTCCGGTCACCCCCTCCGGTGACGGTGACCGGAACCCGCGAAAACAAGGTTTTAAAACCCCATTTTTCCTGTGTTTTCGAAGCTGTTTTTGTTCCTAATTTATCCTAACATGTTTTTAAAACATTTTGATATAGTTTTGAGTCTCCCTAGCCCAATGAAACAGCCCCCAACTTCCTCCCTCTCAATTTTTCGGCCAAGGTATTCTCTTAGGATTCTAGTATATTCACCCACCGTTTTGAACCCAATCTTGTTCCAAAAGTTTTCTGAAATTCATAGAACTACACCTAGGTCATTTAATTAAGTTTATAAGCATAAAATATTGGAAACTAAAAATGGTATAAACCTGCAACTCAGCATTGCCAACTGATTCTTCAACCATTTCATTTGATTTTTCTTGCATTATTTTTCTTGTTTCATGCTTAGCAAGATCTTACATTTAAACTAATTTATCATGCTTCTAAAAATTAAAACTAGAAATGAGTCAACTCACCTCCTTTCTTGGGTTTCTTTGGGGTTGCAGTACCTCTCCCCTTTCTGATTTTCTCCCCTCTTGAATCTTCTAAATCCCCCTGTTGCTCTCAGTTCCTCACTTGCTTTCCCTCCTTCTGTTTTTCTCTCTAGCTCTCTCGCATACAAGTATGAAGAAAAGATATATATCACAACTGCTCTCTCTCTCTCTCTCTCTCTCTCTCTCTTATTTCTCTCTACCTTCTTGACTCCACCCCACTCATGATCACCTCTGATTTCTCAAAAACCACACGCCACACTTATGCACATAAAGAAGATCTAGAAATCATATGCCTGTTGCACTCAATGAGCTAGCCTATATATATATATATATATATATATATATATATATATATAAACACACACATATACGTATACACTGTACACTGCATACACCTGCACATTTACTAACACACACAACCAGCAGCCCCCATTTTCTGACTTCCTTCCCTATTTCTTTCTTTTCCCCTTTCTTTGCATTCAATGCTTGTTTGTATTTTTTTTTTTTGGTTTTCATGCATATATATATATATATATATATATATTTATAAGCATGGGTGCCCCAAATTGTGTGTGCAGCAGCATGTAAGTGTGTGTGTGTGTGTAATATAATATACATATAAATATATATATATATACACACACACACTTAGTTACACATACTCATACTCTTACACATATTCACATATACACATGTAGATTTAATACTAATAACATACATTCACATAATGTGATCTAATTAAATTAAACGTAAACAAGATTTAAAGAAATTCGAATATTACCTTATTAAAAAAAAAATTATTCCAAAATATTTGATCTTTACATTAAAAATTACTGTGATTCCATCCTCAACATAAAACAAAGATATAAATAGAGAAATTCATTTAACAAATTTATATTTTCAAAATTTTTAATTATTCAACCAACTACAAACAACTAATATCAAACACAAACATTTATATAAAAATAACTTGAACACAAAAATAAAAAACAGAGAATTGCCTATGTTAGTGCATCATCCACACAAACCATAACCAATAGAAAAAAATGTCTCTGTCACTATATAGAACAAATAATTCAAAAAGTTTGTATCATCAACCCAAAATTAAAAACTGAGCAATAAATGAAAAAATATTAATGCTTTTTTAATCAAATATAAAATGTACAAAAATAATGACTTTACTTGAATCAAACTATCAAAATTAAAATTCAATAATTCAAAAAATATATTTTTACAAAGCATCCTTACATGTCTTTCTATTATGGCCGCATGTTCGACCACATTTACTACACCTTATCTCCCTAATTTTTTAACATCTAGAATGAATTCTATTATTTCTTGGTTTACCACGTTGTTTTCTCCATAAAAGGGGCAAGACAATGACATCTTCAAATCAGAACTCCAGCTTCTTAATTATATAAATGGGAAATGTTGACTTTGAATAAGCTTCCATATAACTGGCAACATAGAAGTATGGATCTACAAAATCAAAAATGTTTCTAGCACTCTTCTCAATTGCAGTAATAGCATGCAAACATGGAAGACTATTAATCTGCCACTAATAATAAGAACGACTCCAATCACTAATGTCAACAACTGCAGATGGATGTGAATGAACTTCAAACACCTTGTTTGATGACTAGCTAACAACTTACAACTTACCAGCCTCAACTACAAAAATACAACTTTTAACTCCATTATTAGACATAACTGTCTATGCCATCTACGACAATAGACTCTCATCTTAGACATTTGAGTCATGATCTTCACTTAAATAGTGTCGACCATATTCAATATCAAAAGATGGCGAGCCTCACGAATCTGATTATTAAACGACTCTACTGCATTTGAACACATTTTACCATATTATCGCCTTCTAAAATAAACATTCGACAAATTCTCAAATGGCAAATCACTCAAAAACTTTACCATACTCTTCTTACCCTTAACCTTTAATTCCTCTAACTTATTATTGAACAATGGGTAAGTTGGAACATAAGCACATTCCTAAAATTTAAACACTATATGTTTCTTGAAATTTTTGTTAAAACCAGCCAAATTATCCCTAAGATTTGCCTTCAGGTGATGCAAACAAAAGCCATGGTGGTAGTTAAGGAAAACACCTCAAATAAAATCTATAAGACCTTTATTACAATCTGAAATAAAGGTCAAAACACGATCACTTCCAACTACTTCAAATAATATCTCACAAAACCAATGCTAATTTTCTTCATTTTCTGAGTCAACAATCGCAAAAGTAACATGAAACAAACCTAAAAAACATAACAAAAAAAAAGGAATTATAAAACCATAATACAACTAAAAATAAAGGAATAAAAATAAAAACTAAAACATCAAAAATACGCTATCACTAAATACAAACAGATAAAGTTCTCTATATTCAGTGACAGGGAATTTTCCCTGACTCCCAAACAGTAACGCTTACCTTGATTCTCATATTTTGCTATTGCAACAAGTAAAATTCTCTTATATCTATCTTTAAGAAATGTACCATCTAAAAATAACATAGGGCAATAATACTTCAATCCATGAATACAAGTTGCAAAAAAAATAAAAAAAATCTCCTAAAACGTCTATTCTCATCCGCATACTCAAGTTCAAAATGGCTGCCAGGATTCATTCTCAAAGCTTCATGCACAAACCATCACAACTAATCAAATGATGAATCATCATCTCCACACACCTGCTTCCTAGCCTTTTCAACACCCAACCATACATTATGATAAGTAATATCAAGACCATAATTCTTTTTGAAATCTTGAACAACGCCAATAGGACGAGTCAATGGCTTTCCTTGAACTTGATCAATAATAACATCCCCAGTAATACCTGACGTAATCCATTTATTCTAAGAAGTATGAACTACAACACCATATGTATGAATATTATTCAGCGTCCTGATGTAAAAAAAAAAAAAAACCATTAGACTTCTCCACTAATCCATGCAGGTGCCATAAACAACTTTTTGAATCCTTAAAACAACACTCAGTAGTAACCCTAACTTTATCATTTTTCACATACCGAAACTTAAACCCAACTTCAATTACATATTTGCACAAAACCTAATGGAATTCAATGACTCCGCCTTCAAACACTTGAGTAGCATTTGATATCTATTGCACCCAATTAGAACACAAAAAATTTTTCTCTGTAAGACTACAAAATTTTGGTAATAAATCTATTTCAACATCAGTATTACCAATACAGTCTTAACACCAAATCATCAACCTTACTAACATCACTAACCTCTTCAACATCAATACAACTAAAATCTTCAATAACAAACACATCAACACAACCAACACATAATCTACAAACCAAAGCCACCATATTAGAAAAGTCATTCTCATTCTCCAAAATATACTTGGGATGACCAACTAAACAATAATAGAAAGAAATATTCTCTTGTCTAATACGATTCCACTTCAAACAAACAAAATCTACCAAATCTACCAAATTTAGAATTTGGAAACAACTTCCAAACACATGTGAAACCTCCATTTCTAGCCATCAACATCACATTACTATCCATCTCACTTGAAAAAACAGATGAAAAAAATTAATTTAGATTAACAAATGCAAACAAAACAAAAAATTATCTAACAATGACTCACCAAAAAATAAAATAAAATAAACAGAGGCAAATTTTCTGTTAGTGATATATACAAAATAGAGATAAAAATCCAAGGTAACTAAATGACAAACAGAGAACTTTCCTTTTAACTAATTAACAAACAGAAAAACAAAATTAACAAATAACTTTCCGTTTCACTGATGAACACACAAAACACAAAAGAGAGAATCTAAACATAAATAAGAAATAATTTCTATAGCATACAAAACACAAAAGAAAATAGAGAAATTTGCATTTTATGTGAATTTTAACATACCTGAACATACACAAAAACAATAAAAAAACTATTAATATACAAATAAAACAAAACTGAAAGAGAAAAAATAGAGAATTTCTATACAATTAGAAAAAACACACAAAAATAAAAAAATCAACAAATAACTAAATACAATCAAATCAAACTCACCAAAATGATCAATTTACGCAAGTAGAAGGATCGAACTCGAAATTGTTCTAGATTTGATCATGCAAACAAAAGGATCGAACACAGCAATGATGATCTCAACACAATGTTTTGACTCCACAACACAAAGCTTCGATCAAAATAAATCACAAACTTCAACCAATCCAAAAACTTCCAACTCTAAAAGCTCTAGAAACAAGCTCCAATCAAAATAGTAAACACGTTGAAAAAAGGAAATACATCACAAACTTGAACCAATCCAGCAACTTTCAACTACAAAAACCTTATAAACAACCTCCATTCAAAATAGGAAACTTGGTGAAAGAAGGAAATACACTGAGAATCAACAAAAAAGCAAGCCAAAAAAAGAAGAAGACTTCCAAATCTGAATCCAAGAAAGTCGTGTGAATAATAGAGGAAATCGATGACAAAATGGGCAATTTTGTTTTTTTTTTAAAAAAAAAAGCACATTGGGACGTAAGTTACTGTGGACCTAAATCAACAAAGTTTTAATAGGCAGGGAATTTTAGGGTTAAAATGTTTATCTTTGGACTTTAGACTTTAAACACTTATTTTCAGGGACTTTCCAATAATTAATTACTTTCTTAAATACAATTAGATTATCTATACAATTTAATTTTGGTTCAATGTTAGTCATGCGGGAAGTTACAATATAATTAATATTTTTTTCTTTTGAGAGAATTGAATTATGGTTATTGAGAAGTGATTACACAAGATTAATGAAGAAACTAATGGGATATGAAAATGCCTTTTTAGAGTATTTAATCAATGGTTGTTTGTTATGGAATTAATTGGCTTGTTTATGGTGAGGAGATTTGGACTCAAATGGAGAATAAGAATGTCATTCCTGATCTTAGAAGTTAGAATGCTAGGTTGGTAGAATTGATTTTTCAGAAGAAAATGTCAAAAGTAATTAAAGGTATTTTTTTTGGTGAAAGAATTGGAGATCATCAGGCTTAAACCCACTATATTTAGTTATAATGCTTTGATTAGAAGCTATATTATCTAAAAATGAGAAAGTAGATGAAATCGATAGATGGTATAGAAAAATGGCCAATAGTGAATTAACAAATTAATTTATTATACTAATTAAAATAATATAAAAAATTTTATACAACCAAATATTACTAATAAGAATAGTAGAATATATATATATATATACACACACACACACACACACACTCAAATAGGCAACAATAAACTAATTTCTAAATCTAAGATAATTTAAAATAAATCAAATAAAAAGTATTAGTTTTTGTTATCTATATAATATTCCCCCTGCATTAATTTAATTTCTATGAAACCAACATTAGTTTTCATGTTATTCAATTTAATTATGTTGGAATATTATTTTTTTAATTAATATTTTCGTGAAACTTTACTTAATTAATTATATATTTAGCCTCACTATTATTGTATAAACGTTTATAATTAGTGAACACCAAGCCACATCAATTCGTATAATTGAACAAAAGCAAAAGTGCACATACGTCAATATTGTGTGTGTGTGTGTGAATTAATTGAAAATTTATAAACTCAACCAAAAAACATTAAGAATTCTAGTGATATAAAAGGACTGTAATGATAGTGATATACCATAAAGTGACAAATCTAGCCAAAACGTGACACATGTATGTGCAGAGCTTTTCCATGTACAGGTCAAGAAAAGATTCTAAATGATGCAGAGTTATCCAGATTAGACAAGCACATAGGATTCAGATATGCTTTGTTCAGAATGACGCAAAACCTTCAGCCCTACCTCTATAGCTAAAGTTGTAAAGTATCTACAAGAAGGGATCCCGAACTGATCACCACCTTCCATGGGATCCTGAACTGGTCATCGTCTTTCATGCCCTATCGACTTCAAAATAAGGAAACAGAGTTCAATATGGCAACTACCATCTCCGGATATCTTCAAATCCCTACTTTTATAGCTTCGAATCCTACTCAACTTAGGAGATCTTCAGGCTATAAATAAAGCCCTAAAATATGCTTTCAATTGACGTTTAATTTACCACCCTCTAATTTTGAATTCTTGGCCGGTAATGAAGGACAGAAGTCCCTTTGATCAGAAAGTGCAACATCAGTTTGGCGCCATATGTGGGAACGATAATCGTTCTTGCTAACTTTTTTCTTTGAAAGTAACAAATCCTCTGTCTTTTTCTTCTAAAAAGGTAATGGCTCCCAATATTTGTCCTAGAAAGAATTCTCAAAACCCCCAAAATTAACTTCATACTGGAAGAGGAAAGGGGCAAACACCCAATCACTTACAACAGCAGCTTGATCGGATTCAACGACAATCTGATCAGGTACAAGAACAACTTGTTGCCATGTCACAAGCTCTAGCTTCGATGGCCCACAACCAGTGGAGCAATATCTCTCCTCCCCCTCTTACCAACGTTACCCACAAAGGAGCTCAGCCTCCTGCCACCGCCATGAGCGGAGCATCTCCCAACGAAGAGATCCCCAACATGCAGCTGATACACCCCCATGGTACCACCCATATGGGGGCTGACCCCTAGGCGTCAACAATAGTAAGGAGAGGGATGCTCATTTTTCACTTAGCTGTCCATTACCAAGTAGAACGAGGATCCCTACTCCAGTAGCTTCGGGAGCCGATCCGGCACCATAAGAGTTCCAACCTCTAGAGGCACCGACTCCCCTAGTCTTGGGAGGGAAACGCCCTCCTGCTAATATCAGACAAACTCATCCCCTGAATCTAGGGTCTAAAAGTGCAGGACAGAGGCAATAGCGGGTCCCAAACCCACAATAAGTCTTGCCCAAAGTCCCTTAAAGGGCAGAAGAAATAACAGACTCCCAAGAATAAACCATCTTTACCAGAGGGTTCCACGCTCCTCTAGAGCAAGACGAGCTAGAGAAGTTGCTCGGGAGGTTTTCGACGCCATTCACCTCTACTATAATGACAGATGAGCGGCCAAAGAAATTCGTTGTCCCAAATTTCACCCTCTACGACGGGTTTGAGGACCTTGGGGACCATCTATTTCATTACTAGTATAGGCTCTACATGGGGTTACTGACACTTTCATGTGCCGAACTTTCGTGATGAGCCTCAAAGTTACCGCTCTAAAGTGGTTCCACAACCTCCCCCAAGAATCGATCAACAATTTCTATGAGTTCAGTAGGCAATTCTTGATTGATTCCTGACCAGCAAAAAGTTAAGAAAAGGGCTAGAATTCCTGTTAACTATGAAGCAAGCAAAGAATAGTCACTTCAGGATTACATTGCTTATTTTAATACCGAGCTTAAGGAGATAACCAATTATAGCCCAAGCTTCCTAGTGGCAACCTTTACCTCTGGCCTTGGGCTTGGACGCTTTCAAGATTCCTTGAACAAGAGTCATCCCATCGACATGGTGACACTCATGAAATGAGCTCGAAAGTACATAAACCTTGAAGATATAAAGATGTCCTTCCGAAAGGCAAAAGAACAGGCTTAGAAAGATGAGCATGTTTAAAAAATGGACACCAGCACTAACAAGAAGAGGATCAAGAGCCCTGACAAGATAACGGCATCCAGAACCTAGAACAATCCTAATTCTAGAAGGTACGGAGCTTTTACCCTTCTGAATGCCTCCCTCACTCATATAGTCCAACAAATCTAGATTCATGAAAACTTAAAGTGGCCAGAGTCGCTAAAGAACAACCCCAATACCAGAAATCAAAACAAGTACTGTGATTTCCACAAGGAACATAGGCACACCACCGACGAATGCAGAGCTCTCAAGTAAGAGATAGAACATCTCATCAGAAGAGGACGATTGAGAGAGTTCGCCCGGCAAGACGGGAGGCAGAACCCCTTGACGACAAACCACCACAAAGAAGGCAAAAATAGAGGCCTAAGCAAAGGGAGGTTTGAAATGATCAACCGTGCCAAAAAAATCAAGTCATCTTTTTTCTCAATGTTGACAATACGACGACGAGAATGTCTAACCGAGCTAGAAAAAGGTATGCTCTAAAGGCAAGGGAAAAACTACATGTCCTCCAGATCTCAACCATTGAAAAGAAGATGAAGTTGGGACCTCATATCCAGTTTTTTTAATTGGACCTTGCTGGGATTCATTGCCCCCACAGCGATACTCTCATCATTTCGTTCAAAATTGCCAACTTCGAGATCAAAAGGGTTCTTGTGGATATGGAGAGCTCCACCAACGTACTGTTCTATAAACCCTTCAAACAAATTAAGCTCAACCCCAACAACATTAGAGCTACCACCACTGTAATGGTGGGATTCACTGGAAACCTCAGCACCCCATTGGGAAAAATAAACCTCCCGACCACAACGGGTAAAGGGGACAGACAGAAGACACTAATCTCTGAGTACATGGTCTTAGACTTTAAATCCCCTTGTAACGTTATCATTGGGAGGCCCTGGCTCTATCAGATGGGAGCAGTCACTTCAACCCTCCATCAATGCTTGAAGCATGTTCAGAATGACAAGGTCTTCCCCATCAAGGGCTGTCAGCCCATCACCTGGGAATGCCATGCTCTCGCATTAAAGGAAAAAGCCTCCAGATAGCAATCACAGTACCCTCATGAAGGGGGGAGTTCTTCACCTTCCGACCTTCATGAGGCAGAGGAGTGCCCCTCTAAAATTGATGAGCCATTAAGCCCCAAGGGAAGGAACAACATGGTCAAACCAATAGAGGAGCCCATCAAAGTTCTCGTCAGCACTAAAAAGGAGGAAAGGTATCTATAGATTGACTCAACTCTATCTTCCTCTGAGCAAGGGGAAATTGTTGAATTCGTAAAAAGTAATCTGTCAGTATTTACTTGGGAGAAAAAATATATGGAGGGAATAGATCCTAACCTTATCCCTCATAAGTTAATAACGGACCCAGACTATCCTCCGATAAGACAAAAAAGGAGAACGTTCGCCCCTGAAAGCCATAACATCATCAACGAAAAAGTTCAGAGGTTGTTAAATATTAGAATGATAAGGGAAGTGTTCTATACAGAATGGCTTGCCAACACAGTTCTTGCCAAAAAGAAGAATGAAAAGTGGATGGTTTGCGTTAACTACATCGACCTAAACAAATCTTGTCCCAAGGATAACTTTTCTTTTCCTAGGATTGATCAACTTGTTGATGCCACCGTAGAACACGAGCTCATGAGTTTCATGGATGCTTACTCTGGGTACAATCAGATTCAGATGTATCCTCTAAACTAGGAGAAGACTGCCTTCATATCGGAACGAGGTCTTTATTGTTATAGAGTGATGTTGTTCGGTCTGAAGAACACTATAGCCATGTACCAATGTCTGGTAAACAAGATGTTTGGCTCCCAAATTAGAGACATAATGAAGGTTTACATCGACGACATGCTAGTCAAAAGCATTCGAAAGAATGACCACATCCAGCACTTAAGCCAAACATTTAACATCTTGAGGCAACATAGGATGAAGCTGAACCCCTTAAAGTGTACCTTCAGAATCACCAAAGGGAAATTCTTGGGTTTTTTGGTTTCTCAAAAAGGAATTGAGGTAGATCCTTTGTAGATCAAAGCTCTGATCGAACTAGAGTCACCGAAAACCAAGAAGGATATCTAGGGCCTGAACGAAAGGATAGCAGCTCTGAACATATTCATCTCTAAATCTATGGACCGATGCCTCCCTTTCTTTAAAGCCTTGAAGGGGAGTGAGTCCCTAGACTAAACCCCTGAATACAAAAAAAGCTTTCCAAGAGCTTAAGAAATATTTGGCTTCCCCTGAACTTTTTTTAAAACCAGTATAGGGAGAAAAATTACTCCTATACTTAGTCGTGTTAGAAAATGCCATCAGCTCTGCATTAGTCAGGGAAGACAAGGGGATTCAGAGGCCTGTCTTTTATGTTAGCAAGGCGCTTCTGGACACTAAGACGAGATATTATGAGATTGAGAAACTAGCCTTAGCCTTGGTGATACCTGTTCGGAAGCTCAGACCTTATTTTCAGGCCCATCCCATCATAATCCTTATGTCATATCCTTTGAAATCAGTCCTACATAAGCCTGAAGTTTTAGGATGACTGATAAAATGGTTAGTAGAGTTAGGAGAATTTGACATATCTTATGTACCACGGACCTCTATCAAAAGGCGGGCACTAGCAGACTTTGTAGCAGAGTTCACTTCAGCACTATATGCTAAAGCTTAAGCCACTACGGTATGATAACTTTACATTGATGATTCATCCACCGACAGAGGTTCAAGAGTGGGCATAGTACTTCAGTCCCCCAATGTAATCGTAATTAAGAAAGCAGTTAGCTTGAGGTTCAGAGCCTCTAATAACGAAGCTGAATATAAAGCATTTATCATTGGGATGAAGCTAGCCTTGCAATGCGAAGCTCTGAGTCTTGAAGCATTTTCTGACTCTCAACTTGTGGTAAGCCAAGCCTTGGGAGAATTTTCCACCAAGGATAACAGGATGATCAGATATTCAGAGCTAGTGGAATCACTAAATCTGTCTTTCCATAAACTCACCATTCAGAAGATTGAAAAAAGCCAAAACTCTAGGGCTATCTCAAGCTTGAAAGAGATTTAACGGTGAAAATCTATTACCAATCAAAGCCGAACATTAAGGAAATACAGTCCTTTCGAATTTCAGAACAAATTCAAGACTAAATGACTCCCATCATCCAGTATCTAAGGGAAGGGCTGCTTTAAGAGGACAAAATCAGGCTAGAAGGATTCAGATTAAGGCAGCTCGGTATCTAGTCCTAAAAGGAAAGCTTTACCAAAGGTCTTACACGTAACCCCTCTTGCGGTGCTTATTTCCAGAAGAGTCCTGTTATATCCTAGCTGAGATACATGAAGGGATTTATGGCAACCACAATAGTGACAGGACCATAGCCTATCAAGCATTGACTAAAGGCTACTACTGGCCCGACATGTTAAAACAAGCTAAAGAATATGTCCAGAGGTGTGACAAATGTCAACGATTTGCTTTATACTAGCATCGACCTCATCTTGAGCTTATCTCAATCACCGGTCCTTGGTCGTTCGCTCAATGGGGAATGGACATTATAGGGCTATTGCCAAAGGCCCCTCAGAACAGGAGATTCCTGCTAGTCTCCATCGACTACTTTTCCAAATGGGCAGAGGCTAAACCATTACCTCATATCACAGAGGTGGAAGTGAAGAACTTCAAATAGAAAAATATAATTTGCAAGTTCGGTATACCCTGCGTCATCATTTCAGATAATGGTACAAAGTTTGCTAGGAAGGTGTTCGAGAAGTTCTGTAAAAACCTGCACATCAGTCATCACTTTTCCTCACCAGGGCATCCCCAAGCTAATGGGCAAGCCGAGGTCACCAACCCCACTATTCTCGAGGCCATTAAGAAAAGGTTGAAGGAGGCCAAGAAAGATGGGTGGAACTCCCTGGAGTACTTTGGGCCTACTGAATTACTAGAAGAACCCCAATTGCAAAAATGTCGTTCTCCCTTGCCTACGGCACCGAGGTAGTCATTCTTGTCAAATTGGCATGCCGACCCTTAGGATGGACTACTTTGACCAAGGGACTAACAAACAACTGCTCGTGGAAAATCTGGATCTGCTTGAAGAGAAATGTGAACAAGCTCGGATCAGGACCAAGGCATACCAACAAAAAATGGCTAAATGCTTTAACAAGGGGTTAAAACTTGTCAATTTTCAAATTGGGGATCTTGTCTTAAGAAGGGTGTTCCTAAACACCAAAGATCCCACTATGGAAAAACTCTCCCCTAATTGGGAAGAGCCTTACAAGATAACCAAGATCATCATATCCACGACTTATTGGTTGAAGGATGTAACTGGGAAGCTTGTACCCAGGCCTTAGAACATCGAACACTGCAAATATTATCAATAAAGAGTTATTTTTTTATTCACCTCTGAATATTTTTATTCAATGTACAAACCCCTAAAAGCCTTGTATTCATTACAAGGGCTACAGGTCTGGTCCATTTCATTCAATGTACAGACTCCTAAAAGCCTTGTATTTGTCACATCCCGAACCCCACCCTACGTGGATGTCAAGGACGTGATGCCAGTTAGCCACCTTGCCGGTTTGCCGATCGACAATGTGACTAACCAAAGGCAAACTTCTGAACTTATCGATGAATTGCATTCCAAATGTAGGGTCAGAGCAGCGAAATTTAAAACCTTTTTCATCTCGGGAATGCAACTCATTTATGAATACCATCAAGGTATGTACCAAAGAGCAAGTCTAAAATCAAACAGCTAATAACTCTAACCACAGAGTACGTCTAACATCTTTAAAGTACCATTACCATGAGCTATGTCCCAATACATCTAATGCATATCAATGAAGTCAATCGTATCATATGACTCACCTGAATAACCAAATTCAATCCACAAGAGTCCACATCTCCACAAATCAGTACCATCAGATCCTTTACTTGGAATGCCACTCGGCCTATCCACATCATATCATAGTGCCTTCTAGTCCAATTAAGATAAATCCTGAAAAATGTTAGGATAATGGGATGAGCTTAAATAAGCCCAGTGAGTAACATAGTGATTTCAAAACCTGTTCTTGTTTACAAATCACATGGATAGTTTAGTGATTTCAAAAATCATAGTTTTATAAATTCACTTAATGTAGTTAAGTAGAATAAAATAGAACCAATCTAAATGGAACAATTGATCAAAACAGACAGAACAACACAGGACGCTAGCACATCAATCAGGAGTATAGGCCTCAAAGAAGAGTTCTAATCTCATACAAATTAATAATATTATTCCAACTAAGATAAAGATTCATAATTTCACTAATAATTAATTACCCAACTCTTATTTAGGATAAAGACTATCCAAAATATATTAAATACTACTACAACTCAAAATTAAGAGTCTGACTAAAACTCTACTAACTTGGTTTAATATAGTGAATAAAAGTGGCATTTGAAGATGTAGTTGTAATTGACCGGTTATGTGTAAATTGTAAAGCAGTATACTAAAATGTAAATTGTAAACAAAAAATATTCATACTTTTATATATAAATAGAATAGATATAGATATAAATATAGATATTAACTATTCATTTGGTTGAATTGTGTAAAAATATTATTTGAATTAAGTATATGATATGATTAAATATTTGTGTGAAAGTAACAATTAAACATTTGGATATATGCATTTCATAAGTGATTAATTTTTTAAAAAATATATAAAATGTTTTTCTTATTTTTAAATATACGATTTTTGATTAGCAGTGTGATATATTAATAAATTATATAATACATATAATTAATAAATATATATATATATATAACAATAAAAATAAATAATTATATCGTACAATATTAAAATCATATAATTTAAATAAAAATAATTACCTAACTTTCAGACCGAAGAAAAAAAGTAACATGTGCGTGCGCCCGTTTGTGTTAAAGGATCTGAAGAAGGAAAAAAAAAAAAAAAAAACATATGGTTAAGCGGCTTGAAAAGAAATATTTAAATCTATATATATATATATGTGTGTGTGTGTGTGTGTTTAAATATACATGTACGCTAAAACTAAAAAAAAAGGGCAAGTTAAATACACATTCATATATATATATATATATATATATATATATATATATATACAAAAAGGGCGAGTTAAATACACATTCATATATATATATATATACATATATATATATATATATGCTGGACATGACCGTAATATATGGGCAGTCTTCCAACTTTCAAACTGATCTTCATTGCTTAACGGGCAAAGCTGGGTAATACATAAGTGCAATTGGAAATCAAATTGTAGTGTATAAGTGCGGTTTTAAATTGTAGCCAAACGTTTCATTAATCAATTAAGGACTTCCAAAACGAATAAAAATGTTTCATTAATCAATTAAGGACTTCCAAAACGAATAAGCCAGTCACAAACCACCGAACCAAATGACACCGCACTTAATCTACTTGTATCTAATTTTAGTATCTCGCCAATACCAAATATCAAACAAAGTTGCAGTGAAAAAATATTCAAATAATTCAAAAATTATTTTTTTTTCAGAAAAATGTAGAGGTTATTTGGAAATTATTTAAAATAAATCAAGTGAACCTACTCCCATTAAGTTATTTTATATTATAATATGACTTTAATCAAATTTTAACTATCATTTATGTAACACATGCACCGATCTAATATTATTGAGTAATTATGAATAATGATGATTATTATTCAAAAGTAGCTCTAATGAACTACGGACAACAACTTACTTGAGATAAATAGAGGACTATGAATTTAGAGACAAAGACATATGTGTGTGCAATAGCCATTGAATTCAATCTTAATTAGTGTTAATTAAGGATTAAAACTGATATACCATAAAAGAGCAGGCCAATCAGCACTTGACACGTATGACCATAATCCAACTCATGCCCGGCCAATGTGGTTCCCACTTAGCCAATGACTGAAGGGTCAAGCATCCAGATCAGCACAAAAGGTTGGAAGTGACCAAACATAAGCCTTCAGAGCACATATATCCGGACAAGAGTCTCAGAACTTATCACAGGGTCCAGACCAACACTCCAGACCTCGTCACTGCCTTAGCGGATGCCGAGTAGGGAATAAGGAAGCAGTCCTCAACAAGGAAACAGTCTTCAACAAGGGAACTACCATCTATGGTTATCTCTATGCAATACACTACAAGGTAACTGCAATCTCCGATGATCAAATCCCTATATTCATGGCATCGAATCCTAATCAACTTAGGAAGGCCACGGTCTATAAATTAAACCCTAAAGGTACGCTTTATTTTCATGCTCATTCTTTGGCTTTCAATACAGTCTTTCAATTCCATTTACTTAAGCATTGGAGCGGCTACCGCCGAAGCCAATCCGGTGGTCCTCTGATCGTCTTTCTGAGTGTTCTACAGGTTGCGGAGCCCATCACTTATTGCGAGTCGAAAAGTGCAGCATCAAAAACATAAACAATTTTGAGTGAATTAGTGCAGAAGTGTACTTAATTGAACACTATGATTTTAATTAAATTGTGTATAAGTATGATGATATTGAGAGACATCATAATAAAATGATGGCATAATCAATTATGTGTGATCAAGATGAAATAAGTCAAGTGTGGTGGACTTACACCACAAGTGTACTAAAGCATATGTGTGTGTGTGTGTGTGTGTATATATATATATATAAAATGTGTTAGTGGTATGTTCTACCAACTTCCGCTACAAATCTAATAATTGAAGGCTAAATTGGTGGATAATTGAAAAGATAATGGAAGGCATGGTGTGGAAATGAAGGATTGGCCAACATGAGATTGCTACGACCATTTGTCAAGCTCCCTTATCTCAATCCCTCTCGCTCATATATATATGTGTGTGTGTGTGTGTGTATACAGTAGCATTTGCATGCAATACAAGTCTGGTCCTTAGTCTCTACATTGTGTGTGTGTGTGTGTGTGTGTGTGTGTGAGAGAGAGAGAGATGAAGTTGTGTATGTGCATGTGTGTGTTACATTCTAAACCAAATGAAGGATTTAGTAGCTGTTGGAGATTTTGTCACAAGTCTTAAAGGGGCAGCCTTGGAATGATTTCCATTAGTTACCTCCGAACGTAATATCCTCTTTCACATGCTTAAGTACGAAGTTTGCAAATAGGTTTATTATGATAAGAAGGCTAAGAAATGGACTTGACTACCTCCTAACACTGAAGCAAAGTAAATGAGAGACACTAAGGGACTACATTTCTCGGTTTAGCAATGAGTTAACCTTGGTGGAGGGCGGCAAAGGAAGATTCATGGTAGCTGCCTTAAAATCTAGATTATAGTTAGAAAGGTTCAAAGACTCCCTTATCAAAAACCCCTTGTTAATAGGATGAGGCTCTTGGTGAAGGTACAAAAATATATTACTCTTGAAGGCGTAAAAAACTCCTTGAAAGACTCTAAGGAGAAGCTTAAAAAAGACGAGTCATATTAAAAGAAATCCCCATACGAAAGAGACCAAAAGGAGATGTAGTCTTGACAAAGGAGATTGGAAAGGATCAAGATCGGAAGTGCCGCAAAGTTCACTTTCAAGATGATTTAATACTTTTACACCCTTGAATGCTCCTCTGAGGCATATTCTTTATCAAATCTAGTCCCACGATGACCTTCGATGGCCAAAATGAATGAAAGGGGATCTAGAATGAATAAATAAAGATAAGTATTGTGAGTTTCATAAAGATCATGGACACACTACTGACAAATGTCGAGTCCTAAAATAAGAGATAGAAGGTCTAACTCAGAAAGGGAATCTTCGGAAGTTTGTTTAAGAAGAGGTCAGACTTAGAGATCGAGGAAACTCCCTACCTCAGAAATGTTAGGATTACTGACCTTGAGATAGGGACACTAACAATCGAGACCCTGAAATATGACCTCAACAAGTAATTTACGTCTTCCATGTAGATGATTCCAGGACTAGTTCATCTAACCAAGCTCAGAAAAGGTATATATGGTAGGCCAGGGCAAAACCTTTCCCTTTGGTTATTTATGCAATCGAGAAAAGGCAAAA
Source organism: Nyssa sinensis (assembly GCA_008638375.1). Classification (NCBI taxonomy): domain Eukaryota; kingdom Viridiplantae; phylum Streptophyta; class Magnoliopsida; order Cornales; family Nyssaceae; genus Nyssa; species Nyssa sinensis. The sequence goes on along the minus strand of VIRR01000484.1, from coordinate 125,625 downwards.
GCTAATGCCACATATCTTTTTTTTTTCCTATCAAGATTTAATGGGTATCCATATCTTATATAGTGATTCTTTAAGGTGATTACGTTAAAAGTTTCCAATTTTGAGATAAGAAGAGTTTTGGTTAACACTGGAAGCTCACCCAATGTTATATTTTTTTATCCTTTCATAGAAATAAAAATAGATCCCAAGGAAGTACTCTCAACCACCACTTTGATGACAGGATTTAATAGTAAGCTAAGTTTCTCTGTGGGTAAGATCAAAACCCTGTCACTATTGGAGAGAGGGACGAGCAAAAAACTCTTATTACTAAGCTCATGACCTTAGAGGCTAAGACCCCCTATAATGTGATCATTAGAAGGCCTTGGATTGATAAAATAAAGGTCATCATTTCTATTTATCATCAGTGCTTAATTATGTATTGGAAGACAAAGATATTATAGTTAAATACTGTCAACCGACCTCATGGGAGTGTCATGCTATCACCCTAAAAAGGGAAGTTCTAAATAGAAATTATAGCAAGAGCTCTAATCTTGAGCTCGAAATTAGAAGAAGATGGAGATTGCCCTTTGTCATGCTTTTTGGATTGAAAAATGTAGGGGCAGCCTTTCAACTTATGGTGAACAAAATATTCCACAATTAGATCAGGAATACGATAGGGGTGGGTTTACGTTGATGACATGTTGGTCAAGAGAAACACCTAGCTCAAACAATCAATATCTTGAAAAGGCACAAGATGAAGCTCAACCTATCCAAATGCACCTTTGGAGTGTCCAAAGCAAAGTCCTTAAGTTTTATCATCTCTCAACATGGGATTGAGCCAGCCAGACCCAACTCAAATTAAAGCTCTTCTAGATATAAATTCCCTAGTCAAAGAAGAAAGTCTAGAGTTTGAACAGATGGGTTACATGTCTGAATCATTTAATCTCCAAATCTACGGATCAATGTTTACCATTTTCTAAGGCTTTAAAGGAAATAAAGCACTCTAGTGGACCCCATGTGCGAGTTGGCCTTTCAAAAACTAAGGACTACTTGGGATCCCTAGAACTACTATCAAAACCCATTCCTAGTGAGAAACTCTACTTGTATTTAACAGTTTTTTCTAACATTATAAGTGTATCCTTAATTAGAGAGGAACAGGGAATCTAGAGCCCAGTGTTTTATATAAGTAAAGCACTCCTAAACATAGAGTCCAGGTATCCAGGCTTGGAAAGTTAGCCTATGCCCTAGTTATCTCAATAAGGAAGCTTGGGCCTTATTTCCAAGCCCACACCATAATAGTTCCAATGTCGAACCATTCAAGATAGTACTACACAAGCCAAAACTTTCTAGATGTTTAGCTAAATGGTTGGTGGAACTTAAGGAGTTCAACACCCACTATATACCCAAACCAACAATTAAAGCACAAGCCATCGAAGACTTTATCATAAAACTCCCTGATCCTCGCCCCACAATTAGTGAACCACATCCAGATCTCAAAGGTCGTCATTTGGATCCTAAACATTAATGGTTCATCCAGTGAACGCAGGGTAGGGATCGGGGCAATACTTTAAACACCAGAAGGCTTAATAATAGAGAAAATTATATATTTGGATTTGAGAGCATCGGATAATGAAAAAAAAATAAAGACCTTATTTGTGGACTAAAGATGGCTAAGAAATTTAGAGCATAGCTCAAAGCCTTTTTAAATTCTTAGCCAGTCTTAAATTAGGTCTTTAGAAACTTTTTCAGTTTATGACGAAAGAATGTTACATTACGTGGAGGTAATAAATCGTCTCAAGGCCAATTTTAAAGAAATCAACATAGAAAAGGTAGGTCGAACAAAAAATACCAAGGCTGATGCTTTGGAAAATCTCGCGGCATTAATGAATCTCAAATATGAGATTACTATAAAAATAGTGTTATAACATGAAATTTTTTTTTTATTATTATTATTTATTCTTGCAATTGTTAATTAATTAATTATTATTATTATTATTATTATTATCATTATTAAGAATGTGATGTGTGTATTGTATGTGTACAATTATGTGTATGCTACATGTGCATGTATATATATATTATATGCATATTTAAATTTGGAGAATATATATATGTATTTATTTGTGTATATATATATATATATATATGTACATAACAGTGCACAGTGTGTGCATGTGTGTGTGGGCCGGTTGTGTGTGTGTGTGGCTTTGAGTGTTACACACTCAAAGGGGTATGGGTGAGGTTGAGTGTGTGAGTAGGATTCAGGGAGTGGGGGAGTGCAGAAGTGGGCAGAGAGTGGTTGGTCTTGGAGGGAAAGAGAGAGAGAGAGAGAGAGAGAGAGATATAGAGAAATGAGGGTGTGTCTCGGGTGAGAAGAAAAGAGAAGGAAAGAAAGAGAAAGAAGAGAGAAACAGAGAGAGAGAGAGAGTTCTAGACTGTGAAGAAGGAGAGGAAGCTCGAGGAGGAACCAGAAAGGTGGAAGTGGGCACGGCTAGAGAGAGAAACGGCCAAGAAGAATTGTAAGTGGGTCACTTCTGTTTCAAGTTTTTTTTAAGCATTTTAATTGATTTGAATTATAGGGTCTTAGAGAGCATAATGTAGGGGTTAATTTGCAAGAAGAATGAGAATGAATGGTTGAGAAACTAGGGAGAAATCCCTAGTTGCAGGTCTCGGCCATGGAGGTTGAACCTCATCATTTCATGTGAAAAACTTCCCTTAAATGATCCTAAAATAACCCTATGAAGTGCAGAAAGTGAATGGGATTAAATTGGGTTCAAAACAGTGGGGGAAAGTGGGGGAAAAATGGGTGGCCGGAGAGTTGACCGAGGGTTTGACCCTCTATTTCGTGGAGATGGAGGGGGTTTTGAGGGAAATGGGGGTTGGGGATGTGATCTACGTGAAAAAAGGAAGGGAATGGCATTTTGAAAATGGGGAAAACACGCCGGAGGTCGGTCGCCGGCGCCGGAGAAGGCGCCGGAACCCTACCGCTGCTTCGCCGGAAAATCGGGGAAGAAGGTGGGGTGTTGGGTCGGTTCTCGGGTCGGATCCGGGTCTGGTTCGGGCGGGTACGGGTCGCCCCTGCCACGTGTCAGCCATTGTTTTAAATTAAATGAATTTGAACCTTTTAGAATTTAAACCTTTGAATTTGAACCTTTTGAATTTGAACCCTAAACCTGAACTTTCAGAAATTACGAATTGACCCCCCAACTGTTAGAAATTACACTTTGACCCACCTGATTAAATTATTAATAAAATATTAATTAAATTATTTAATTAATTATTTAATTAAATTAATTTAATTAATTAAATATTCAAAAACATCCCGGAGTCCAAATGAGACAAGTCATTAGTGTATTTTGACTATCTCGACTATTCCGAGACCAATGGTGAGGTCCGTTTTACGAGACGGGGTCCCGAAAAATAAAAGACCCGTAGTAACCCTTAAAATTACCAAAATGCCCCTAGATTGAAACACAGTCAAACGAACTCCGAATTAGGTAAACAAATAGTGGAATTTTATTATCTCGAACATTCCGGACTCAACCGTGGGGTCCGATTTGTGAAAAGAGGTCACGAAATGTAAGAACACTCGTAAAGTGCAAAATGACTGTTTTGCCCTTTTGAACCCCGGTGTCCGAATTGAGTTCTACGAAAACCTAGACTTACTTTCTTAAACGTTCTAAAACCAATGGTAGAGTTTAATTTAGCAGAATAGAAACTTATGAATTTAAAGACATAAAATTTGATGAATAGCATACATTCAAACAACAATGGACTGAATTGTAATTCCTACTTTTAGGGACACTGACAGGACAGGAGGAGGCGATCTGATCTCCTACATTTTCGTCCGCCCGTTCAGTTACATATAGTGCTCGATCTTCTAGGGTTGATACCAACCCATTAGGTATGGTGTTTTGCTAGTGTTAGAAATGAAGTTAAGTTAGGAATATTTGTGAATGACTGAATGCTGTATGTGTTTATCTGTAATGTGTTTACCGTTTATTTGGAATTGGTTGTTCACATGCTTACATGTTACTTGTACCTTATGAATATTTAGTGAATGATGAATGTGACTCACGACATGTGTATATGTTGATTTTACGAGATATGATTGCATGTGGAATCAGTTAGGTGATTTATATATTATTGTCTCGAGCATGCTATATTGTGGAAACCATGTATCATTGAGATTGCATTGGCATATTGGCATATGATGAATCCTTTGAGAACACGGCGTGGGTAAGCACGTGGTGCTTTGCATTATGAGGGTGTAGATCCTGTGGTGAAAAACCCAAAATTGGCCATTGCATTGGTACTTCGAGCCATCGGGGAGTACCCGTAAATGAGACATGGGTGTGGCATAGAGTTGTGCATGGGTGTGTCATGCATACCATTCATATATATATTACTGCGATGTTTGAATGTCATTTAGAAATAAATGTACACTTTGCACATGCCACGCCTTAGCTTTATTTCTGGCATTAGCATTTCATCATACCAGCAGTTGTGCTGACCCATTCGTGGGCAACATTTTCAGATGAGGATCCTCCAGCCACATGAGACTTAGTGATGCCCCGAGAGGGCGAAGCACGTGATGTAATTGTGATCCATGAGACTTATATTTTGTTATGTAAGGGCTTAAGCCCGAATGACTGATGAACAATGTATTCGATGTTACTTTATGTATGGATGATGATGGATGCATGTTTATTGAATTTAATTACTTTTGTCCTTTTATTTATTTTACTTTCTGTCTCGTTACTCGCGCCCCGGGTTCGTGGGAAATTCGGGGCGTGACAAATAGTATTCCAAGAAGAGGTTTCTATATCAAATGAGATCCTATATATTAGAAAGCAAAGGGAAGAGCTGGAATAGATGGAACACTTCATTTAGTATTTATAAAAAGAATTTCTTGCTAAAGATAAAGTCCAGGCTAGAAGGTTACAGATGAGAACAACTCAAAATACATTACTGAACGAAAAACTTTATAGGAGGTCCTTCTTCCAACCTTTTCTACATTGTTTAAGCCCAGAAAAGGCCCATTATGTCCTTGGGGAAATACACGAAGGCATATGTGAAAATTACAACATAGGAATAATTTTTTCCCACTAAACTCTATCACAAGGGTATTATTAGTCTAACATGCAAAAAGATAAAAAGGAATTCATAAGGAAATGTGATAAATGTCACAATTTCACACCTTATCAACACCAACCACTTCAATAATTGGTCACTATTATGAGCCTTTGGATTTTTATGTAATGGGGGACGAACATAGTTAGTTCCATTTCTACAGCTTTCCATAATAGAAAGTTCCTCCTAGTGGCTGTAATACTCCGACCTGAGATAAACTGTAACCGACCTGACTTGAACGGGGCCATGACATGTAACTTTGAATCAAACACTAATTTATTATTTAAATAAAATTTGATGTACACTTTAATGACAGACAATTCTAAATACTCGAGGGTTGTCATACTGTAAACCCGACAATTACGGCGAAAGTATACATGAGTAGATATAAATAGGTGTATTAAACATACATATATATATAAATAGAAATAAAAATAAAAATATTTATATATATATATATCTATATTTATGTGAGCATATGATGATAAATGATAATAAAATAATAAAATAAAAGGAATGCAACAAAAGAAATGGAACGAAGAATGTTGTAAAAGAATGCAGAAGGTGGTAAAAGAAGGGAGAGAAAGGGAAGTTGGTGAAGGCATTTAATGCAAGGGAGAAAAAGAGATGAAGTAGGCAGAAAATTCTAGAGAGAGAAAAGGTAGTGAGAGGTAGATATATATATATATATATATATACATATACGTGTAGATAGAAAGGAAGAAAAAAAGAAAGAAAGAAAAGAGAAAAGGTAGGAAAGCCGAAGCATAGAGGAAAATCAGAAAAAGAAGAAGAGGAAGAGGAGAGCAACAGAAGGAAAACTCCATGCATGCAAGCTGTTGGAGGATATAGAGATTTGAAGCTAGATAGAAAGAGAAGATTTATCAAGTAAAGGAAGGTAAATTCTTACTTCCAAAATTTTCTCTCTCTAAAAACTTGTGGCGTATTATCTGTTTTGATGTTTATAACTGCCTATATGTGTTAGATAATTACAATAAAAGAGATTAGAAGTGAACAAGGTGTTTGAGAGGTGAAAAACTCTAGGAAACCATAAAGACTCTTGGTTTTAAAAAATTGGGTTTTTTGTCAAACTCATGTAAACTCAAAAACTCTTACATGGTCGAAAAGCCCATAAATTATGGGAAATTTTGCAAGTTGAATCAGGCAAAATGGTCATCTCTTGACCATTTTATAGCCATTTACAGTGGAGGATATATGGCCAGAAATGTCTCATATGGGTGTTAAAAATGTTATTGAAAGTAGCTTAATTTAATTCCAAATGAAGTATTCATGTATTTAGAGTTAGTTTGGTGTAAAAATTAGTAAAAAATGGACGTTAAAACTTAAGGAAACAGTGAGGTGTAGCATTGTTCCAGCGATCGGTGCTGGAAGAACCACCGGAAGGGATGACCGAAAAGTCGTGAGGTGGAGCCTTGGTTGCTGTAACCCAAATGCCGTCGTTTGGCTTAAGTGAAGAAGAAAAATAAAAAAGGAAAGAAAGAAAGAGAGAACCGCGGCTAATGGGGTTCGACACACTGACCTGCGTGCAAGAAGGGAACCTTAAGGCCAAGTGAATGGTCACTAAGCCACTGAACCATCTTGTGAATAATCTGATTTAAAATATATATAATATATAGTATGTAGTACGAAGAATTATATAATTTCAGGTAATTTCACAAAATAGCCTGATGTCCCAAATTAAGTAAAACGATAGTGTAACCCAAGGTTTTGGGGCATTCCGGATCCAATGATGGGATCCACTTTGTGAAATTAAGTCTCGAAAAATCTGACACGTAAAAGTATAAATGATTATTTTGCCATTTTCAATCTCGGAGTCCAAATTGAGATTCGGAAAAGCCTAGACTAATTTTATTCGATGTTCCAAACACAATAACGAGGTCTAAATTAGTAAATAAAATACTTAAAGCCATGAGAGACATATAAAATACTTAGCATAGATTGATTACAACTATAGACTGAGTATATTTTCTGAATAACATGAGTGTCAAAAGGAAAAAGGGAATAACTTGATTTACTTGGGATAGTAGAAGGTAAGTAATACCCGACCTCTGCATGTAGTACATTCCTAGCCATGTCACAGTTCTTTCTAAACGCATTTGTGCCCTTATTTATCATATCAGATTCTTTCTGATTCCATTTTGTGATATTGCTTCCTAGTGGAATAACTTAGCCATGATGTTGTAGCTTGCTCTTGATCGCCATATCTATTGATGATATTATATCCTGATCATGAGATTTCGTACATGTGTTGCACGTAGGGCCGAGAGAGGCCAAATGTTGCCTTGAACCAGTTATGCTCTACATTTTTGTCCGTGGAGTAGCTTGATCTTGATATTTTATCAGTGCGGGATTTGTGCTTAGTCACAACTCCATCTGGATGCGTAGATTTGCCCCGAGAGAGGGGTAGGCCCCGGGAGAGGGGTAGCAATTTTCTTGCCCCGAGAGAGGGGTAGCAGTAGCATCCACCAGATTTGACATCACTATTTTTTTATTGAGATTCATTGTCTGATCATATTCTTGTATGAATGATCAGGTAGTTACTCAGCATTTATTGAGTACGTTCTGTGATTATTTGAGACTCATTGACGAGCTTTGATTGTGATTTGTCCAGATCATTGATAGTTCTGATGAGCCATGATTGTTACTTTGATTATCATTTGTATCCCTGATCCCCTTACTAAGGTTGAGGGGCCATCTGCCATAACTAGCCAGCAAACATATAATACACACATTGAAACACCCAGAGTGTTGGTTTTTCGCGCGCACGCACACAGTACACGAATGCATAAAAAAGCGCAAGACGGAGAAATAGTTACTATCGGATGTGTAATATCCCTAGCATAGAAGAGCCATCCGTCATAATTTCCTGCAAACATGGTATTGACACCATGTTCTGTATACTTGCTAAAACTATTACAGAGACCTATCAGAAGACATATCTCGATGCTCAGCATGTACACTGCAACAAGCTATGAATAATTACCACATACGAGTTGACGTCTCTGACCAGAGGTCTATGCTGGTGCCTTTGTTTTTCCTTGATGTCTTTTTTCTTTTCTTGTTGGTCAAAATTCCCTCCGAGACTTCAGAAATTCCTTTTCCGTGTTCTTTTTTTTGGTTGCGTGTTTTGGGCATTTACCAATTCACCATTTCATTTAGTTGCACCAATCATGTATTTTTTTTTTTTTTGGGTACTTTTTTTGGGGTGTATATCTTGCATGACTCTTTCTGGCTTAGTCTGTTGCATGGGCTTTCAAACCTATTGTTTCTTAAATCAGCTTGCATCATGTAGATTATTTATAAAATATCCCCAATCAATGAGAAATTAGAACAGCCCAGTGAAAACAAAAGAAAACGATCATTAATGATTTTTCACACCTTAAAAGCAGCAGCATAAGCAGCCTGCAAATTGGACATCCCTTCAAATGGCATGCGGTTGGTTAATAGTTCCCATAGTACAATGCCAAAGCTGTAAACATCAACCTTGTTATTGTAATGTTTCTTCTCCCCCCGACGCAATGTCACAGTGCTGTACAGCTGCAAAGTTAATTCAGATTAATGATGAATAGAATAACAATTGAGTAGGAAACTTTGTATATGCTACAGGCAAATCAAAGGAATTTCTAATGGAAGATATTAATTTAAACACACACACACAATGCTGACATCATCAACAACAAAGAAAACAGAAACAATAATCAAGGAAAAGATAGACTGAAAGAAACAAAAAAAAAAAAAGGGAATTTGAAAAAAGAACAGGAAGAGACACATAATTGCTACTTTGTTCTTTAAATTGGTGTCTACAGCCGCAAGTGCAATCAATTCAGAGAGCTTCCACTGTGAAAACTGCAGAGTAAAGAGTTTTAAAAAACTATAAATAAAAAAAAGAACTCCATGCTTGAAAACTAACAAGGTTAGAATCTTAAACCTTAACAAGCACTAATCCCAACTGCTACATGGTTAGAATCTCAAACCTTAACAAGCAGTAATCCCAACTACTAAGTTCTTTCTAGATAAATGCAACTAAACAAACCAATATTGCAGGTCCACCTAAAATAGGAACTGCAGCAGATTTTAGGATGGCAAGATACAGCTTGCCCCAATTTGGATCACTGAATGCTGCCTTTGAGCTCACTATCCTGCAGATCTCTCGTTTCTTAAGCTTCTTTAACTCCTACAAGCTAGATACTAAGGCGAGGTAGATTCAAGCAAACACAATATGATTGTAATGATACCATATCTTACAGGGATTCTTCTAAATGTGGGAAGTAACTATGTCAGGCACATATGCAGTATGCATATGACACATGTGTCCAACATGTTTGGTCAAATTTGCAACAAGAAGCATATTTGCTAATCAAGATCAACATATTATTGTACATAAAACTCTATTATCTTCCTTTGTCACAGTGTTGCTTCAAAATGAGAGAAGTGCTCTTTCTGTCAAGGACAGTGATTGACCTTCTACAGCGTTGGCGAGAGGGCTGTAGGCAGAGGAGAGCTAGGGACATGGTTCAGACTTCGGTGTCTTGGCTGAACTCAAAGCCTTCCGAGATGAGATTGATACATATTTCGTGTAGTAAGACGACATCTCATAATGTATTATGAAACTTCTCTCGTGTATCGTGCAAGATGCTAACTTCTCAATGCGACATTGCATGGGATGACTCCCCATACACTGAAATGATGCCAAGACGACGTCGTCTCTCTAGTCAGGTTAAAGGAAACAAAAGCAGTCACTCATTTGAATTGTAATTTAATATCAAACACATCCTTGCATCTCCCGAGCATAAATCTCAACTCCACACGTAGGGATGGAAAATTGAACCGTCTCTAATGGTACAGGTATGGAACGATTATAAACGGGCTTGGGATGACATTGGGGAAGAGTCATGAGAATATCATTCTCTGATCTCTCTCTCTCTACTTTATTGATGCAATATTCTACAAGATTGCTGATCATAAAGGTGTACATCTTTTTTTTCCCCGGGGGGGGGGGGGGGGAGAAGGGGTGTGATGTCAATTAAACCTGCAGTAAATATCTTTGTTTTGCACTGAACGATGAAGAACGACATACTTGTCTTGAATGGATAGAGTATCTGAAAATTGATTGGATATTATTGACTTGTTCTATACTTCTATATAAAAGGCTACTTCTGCAAAGATGTGATTTTATCTATGAACAAAGTAAATTTCTTTGCAAATATGTATAATATTGCTCTGGTGATTGAAATTAGGCAGCAAGAATGTTTATATTTTGTGGTTTGTTTGTTGAATATCTCTTTGGCAATGGAAATCTACGGATTCTGGCATTGAAACTTCAATAGTTTCTCAAAAAGGGCCTAACTTGAACAATTAATTCCATGGGGTTAAATGGATGCACATGTCATCTCACACATAGATAAACAATTAGCCGTTATTCTGTTTTAGGCAGCCAGTAACAAGATTTCAGAGGAATCTCCCACTTATTTTGAGATTGAACATAGTGTTATCATCTTATCTTGCTTCTTTTTTCTTTTTCTTTTTTCCAGTAACAAGAACGACAGCAAAGGGAAAATACTTATTATTATCATTTGTAAAAGTAATAAAAGGAAATTACTTACTACTGCCCATGGTAATGTATTTCACAACAAAGGGAAATTACTTAGTACTGAATAATTTGCACATGAGCTATTTGTAACTTTCTTTCTTTTGACATTTCCAGTAACACCCTTTTCTCAAGTCTTCCTTGATTCCTTTCTTTGGGCATCCTTATGAGATGCTACTTTTACTAGACCGACTCTGTACCTTTACAACATGTGCTTAGAAAATCTTGACTTCGATAAAAGACATCTTGGAGTCCAGTGTTCATCTTTAAAAGCATATTGAAGGAAGACATTTTAGGTTTAATTATTTTGTATCTCCCTTGAAATAGATCTGAAAATCTTGGGATTGATTGTTTCAAGGAGTCTTGGTTTTTGTCATATTGCCACCATCAACATGTGTTCCGGTTTGATCATACTTGTGATTAATGATTATAATCTATTGATATTCCAGTTTTGTATCTTGTCAAGTTAGAAAATTATTTTAATATTAGTAGAAGAATTGATTTCATTTTCACTAGTAATTCTGAATGATTTCAATTTTAACCCATTTGATTTTTGGGGTTAAGTTATTGCGTAATTTATTGTTTTTAGTTTCCTTCTACTTCCATTTGGCCTTTAGTGAATGGTTAAATTGTACCAAAATGTGTTTTGTAATAAGTTAAGAAATGTTTGAACAAGGAGAAAATTAAAGTGGTTATTCTCAACCCTCAACTCCTATTGATTAACTCTGTCTCCCACTACTTCAACTTCAACTCGACTTTCACCTAGAATAAGAAATTAACATCCCTTGTTTGGAATGATTTTAAGAAAATTAAGATAAATGAAGAGCACTATTGCTATTTATAACATTTGTACAGTTAACCTTCTTATAATTAATGTTCAATAAGTTAATAATTAATAAAATTTTAAGGAATCAACTTTGTTCCACGGTTGATAATTAATAATTCTATTACTTAATATGATTAATACTTTTTTTCAAAAAAATCTTTTATAGTATTAATTATTAGAGAGATAAAATAGTTATACATATACTTATATATATATATATATTTCATTTACGATATATTTTGGTAATTATATTTGTAAATTGTATTTAAATTGGAGTTAAATATATTGTAAGTGAGAAAAATTATAGCATGAGTAACGTAGATGCATAACTTCTTTAATTCAAAAAGATATTATGAATTTTTATATGCCCCAAGTTGAATATTATATGTATATTTTTATGAAATATCGAAACACCATAACAAAAGGTTGAATATGAGGTCTCTTTTTGTGTTAAAATTGACATACATGTATGAAATAATTTTTTATTAATAAAAATATAAAAAATTTTATAATTGATAATTCTAATAATTAATAAATTTTTCATCTCACGAGTCTATTAATTATAAGAGAGTTGAGTGTAAATCAAAACTTAAAGCATCGAGTAAGAATGGGACGAAGAGTTTACATGACCACCTTGGGAGATGTAAAAAAACTAGAAGTATAGATATAAGGCAAGAAATTTAAAGGAGTGGGGGGCAAGTGGAGTACCATACTATTGTTTTTATCAAGATATCACGCAACATCAACTTGCCTCCATGATCATATTACATTACATGAGTATCCCTTGTCTATTGTTGACCCTGTTGGTTTTTGGAGTTTATAAATAGCCTTCAACCATTGTTTAAGATGATTTCAAGAAACACATTATCAAACAATTTCATTTAAATATTTGAATGGGTTGGAACTTCCCCTGTGGAGACCCAAGGATAATATACTAAAGTAGCTTTTCTTATGGTGTAAGAAAGCTAGTCCTATGTATTTAGACTTGTATATTGATTTTTTGGGAGAATTTAGGCATTAATTTTTTTTTGTAGTCATTCACCCTTTTTTGTAATTATGGGAGCGCCCCCTCCCCTTTTAGGTGTCTTTTATATACAATTACTTTTACCAATAAAAAAAAAACTCTTAAATTATTATTAATAATATTTAACAGAGATCAATATAAGCATGGAACATGAAACATACATTCTAATTAGTAAGTTTTCTAATCTAAAGAAATGATTGGCATCGCTTGAAAATTATGATAATTAGAAATTTTAACATAGGAATATATCAAGATAATAGGGAATTTACAAAAATGAAGCCTTTTGTCTCAATCATAATTTGGTCTTCAAAACAATAGAAAGAATCCAACAAATGTTTATGAATATTTTATGGTCACCTGACAAAAAAAATCTATACTTCAGTACTCGATCAGACCAATATAGTCTCTTTTAGGGGTACAACTTGGGCGACTAACCCGAGCCCGGTTATAATTTTTTAAGCCTTGGACTTCATTTTAACACTTTGGGTTGGGCTTGGACGAAAGATCTCAAGCCCGATCTAATTTAGGGTTGAACTTAGGTTGAGACTTTAAAAACCCGAACCCAATCTGAACCCGAATTCAATATTTTATATATTATATTTTTCATACTTTAGTTATCTATCATTAGAGTAATAAGAATTCCTTCCAAGAATTACTATTTACATTTTTTTAATTTTTAAAACTTGATCTTTAACATTTTTTTAAAAATTAAATTATGTTGAAAAAATTATTAACGGTTTTTGGTTTGTTTTAGAAAGAGAAATTGAGAGAAACTATTGAAACTTTTATTGTATAATCAAAATACCAAAAAAGATAACAATTTATTAAAAAAAATTGTGAATAAAATCTAAAAATTGAAATTAATAATCGGATTGAGCTCGTGTTGAATCCGATACTAATGAATTTTAATTTGAGTTAAGCTCGGGTTGGTTGTTTGGGTTCAAGTTGACTGTTTTAAAACTTAGGTTGGACTTTAACATAACTCAACCCGAGCCTGCTTCGCCTAAGTTGCACCCCTAGTCTCTTTTAAGCTTCAATAAGGTATTCATCATGAAGAAATACGAGGATAATGAAAGAAAAGAAAGATGTAAGAGAAACAAACCCACAAGGAAAATGTAGAGATTGGAAGAAGTAAACAAAGATATCCTGACATTGAGTTTCCAGTGAAGTATTTTCTCACAATTGCACTATTCCTGGCTAAGAAATCCACCTCCAGATTAGAGGACAAAAGAATACACACTATGGCATTTCCAAGATATTTGATTAGGTCATTAATCACCATAAGCAAACTAGAGAATCTCCAAAGATGAGGGTGAAGATGACTACACCGCTGAACTACATTGACTGGCTCCACCCCTCTACCATCAGCATTGGATCCCATCTAAAAACTAGGAGCCTGGCATGACAAGAAATCCCTACGCCAAGCGTATATTACATATTTAATATATGGGAGTGCCTTTTATTTAGCCTTGAGCCTAAAGCACGGGACCATAATCTCTTTAATTGCACACTAATGAGAAGCAGCAGTAGAAATTAATGAACAATGGAAAAGTTTGGATAAACAAATTCACCTAACTGGAGCAACTCTCTTTCTGAATTTCAAGGACACAATGTGCCTAGGAAATCCCCAGTCAACAAGAAACTAGTTATCAATTATATAGTACATCACCTATGAGATACATTCTTGCTATCAATTTGTGAATTGACACCCTAAGAAAGGATCCACCATCAACTAGCAAATCAGGAATAATCTAAATGTAGATCCTTGGCCACTCCCACATAGTTTTTGTACACAAATAATTGCAAAATTGAACCACTATCTATGATGGCTGGCTACATTACACCTCAGCACACTTCAATTGAGCCACCACTTCCATCATGTAACTATGTAATACACATATTGCTATAAAAACGGAAAAGATAAGTTTTGAAACCAAGACCTCTATCACTTCAACATAATCTGGGAATAAGTAATAATTGGGCTGTGCGCCCTCATTGTATTTATTTATTATTTTTTTATGACGAGGAACATCCACCGTAGAGTGTACTAGCTAGGGTAAACCCTACATGTACACAACCACCACCCTCGTTATTTATCACAGTGTTTTATTATCTACCAGCTATATTGCATGATATATGTTCGTGCCTAGAACCACTCCTGACGTTAGATATTTTTAGTTTTTAAAATGGATGCTCTTGCATTCTCACTGCAACAAACTGGTGACATTAATTTTTCCCTTCTTTAGGCTAACAAGTTTTAAATCAAATTCCCATTCTCCATGATAAATACTAGATCAGATTGAAGGCACATAATTTAATCATGAACAAATTCAATGATATTGACTAACTAGACTAATGCAAAAATCCTACCACATCTATTATATCAATTTCGTTCATACAAATTGGTTTTCAAATCACATGAAAACATTCAAAATACTAGATCAGATTGAAGGCACAAACCTCAGGAGCCATCCAACGATAAGTTCCAGTTTCTGCAGTCATCATCTCAGTCACAGATTCTTCCCTTGCAAGACCGAAATCTGCAAGCTTCACAGAATTCTGGTCGGCCGTAAGCAACAAATTGTCTGCATTTTTAAGTTTTCATACATGTTTTTTTTTTTTTATAAGTAAATGGTAAGATGTATATTAATAAATGTGCCCAAGAAGGACAACAAGGACAAAAATCCCAAAAAGTTTTACAATGGTCTTAACGATCCTAAAAAATCAACAAAAGAAGAATTTCATACATGTTAAAGGCACGCAAAGCGAACTACGTGAAGTCCCTCATGTGGTCCAGGAAACAATAACAACATATTTTGCTTTATCCCACAATTTAACCATTAACATACTCTAAAAGACCATTAGTTAGTATTGGTCCCACCAATGTGAGGTGGTAGGAGTGATAGACTCAAACAAACCTAACATTTGGCATTACTTGCACAAAGTGTCTGCCCTCAGAAAGATCTAAAAGCGAAATTTATATATATATATATATATATATATAGGGAAGTAAAGTATTATCACAATGTTAACACAAATAACCCCTATCTTTTTTCTTTTTTCTTTTGTTTCTCATATGCAACTTTGGCTATGTTAGCTGGAATTGATCATCAGAAAGCATGATTGTAAACACAAATAACAATCCAATTAAGATAACAATGAACTCAAATAAACTCAAAATGAACTATGGGCGATGTCCAAGGCCTGGTCAAATAAAATCATGGGAAAAAAAGATAAACACTGATGTTTACCAATACATCGATCATCATTGTTGTCAATATTAATCCATAAATTTATTGCATTAATTAGAATGATTTGAAATGTTTTGAGAGGGGCTACTGCTTGGAGCGACAATAAAATGCACAGATTGCCAAGTATGAGAGCGCAAGTTTTGAGTTCAAAAGTAGTCACTTTGTATACAAATATTGTCAAATGCTAGGTTTATCTCCAGTTTATCCTTCCTAGCAACCTGCGTAAGTCGGACTAACACTGAGTAGTTACCCTTTTATTTGGAATATTTTGAGGTCCTTTACAAGCTGTTCATTTAAAGGAAAAAATGGAAAAGAAAAAAGAAGTAGAGAAAGAAGATTAAGCCACAGCATTGTCTATTTATTCAATATATAATAGATAATCCTTAAAAAACACTTTTTGAAACTAAAACACAGTGAAGCATCAAAGGAAATATCAACACAAATTATATGGTTCATTTTATATTACAAATGTAACATAAAAAAGATTCTAAGAACAAGCATGATTTTATACAGCTCAACTAGCCACGCGGTACCAGGTTTTAGATCCCTGTGTATAATCCCATTGGCATGTAGACAATCCATTGCTCGAGCAATGTCAAGGGAAAAACTTAATGCCACATGAAGGTCTAATTGTTTTGGACGAATACTGACTAAAAAATTCCGCAGTGACATCCCTGGTAATAGCTCCGTAACTATCACCATTAAAGGATCCTTGCAAGCTCCAATAAACTGCAAAGGTAAGTGATATACCACTATGCGACACACCAACCACTGCATGACACGTGCAACTGCAAGATCGGTTCATGACCCATAATAGAGCTCAGGCTCGGCCATATAACTTGTGTTCGGTCGCCCAGCTCGGGCTCGGCCACATAACTTGTGCTCGGTCGCTTAGTTCATGTTCGGCCTTATAATCTGTGCTCGGCCATTTAGTACATGCTCGGTCATACATCTCATCCTCAGTCAGTCAAGTGCATAACCTACATGGGCCGAGCTCATAGTATCAAAGCAAGACAGTTCTCCCATAAAGACTAACTTGTATAGATGCAAGCTTGCAATGCAACACATCAATGATCAGACCTAATCATCGCTTCAGTAAGCACCAAGCAGGAAATAAGGAAGCTATCTCCAACAAGGAAACTGCCACACTAAGTTACCATATTCAACAAGGTAACTGATATCTCCAGAGATCCAATCCCTATATTCATGGCTCCAAATCCTAATCAACTTAGGAGAGATATTGCCTATAAATTCAACCCTAAAGGTACGCTTTATTTTCATGCTCATTATTTTGGCTTTCATTACGAGTCTTTCAATTCAATTTATTGACTTAAGCATCGGAGCGGCTACCGCTGGAGCCAACCCGGTGGTCCTCTGATCTTCTGTTTCGAGTGTTTCGCAGGGAGCCGAGCTTGGATCTCACGTGGGCCAAAAAGTGCAGCATCAGTTTGGCGCCGTCTGTGAGAAAGACAATCACCAAGTGCTCTACTCAATCTAAGCTCATCTTTCGTCTATCAGAGGGATCATGGCTCCCAACTTGCAACCCAGGAATAACACTCAAAACCCTCATCCTCAACCAACTGCTGGACGAGGAAGAGGGCGAGTGAATAACCCTGCACAGGAAGAACTAATCGAAAGTAGGCGGCAGAACCAGTTGCTACGGGAACAGCTTTTGACCATGACCAGGACCCTGGCAATGTTCACCCAGAATCATGAAACCAATCCTCAAAATCCACCCGTTGTCACTCAACAGCAGCAGCCTCCTGCGGCCGCCGGTGTTCATATAGACCCCCAGCCGTCGTCGGCAGCCGGTCGAGGGGTTCCCGCCTTTGTCCCGGAGGTCCATTATCGAAGTACTACCCGACCCTCCGTCCCGGGGGCCTCGGGAGTAAACTACGTTCCACAAGGATCACCTCCTCGAGTAGTTCCTGTACCACCAGTACCAGAGAATCAGAACAACCCCCTAGTAGCGGGCCAAGATCAGCCTACCCATATAGGCCCTGAGGCCGTGAGACCTGCCTCGCAGCAACCCGTTTTACCAAGGGGGTCAGTAAGAGCCGAAGAAGTTGCTGAATCAATAGATCGTACTGCTATCATAAGGGGTGCCCAGTATCCAGAACAGGACGAGCTGGCCAGATTGCTCGGGAGGTCGGCCACCCCGTTCACCAATGCTGTCATGGCCGAGGAAAGACCCAAGAAATTTATCGTCCCTAAATTCACCCCTTATGATGGGACTGGGGACCCGGGGGACCACCTCTCCCACTACCAGCACACCATGGCTTTGCACGGCACTTCTGATGCCTTCTTATGCAGAACGTTCGTGACCAGCCTCAATGGTACCGCCCTAAAGTGGTTCCACCACCTCCCGCCGAACTCAGTATCTGGCTTTTATGAGCTCGGCAGAAGGTTCTTGGACAGATTCATGACTAGCAGGAGGCTAAGAAAGGGTCCGGAATTCCTTCTGAACATAAAGCAAACGAGGGAAGAATCGCTCAGGGGGTATATAGCACGTTTTAACGCCGAGCTCACCGAGGTAACAGACTGCAGCCCCGGTTTCCTAGTGGCTGCTCTAGCCGCTGGACTTGCTCAAGGAGGGTTTAGAGACTCCCTGACCAAAAATCCCCCTGCGGACATGGCAGCACTCATGGACCGTGCAAGGAAGTACATCAACCTGGAGGAGGCCAGGGACACCTCTAGAAAGGTCAAAGAGCAAGCTCAGAAAGACGATCACAAGAAAGATAGTCAAAAGAAGGACACCAGCTCGGCCAGGAAGAGAGTCAGGAGCCCAGAAAAAAGGGGGGCCCCCAGAACCTCCTTCAATTCTGGACTAAGGGAATTCAACCACTTCACTCCTCTAAACGCCTCTCCGTACAACATATTGAAGCAAGTAAGATCTCGAGAAAATATGAGATGGCCGGAGCCTTTGAAAGGAGACCCCAGCTATCGAGATCAGACCAAATATTGTGACTTTCACAAAGACCGAGGGCACACAACCAATACCTGCAAAGCTCTCAAGCATGAGATTGAGCAGCTAATAAGGAGAGGGAGGCTGCAGGAGTTCGTCAAGCAGGACGGAGGACAGAACCCCCGTGACGAACGACCCCAGCAGAGAAAAACCGACCAGAGGCAGGAGCAGAAAGGAGGCAGGAACGAACCCCCACGATAGAACAATCAGGTGATCTATGTCCTACACGCAGATTCCCCTGCAACAGGCACCTCTAACAGGTCAAGGAAACGATATGCTCGAGAGGCCAGGTCTGCTCCCAACATCATGCAGGTCGCTAACTTGGAGAAAAGGTTAAAGCCCTTGCCGGAAATCCAATTTACGGATCACGACCTTAGGGGAGTTCATTGTCCTCACAGCGACGCCCTGGTTATCTCCCTTAAGATCGCCAACTTCGATATCCGGAGAGTTCTCGTCGACACTGGGTGTTCGACCAATGTACTGTTCTACGACCCTTTCAAGCATATGAAGCTCGAACCCAATAACATTAAGCCCACAGGCATAATCATGACGGGCTTTGATGGAAACACTAACACTCCACTAGGAAGGGTCGATCTGGCCACCACTGCGGGTGAAGGGGACGGACAGAAGACCACGATAGCCGAGTACATGGTCATAAAAGCCAAATCTCCCTACAACGTCATAATTGGGAGGCCCTGGCTACATGAGATGGGAGCGGTCACCTCAACTCTCCACCAATGCTTAAAATACGTTCACAATCAGACAGTCTACTCCATCAGAGGATGCCAACCGACCTCCCGAGAGTGCCATGCCCTCGCACTCAAAGCTAAGGCCCCCAAATAGCAATTACTGCACGCCCGTGTGTGCAAGGATGCAATCTACCCTTGCTGTCACGAGGCAGAAGACTGTCCCTCCAAAATTGAAGAACCATTGAGCCCCAGAGGAAGGGATAGCAGAGCCAAGCCTATAGGGGAGCCTATTAAAGTCCTGGTCAGCTCAGAGGATCAGGGACGTTACCTGCAGATAGGTCCCGACCTGACACATGCCGAGCAGGATGAGCTGGTCAAGTTTTTGAAGAAAAACCTCTCCGTATTCGCCTGGGAGACGAGCGACATGGAAGGGATAGATCCCGACCTGATCACGCACAGACTAATGGTGGATCCAGATCATCCACCAGTGAGACAAAAGAGAAGGCCTCTCGCTCCAGAACGGCATCAGGTCATCAACGACGAAGTTCAAAGGTTGCTCAACGCCAACATGATACGAGAGGTATTTTATCCTGATTGGTTGGCCAACACTGTTCTGGTCAAGAAGAAGAATGGTAAATGGAGAGTCTGTGTCGACTACACAGATCTCAACAAAGCATGCCCAAAGGATAACTTCCCTCTTCCACGAATAGATCAGTTAGTCGATGCAACTGCAGGGCACGAGCTCATGACCTTCATGGATGCATATTCTGGGTACAATCAAATACAGATGCATCCTCCCGATCAAGAGAAGACTTCATTCATCACCGAACGAGGTCTCTATTGCTACAGAGTGATGCCGTTTGGACTAAAGAATGCTGGAGCTACCTACCAACGTCTTGTTAATAAGATGTTCAGCTCCTTGATCGGCAGCACTATGGAAGTTTATATCGACGATATGCTGGTCAAGAGCCTAAGGAAGAGCAGTCATCTCCAACACCTCGCGCAAACCTTCGATATCCTCAGACAATATAAAATGAAGCTCAATCCTTCAAAGTGCACCTTTGGTGTAACAAAAGGGAAGTTCCTTGGGTACATAGTCTCTCAAAGAGGTATAGAAGCAGACCCGACTCAGATCGGGGCTCTGATCGGACTGAAATCCCCAAAGGCCCGGAAGGACATTCAAGCTCTGAACGGCCGGATAGCAGCTCTCAGCAGATTCATCTCCAAATCCACGGATCGGTGTCTACCCTTCTTCAAGGCTCTGAAAGGTAACAAATCTTTGCAATGGACTGACGAGTGTGAAAAATCCTTTCAGGAACTCAAAAGATACTTGGCTTCGCCCGAGCTCTTATCAAAACCAATCCAAGGAGAAAGGCTGCTTCTCTATCTCGCAGTCTCTGAGAACGCTGTCAGTTCGGTACTAGTCAGGCAAGACAGGAGCATGCAGAGGCCCATCTTCTATGTCAGCAAGGCATTACTAGACACAGAAAAGAGGTACCCCGAAATTGAGAAGCTAGCCCTTGCTCTCATAGTTTCTGCACGGAAGCTGAGACCATACTTCCAAGCATATCCCATAGAAATTCCGACTGCCTACCCACTGAAAGCAGTCCTAAGAAAACCAGAAGTATCAGGACGGTTGGTCAAGTGGTCAGTGGAACTGGGGGAGTTCGATTTGTCCTACATTCCACGAGTCTCAATTAAAGGGCAAGCCTTGGCAGACTTCGTCGCAGAATTCACTCCCGCGCTGCTAGGCAAAGCTCAAGTCTCAGACGAGATGGGGACTTGGAAGTTGTATGCTGATGGATCATCCACTGACCGAGGTGCCGGAGCAGGGCTAGTACTACACTCTCTTGATGGAATTACAACCGAAAGGGCAATTAGCTTGGGGTTCAGAGCCTCCAACAACGAAGCGGAATATGAGGCCCTTATCTTAGGAATGAAGCTAGCTCAGGAGTGCGAGGTACAGAGCCTCGAGGTATTTTCTGACTCCCAACTGGTGGTTAGCCAGGTTCAAGGAGAATATGCCATCAAGGATGAAAGAATGCTCCGATATTCGGAACTAGTCAACTTGCTAAAACATTCCTTCCGAGCATTCTCAATCCAAAAAATAGAAAAAGGACAGAACAGCCGAGCCGATGCCTTAGCAAACATGGCATCTCACATGAAAACGGGGGTGGAGTCAACGATAAAGTTCTCTCACCAGCCAAGGCCTAGCACCGAGGAGATCCAGGTCGCCCAAGTCACAGAACAGCCTCAGAACTGGATGACTCCTATACTCCAGTACCTGGAAGAGGGACTCCTCCCAGAGGACAGAAATAAGGCAAAAAGAATCCGCATCAGAGCAGCTCGGTATCTTGTCCTTAACGGAAAGCTCTACCGAAGGTCTTACACTCAGCCATTGTTAAAATGCCTAGCACCTGAAGAGTCTCAATATGTCTTGGCAGAAATCCATGAAGGAATCTGTGGAAATCACAATGGGGGGAGAACCATAGCCCACCGAGCTCTAACCCAAGGCTACTACTGGCCTGGGATGCTGAAGGAAGCAAAGGAATATACTCGAAAGTGTGACAAATGCCAGAGGTTCGCCCCTTATCAGCATCAGCCGCAACATGAGCTCATCCCCATTACTAGCCCATGGCCCTTTACGCAGTGGGGAATGGACATCATAGGACCATTGCCTAAAGCCAAACCGAACAGGAGATACCTATTGGTGGCTGTTGACTACTTCTCAAAATGGGCCGAAGCAGAACCACTGACTCGCATCACTGAAAAAGAGATAAAGAGTTTTACTTGGAAAAATATAGTCTGCAGGTTCGGCATACCTCATGTGATCGTCTCAGATAATGGCACGCAGTTCACTAGGAAAATATTCAAGAAATTCTGCCAGGACCTAAACATCAAACAGCACTTTTCCTCCCCTGGTCATCCTCAGGCAAACGGGCAGGCCGAGGTCACCAACCGAACTATCCTCGACGCTCTCAAGAAAAGATTAGAGGAAGCTAAAGGGGGATGGGTCGAGGAACTCCCTGGGGCACTCTGGGCCTACCGGACAACCAGGAGAACTCCAACATCGGAAACTCCCTTCTCCCTAGCCTACGGAACTGAGGCAGTAATCCCTGTTGAGGTCGGCATGCCGACCTTAAGGGCTGAGTCTTTCAACGAAGAGACCAATGACCAACAACTAGCAGAAAATTTGGATTTGCTCGAAGAAAGAAGAGAGCAGGCCGTAATCAAAATGGAAACATATCAGCGCAGGATGGTTAACCGCTCAAAAATTGGCCTCAAACCTACCAATTTCCAAGTTGGGGACCTCGTCCTAAGAAGGGTTTTCCAGAACACCAAGGACCCCACCATGGGGAAGTTATCACCGAACTGGGAAGGCCCCTACAGAATTATCAAAACAGTTAGACCGACCACTTATTGGTTGGAAAGCATGAATGGGAAACCTGTTCCCAGGCCTTGGAACATGGAACATTTGCGAAAATATTATCAATAAAGTACTTTCTTTTTATTTCAACATCTTTCGTGAAACATCTCAATGTACAGACCTCTCAGGTCTGGTCCATCTTAATGCACAGGCTCAGGTCTGGTCCATCTTAATGCACAGGCTCAGGTCTGGTCCATATCAATGTACAGACTTCAGGTCTGGTCCATCTTAAATGCACAGACTATAAGTCTGGTCCATCTCAATGTACAGACTTCAGGTCTGGTCCATCTCAAATGCACAGACTATAAGTCTGGTCCATCTCAATGTACAGACCTCTCAGGTCTGGTCCATCTCAAATGCACAGACTATAAGTCTGGTCCATCTCAATGTACAGACCTCTCAGGTCTGGTCCATCTTAATGCACAGGCTCAGGTCTGGTCCATTTCAATGTACAGACTTCAGGTCTGGTCCATCTTAAATGCACAGACTATAAGTCTGGTCCATCTCAATGTACAGACCTCTCAGGTCTGGTCCATCTTAATGCACAGGCTCAGGTCTGGTCCATTTCAATGTACAGACTTCAGGTCTGGTCCATCTTAATGTACAGACTTCAGGTCTGGTCCGTCTCAAATGCACAGACTTCAGGTCTGGTCCATCTTAATGTACAGACTTCAGGTCTGGTACGTTTCAATGCACAGACCTCAGGTCTGTTCCATCTTAATAAACAAAATCCCTAAGTCTGATCCATCTTGATATATGAGGATGATGTTTTATTGCAAGAACACGAAACTAGGTGCCGACAGTTATAAACAGGCGAGGATAACTCTAAGTGCTCAGTCACACTGACCATCAAAAAAATCCTTACAAATACAAGTCGCTCAGTTCGGCTATCAAGCTCAGGTTCCTGCTCTAAAAGATCAGAGTAACTGTCTTGTACCAGTTTCTACGATTGTTAATCAGAGATCAGATTGATTGATTATTATTCAAGTCATCTTTCTTAAAGAAAATCCATGATTCAAAAACCCCTCCAATACCAAGAGTTCGGCACAAGTTGGTTATTACTACACATTACTTCAGGATTGCCATAAGTTAGTTTTGGAGACAACCCATGGTCGGTAAAAACAATACTCTGGATTCCGAGCAGGTTTACTTGTGTCATAATACAAGCCTCAAAGGCCGAAGTCCGTTCATACACAACAAAACATTGATACATTTTTAGAACAGAACTCAAAGATTGCCAACAATCAAAGAAAGATAGAGACAAAAACTGAAGAGAAGATATTTTCATTAATATTTGAGCTCGGTTACAAAAAGATGAAACAGGACTACAAAAGTTTTCCCTAAACTAAGGGGCTTGCAGATCCGTCGTCCTGATCACCATCCTCGTCCTCGTCATCGTCGTCAATCCCAGACAGGTCAATATCCGGGTACTTGGCAAGAAGCTTGGACTTGAAGTTGTCATAACCGAGCTGCGCAATAGTATCACCCATCTTCTCAAGCTCGGTCTTCAACCTGGCCTCGGTCTCAACCTTGGCCTCATCAACCTTCTGAACAAGTGAAGACTGAAGAGCACTGTTCTCCTCCTTCAGTTTGGTCAGGTCCTGAAGAAGGGAGTCTCGTTCAGATCGCAAAGAATCCCTCTCAAGTTTAATAGAATCCCTTTCGGATTCCATAATTGAGAAGCAATTCCTCGCCTCCTTCAGCTCGTCCTCGGCTGTGGTGGCTTGAGATTGGGCCGTACCGAGCTGAAGCCTGGCTTCATCCAGCTCCTCCTCTAACCTCTCCACGGCCTGGAGATCCACCGTGGCCTCCATTAAAGCAGCCAAGCTATGGAGGGTCTGCAAAAATAAGAAGACATATCAGTAAAGAGGAAAAGGAAGAAGAGCACAAAAGCAGAAAGGTCGGTCGTTACCTTCAGATGAGCCCTCATGGCACCGGCCACAGTCTTCTCAGTACCCTTCCTGGTGCTGCAGGAAGGGATGTCAGTACAAGGGGCCTCAGCCCAGAAATCTTCAATGGCCTGATGGACGGCCTTGTATCCATCAGGCATGTCAGTACCCATCTTCGCCTTACCCCTCTGTTGAGATTTTTGGGCTGAAGAGGGGACAGGCCGAAGAACCGCCGTACCCCTCTGAGGGGCAGAAGAGGGTTCCCCGATCACCACCCCCTTTTGAGGGGCAGAGGAGGGCTCCCTGATCACAACTCCCCTCAGAGGAGGTCGGGAAGAGGGAGAAGCAGAGGAGACCGCCCCCTTCTTGGGAAGCACAGATGGGGAAGGGTCGGTCGTCCTCGTCTTCTTCGAAGAAGACGCAGTGGGAGGGGGCTGGCTAGCCACCCTCTTCTTCTTTGACGACCCCCATTTGCCAGCGAGGGATTTGAGGACGTCGTCAACAACACCCTTATCCTTGGGAGGCATTGTAGGGCCTGAATGAAGAATGGCTCGGTAATCCCTGTTTGAAGTCTGGAGGAGTCTCTTGTATTGGTCTTTCAAAACAGGGGTAAATTGCGGCCTCTTCTTGACGCTCTTGGCTACATAAAAGAGTTTTGAACAAAGGTTAGTCAGATACACAAAGGACAGGCACAAAGCAAAATTACAGAAGAAAAGGGTGTCTCACCCATAAACCCCGTGCTCCGGGGGTACGTGGAGAACTGGTCCTCAGGGTCGGTCACCTCCCATTTTCCACCAACAAAAAAGAACCGATCCTTCCAAAATTTATTGGAGGACGGCACGAAAGTCAAAGGCCGGAAGCCCTTGTCAAACGACATGTAGTAGAGGCCCTCCGCCTTCCTATATTTAAGATCCATTTTACTACGGATCAAGTCTAAGGAGACCTCAACACCATTCAGGCGACCTAGGGCCATAAACCCTAACAGGTGCCTCCAACTGTTCAGAAGCAGATCGGCCGGGCAGAGATTGAACCAACAGAAAAAATCCCTAAGCAGTCTAGGGAAAGGAAGGCGTAACCCCATCCCAAACCAAGCGGTATAAACACAAATTTCCCCATCCTGAACTTCCCAAGGGTAGTCGAAGTCATCAGGAGCCCTAAGGGTGACATTTGGAGGAATCTCATACTTCTCCCTAATAACCTCCAACCAAGAGGATGTTACAGCACTCTCTACCTGAGAAGACCGACCCGAGACTTCACCCTCTCTATCCCTAGACTCCGAGAAGGCATCAACTATTCTAACTGAGGGACTAGAGTGAGCCTCCTCCGATTCAGTCCCCGAGGAAGTGCTACCCCTAATTAGGGTTTGTGACAAGGAAGGAGCTTCCGGAAGGAGCTTCCGGAAGGCTCCCCGACCCATTACCAACATCAGAAGATGCCGAAGAAGTCGACATTTCAAAATAACCAAAAGGAGAAGAAGAGAAAGTGAAAAGATGAACGAAAACACTAAAACCGAACCTGAATCAAAGTAAGGGACTTCGGATGGATGGGATTCTTCACAAGGTAGCTTGCTGATTCGACAATGGCGGATGTATATCTCGCTTTGCAAAATAGAAGATGGTAAAAAGAGTCGTGCAAGGCTCTTTCCCCCTTTTATATACATTCGGAGAATAATGGCTACCCAGGCGAACCGCCACGACAGTATCGCAACAATAATGATTTGAGAAACCCAAAAACCGGCTGCGCAATAAATGATGTACCAACGGACGTCTAGGAAAACGAGAAGACAGAACGCGTGACTTTTCGGGCACTCTTACGACCTTAGTTATCCCCCGAGCTCCAACTAAGGCTTGGGGGGGGAGTAACTGATATACCACTATGCGACACACCAACCACTGCATGACACGTGCAACTGCAAGATCAGTTCATGACCCATAATAGAGCTCAGGCTCGGCCATATAACTTGTGTTCGGTCGCCCAGCTCGGGCTCGGCCACATAACTTGTGCTCGGTCGCTTAGTTCATGTTCGGCCTTATAATCTGTGCTCGGCCATTTAGTACATGCTCGGTCATACATCTCATCCTCAGTCAGTCAAGGGCATAACCTACATGGGCCGAGCTCATAGTATCAAAGCAAGACAGTTCTCCCATAAAGACTAACTTGTATAGATGCAAGCTTGCAATGCAACACATCAATGATCAGACCTAATCATCGCTTCAGTAAGCACCAAGCAGGAAATAAGGAAGCTATCTCCAACAAGGAAACTGCCACACTAAGTTACCATATTCAACAAGGTAACTGATATCTCCAGAGATCCAATCCCTATATTCATGGCTCCAAATCCTAATCAACTTAGGAGAGATATTGCCTATAAATTCAACCCTAAAGGTACGCTTTATTTTCATGCTTATTATTTTGGCTTTCATTACGAGTCTTTCAATTCAATTTATTGACTTAAGCATCGGAGCGGCTACCGCCGGAGCCAACCCGGTGGTCCTCTGATCTTCTGTTTTGAGTGTTTCGCAGAGAGCCGAGCTTGGATCTCACATGGGCCAAAAAGTGCAGCATCAGTAAGAATGATATTACTTTCAGAAAAAATGAACATCAAAAATAAGAATTAGAGAGAAAAGGTAAGCAAGATGCAAGTATGAATGGAAAAGGGTTATGACAAACTGAACCAGCTTTAAATAGTCAAGAAAGATTACAGTATCTTATGAGAACTAACAATAACAATAAAAAAATGAAACACGCATTCAACAAAAGACACTCACTTTGACTAGGTTCTCATGTTTTACTCTTGACATCATGGTAACTTCCCGAGCAAGATGATTTTCAAGTGCAGCTCTTTCTTCCAAAGTATTCCCACGGTGAAGAACTTTTGTGGCAACAATTCGATCACCATACCTGGAAAAAGATTACATTACACCCAAGTCACTATCGCATAAATTGCCAGTCCAACGTTGCATAAAAGTAAGCAGGCAGGTACGCAATGCATCACTATTAATTATTTGATGACACAGGAACAAGTATTAGTTCACAAGACGGACAACTTAACCTATATAGGTACCAATAGGAAACAAATTTGTGCAATACATATACAATAACTGCACAGCCTTCCCAACACCCTGCATTGGTAAGAGTGGCAAGAGTCGCAAGACCAGTACTGGATATATATATATATATATATATATATATAGATAGATAGATAAAATGTTTTCTGACATTTGCTTTTGGTTAACAAATTTTAGAGTACTTATATGGATATATATTAGAATTGTATGATTTTTTATTTTCGTTAGCAAATTCTAGGTTACTTAATTTGGCTTATATGGATATTTGTTATCTTGAATAACCCTATGGTTATTTTCGGAGTACTTTGTTTGGTTTATATCTAATATTTGTCAAGCTCGAAATATTGGTACAACCCTGTGCTCTATATATTTCAAAGTCCCATGGTACAGAAATTTTATGCCAACATTCCATTGCAGCACCTGGGGAAAAAAACTATTTAACTTAATATCAGTCAAACCGCTCCAAAAGCTAAGCACGTAGGTACATCAACGGATCATTACAGAAGCTCACAAGATGAAGATGGACAACGTAACCTCCATATGAGAACCAATAAGAAATTGACACAGGTATATATTATAGTTGTATAACCCTTTTCCCCAATTGTTTTGAGGTTCGCATTTGGTGACTGGTGAGGGTCAATTATCAAATAAAAAAAAAAAAAAGAATTAAAGCTTCAACGCAAATGACAATGCTATGAATTAAGTTTGCACCCACTCACCTCCCTTTGTAAACTTTCCCATGCGCTCCCTCTCCAATTTTTGATCCAATAAACAGAAATTATGGGTCAACCAGCAAACTCTCGTCAATCCTTAATTGAGGGGCAGTGATTGATCCATTCTGCTAAAGCAATTTGGAGCTGTTGATGTATTAAGTCTTTTCTTAGATATGCAGCAGATTTTCTTTTTGTCATGTCATGTATTAGTTAAAAGTTGTGGTGTAGCTAAATTTAAGGATCTAATCCTTCACCTAACTTTGATATGTACTTGTGTTAGGTTGGCCAGAAATCTGCTCATATAACTATGTAGCTTTGTATTTTTTGATATAAAAATGAATGAGAAACAGAGCATCATGTCTCTGGATTTCTGCTGCTGTCATTTTTCTTCTTTCTGTTTCTATCAAATGGTATCAGAGCTTTCTGGCTCTTAAGAGACCTGTGAGTGATCTTGAGAGTTTGTAAGGAGAGAAATCAAACTCAAAGAGGCAGCAACATGTCTGCAAACAACTTCTTAGGCACAGGACCTCCATTGTTCAACGGAGAAAATTATCAAGTGTGGGTGATTAAAATGAAGACATATCTAAAGGCATTAAACCTGTGGGAGGCAGTAGAGAATGATACTGATCTTGCTCCACTCGGTGATGATCCGACTATAGCACAACTCAAAAATTATGAAGAGCAGAAGGCAAAGAAACCAAGAGCTTTGACCTGCTTACATTCAGCTCTTTCAGAAACCATCTTCTTGAGTGTAATGGCTTGTGAAACTCCTAAAGAAATTTGGGAGAAACTAAGGGAGGAGTATGAAGGCAGCCAAAGAGTAAAGAATGTCAAGTTACTCACTCTCAAGAGGGAATTTGAAATGCACAAAATGAAGGAAAGGGAAACTGTCAAGGAGTATGCAGGGAAGTTGATGGAAATTGTGAATAAAATCAAGCTGTTTGGTGAACCTTTTCCAGATAGCAAATGTCACGTCCCGAATTTCTGACCGAAACCCGAGGCGCGACTGACGAACAGAAAGTAAATAAAATAAAAGATAATTAAATAGATTTACGAATTTACGACAAATTAAATAGAATTCTTTAATTTTCTAAAAATTTCGGCAGAACCTCCTTTGTTTTCTAAGCCTTTTCTCACCTAATAGACATGATATATTTCACGACATTTCATAAATATAAACATATTACAACCCACCATCACTCAGTGGCCACAATCTTATCAAATTTACATATACATCGCCTAATTATACAACGGAAGACGATTTAATAGATACATACATTCACTTCTGTCAACATACATATATATATCATTGGGCTTAAGCCCGTACATCACAAAACAAGCCCCAAGGCCAAATATCCATCTACAGTCAAGTCTCCTCCACTCGGCTAGACTTCCTTAAGCCTCAGGTGTCGGGAATGTCATCTGAAATATGGTTCCCACGAATGGGTCAGCGCCAACATGCTGGTATGATGAAGTGTTAATGCAAGAAATAAAGTTAAGGCGTGGCATGTGCAAGGTGTACATTTATATCTAAATGACATTCCAAGCATCGCAATAATATATATGAATGGTATGCGTGACGCACCCATGCACAACTCTATGCCACCACCCATGTCTCGTTTACGGGTGCTCCCCGATGGCTACGGAGTACCAATGCAATGGTCAATTTTGGGTTTTTCACCACAGGATCTACACCCTCATAATGCAAAGCACCACGTACTTACCCACGCCATGTTCTCAAAGGATTCATCATATGCCAACATGCCAACGCAGTGTTAATGAAACATGGATCTCAATAATATAGCATATTCGGACAATAACAAATGAATCATCAATCAGTTTCATATACATGCATATCTCATGTGTTCATATATCATAATTCATGTTCTTCACTTTACTAAACTTGCAAGTAACACCTAAACATGTGAACAATCAATTCCAAGTTATCAAATAAACACATTGCAGATAAGCACATAAAGCATTCCAGTCATTCACAAATATTCCTAACTTAACTTCACTTCTAACATTAGCAAAACACCATACCTGATAGGGTTGGTCACAACCCTACTAAGTTGTGTCCACTACGTAGTCCAATCAACTGATGAATGACTCAGTCCTCCTACTGTAGCTGTTTAGAGAGTTTGAGGTTAATCTTTAGTCCATGGTTCAGCAGTTGAAGAAAACACACCGGCAGGTTGATCGAGTCGGCCAGCCATTTTAAATCCAGTTTCATCAGCTTCTTCAACCTTTTTCCCCCAAGCAGATGATGATCCTGACAAAGTCCGTCCCTTTATCATCCCATCCATCAGATATTGAAGAACTTTCCCTTCCTCTCATTAGATTACTTTGTAGAGTCTCCCCAATCAGTAGCTTCAATTTCTACAAGCAAGGTTAAAACCCGTAGTCTCCAACAATTACACCACCGCAAGGCTGAAGCTTCAACTAATACTGCATTTCTTCCCTTTCACCTTTTACTGAACCTCTGGAGTTCCTACCCAGTTTTGCACTATCATGAGCACATGACCTGATGAAACACAACTCCAAGCTTCCATCCAAATGACCACCATAATTCTTTCCTTTTTTGTCCCTACACACGGCTAACTAACATTGCTATCATTGCCATTTGGCTAGCAGCTACAGTTATTTCATCTTCAAGGAGTTGCCACTGCTAAGTCAAACACTGATTTAAACCTTGAACCCTCTGTAGCAACTGTAGCTACGGCCACAGCTGCTGCTATCAGCAGAATCCATAGCCTTTTGTTCGTTGACCATCAAATGAGGGTTGCCTTAAACTGAACATATATTCATTAGGAGTGCCTCCGGATGATACAAAGATAGATATCCACAAGACTTCTCTAAAACATCCAACAAAGTCCATCAAAAACAGGGCAGTCAACCCTCAATGTTCATAACAGCCACATCAAGTCTCCCAACAGCTATTTCCAATTGTTGTAGGTAATTCAGAACCCACAACCCCAATCTACCCAGGTAAATATAATCTGTTGCAGAAGCTTCTCCAAATTCTCAACATATCAGACTGTATTAATCCCTAGTCCAGTGTAATGTAACCTTTTGTGGAAAGAACCCCATTTCTATCATTTCCCCAAAATACTGGCAGCTCTCTTCACTTTTGTTTCTCACATAACCCATGAATCAACAGTGTATATGAATCCACCCCTTAAATAAGAGATTCCAACAATTGGCACTACTACACTCCGTTGTTACTGCACTCTCTGCCATTTCTCCAACAAAACCGCAACAACCACAATTTGCACCGCTACTTTTTGCTGCATAATGCCCTTAATATCAAGTTACATCACCCTCCGAACAGTCGTAATGGGGATACATCCATTCCCTCAATCATCCATCCAACAATCAATACAACTTCATCAACTATTTTTATTTTACAAAAAAAAAAAAAAATCAGTACACATGGGCTGCTTCGGAATGCTGGTCTTAATGACAACACCCATGAGGTTCATTCTCCGGTTCATTGAAGCCATCGCATCTACTATCGCAACCTTTGTACCACAACTCCCATAGCCGTAGCCATACACGATGCTAAGCCACAACCGTAACAGCCAACCTGCTCAATCTCCTGCTCTACGTCAAACCCAAACAGCCACACGCAAAACCGCAACACAAATCCCATTCGGTGAAGCCCCAGGAAATCCAAAACCCATCACCACTCCGTTGCTACACCACACCGAGAGCCACCCATCAAAACCGCAACATCTCTACAAAATTTCGAGCCACACAGCCACAATTTTCTCCTCCAATTTCCCCACGACGACTGCATCAGGTCTTCCAACAACCGTCCCCTCTAACCTGGGTTGTTTGCACCTCCACGTTGCTTCACACACCCACAAACAAATACATACACTGACCTGTTCAATCACACTTCAACGGACCCATTCAGCCACAAAGATCCTAGCCCCGAGATCTAACAAAGTCGCGATCATCGGATTAGAAATCAAGCTTGAAGATATCCAGATTCACGGACGGATCGAAGGGCAGATCGATCGCCCCCTTGCCTCGATTCTCCGTTTCCGTCTCCGTCGCCCCTTTGTCTCGATCCCCTCGCGACCACCGCCGCTTCTTCTTCTTCCCTTTCTTCTTCTTTCTCTCTTTTCTTCTCCCTTTCCTTCTCCCCTGTTCTGCCGTTCTCCCTCACCCGAGACTGCACCGTCCCCTTTTTTCTTCTTTTCTCTTTTCTCTTTTCTTTTTCTTTCCCTCCCGTTTCTTTTCTTTTCTTTTTATTTTTTTATTTTTTTTATTTTTTATTATATTATATTTATTTTTTTTTTCAAAATTTAAATTAATTAGGAATTAAGGACATTCGCAGTGTTCTAAAAAAAAAAAATTGTATTCCAAATTTTCGAATCTTTACAGCAAAATAGTGGAGAAAATGTTGATAAGTTTACTAGCAAGGTTTGAGCCAAAAATCTCAGCCATTGAAGAGTCTTGCGATCTTACAAAGCTAACTGTTGCAGAGCTTATTAGCAAGTTGCATGCACAGGAACAGAGAACAAGCCTCAAGGATGATGAGACTGTTGAGGGTGCTTTCCAAGCAAGGCAAAAATGGAAGCATCAAGGGAAGGGGAACAAGAATGGTGGTGCTGAGAAAGGGAAGGCTGCAAACACTTCAAAGGATCATGGAAAGAAAAAAGAATTTCCTCCTTGCACCATATGTGAAAGAACAAATCACCAATCCAAAGATTGTTGGTTTAAAAACAAACCTAAAATTGAATGTAGGTTCTGCAAGAAACTTGGCCATATTGAGAAGAACTGTAGGGCCAAGAAAAATCAAGCAAGCAACAAGGAGGAGCAAGCTCAACATGCCAGCAGCACAGATGAGCAAGATGAGGTTCCAGCAAACTTATTTATGGCTTCTCAGACTCTACACAACAAAAGCAAGCACACCTGGTATATTGATAGTGGCTGCACTTGTCACATGGCTAACAATGAAGAAATTTTTAGCAAGCTGGACAGGTCCATTAAAACAAAAGTCAAACTTGGAAATGGTCAAGTGGTGGAGGCACATGGAAGGGGAACAGTTGTTGTGCATTCAAAGGAAGGTACCAAATGTATCCATAATGTTCTTTACATTCCTAGTTTGACACAAAATCTACTGAGTGTTGCTCAAATGATTTCAAATGGATATTCACTGTTTTTTAAAGACCAAAACTGCTGTATACATGATTCAAATGGTCTGTTAGTTGCTGATGTACCAATGGTTGATAAATGCTTTCCTTTAAAATGGAATTCTATATGTGAGAATGCTTTTTATGGCAAAACTGATGACACGTTGCTATGGCATCGAAGACTTGGGCATTTGAATTTTCACAATCTCAAACTACTCCACCAAAAGCAAATGGTTGAAGGGCTGCCCACTATTGATGATAACAATGAAGTTTGCGAAGGTTGTGCTCTTGGGAAGCATCATCGACAACCTTTTCCAAAAGGAGTTGCATGGAGAGCAAAGCAAGTGTTGGAATTAATTCACACCGATGTATGTGGACCTATGAGTACACCATCTCATGGTAACAATTACTATTTCATTCTCTTTATTGATGATTTTACTCGCATGACATGGATTTATTTCATGAGACAAAAATTTGAAGTTTTCACAATTTTTAAAAAATTCAAGAGTTTTGTTGAGAAACAAAGTGGTTGTTTTATTAAGTGTTTAAGAAGTGATCGTGGGAAAGAATACACTTCAAGAGAGTTTGACAAATTTTGTGAAGATGAAGGCATGGAAAGACAACTTACGGTTGGCTATACTCCACAACAAAATGGGGTATTCGAAAGGAAGAACCAAACCGTGATGGAGATGGCAAAATCAATGATTCATGCAAAAGGGCTACCAAAATCCTTTTGGGCTGAAGCTATATATGCTGCAGTTTATTTGATTAATAGGTGTCCTACAAAGGCCGTTTGGAATAAAACTCCATTTGAAGCATGGAGTGGGAGGAAGCCATCGGTGAGGCATCTCAAGGTGTTTGGGTGTGTTTGCTACGCTCAAATACCAAAGGAGAAAAGACGTAAGCTTGATGAAGCAAGTGATAAATGTATTTTTGTTGGCTATAGTTCAAAGTCCAAAGGTTACCGGTTGTATAGTTTGAAGACCAAGAAAGTTATCATTAGCCGAGATGTGTTGTTTGATGAAGATGCTACATGGAATTGGGAGGAGGAAAAGATAGAAAGGAAGGTTGTTTTGACTGATGTTCAGCAACAAAAATCAGCAAGTGAAGCTAGAAATAATGGTTAAGAATCAGCCCCTTCATCTCCAACAAGTTCACCAAGTAGTTCTTCAAGTTCAAGTTCTTCTTCACCAACGTCAACTCCAAGGAAAATGAGGAGTTTGACAGATATTTATGAGAGGTGCAATTTTTGTGTTGTTGAACCGGATTGCTTTGAAGAAGCTGTGAAATGCAAAGAATAGAGGCTTGTTATGAAGGAGGAGATCTCAATGATTGAAAAGAACAAGACTTGGAGCTTGGTGAAAAGACCTGAAGCAAGAAATATCATTGGAGTGAAATGGATTTTCAGAACCAAACTGA
This sequence comes from Nyssa sinensis, assembly GCA_008638375.1. Taxonomy (NCBI): domain Eukaryota; kingdom Viridiplantae; phylum Streptophyta; class Magnoliopsida; order Cornales; family Nyssaceae; genus Nyssa; species Nyssa sinensis. Next base: position 90,490 of record VIRR01000484.1, on the reverse strand, counting down.
ACCCAGATGGTTCCATTAACAAGCACAAAGCAAGGCTGGTTGTCAAGGGGTACTCTCAGCAAGCAGGGGTGGATTTTGGTGATACCTTTGCTCCTGTGGCAAGGCGTGAAACAATCAGACTTTTGTTGGCATTAGCAGCTCAACAGAAATGGAAAGTGTTCCACCTAGATGTCAAGTCAGCATTCCTGAATGGTGAAGTACAGGAGGAGTTATATGTGGAACAACCTGAAGGCTTCCAGGTTGAAGGAATGGAGGACCATGTTTACAAGCTTCATAAAGCTCTATATGGCCTTAAACAGGCTCCAAGAGCCTGGTACAGCAAAATTGATGCTTATTTAACAAATTGTGGATTTGTTAGAAGTGAAAATGAAGCTACATTGTATGTGAAGGCTGCTGAAAAGAGTAAGGTGATCATTGTGTCATTATATGTGGATGATTTGCTTGTTACTGGAAGCTGTCCAAGGCTGGTTGCTAAATTCAAAAGAAAAATGGAGGAGATGTTTGAAATGTCAGACCTTGGGCAAATGACATACTTTCTAGGAATGAAAATTGATCAATCAAGTGCTGGTATTTTTGTTTCTCAAAAGAAATATGCCAAAGATTTGTTAAAAAAATTTAAAATGGAGAATTGCAAATCAGTTGCTACTCCATTAGTTCCAAGCCATAAGCTGACAAAGGAAGATAATGGTGAAAGTGTTGTTGCTACGCAATATAGAAGTTTGGTGGGGCTCTATCTCACAGTCTCAAGACCTGACCTATTGTTTGCTACAAGTGTTCTTTCAAGGTTCATGCAAGATCCTGGCCAAAAGCACCTTACAGCAGCAAAAAGGGTCCTGAGATATGTTAAAGGGACTGTAGACTATGGTATCATGTATTCAGAGGTTGAACATGGTGTCTTGGACGGATATTCTGATAGTGATTGGGCTGGATGCCCTGATGATTTCAAAAGCACTACTGGTTATCTCTTTACAATTGGTTCAGGAGCATTTTCATGGATGTCAAAAAAGCAAGAAGTGGTTGCTCAATCAACAGCGGAAGCAGAGTACATTGCTACTGCTGCTGCTGCAAACCAGGCCATCTGGTTAAGAAAAATCATAAGAGACCTGCTGCAATCTCAATCAACAGCGGAAGCAGAGTACATTGCTACTGCTGCTGCTGCAAACCAGGCCATCTGGTTAAGAAAAATCATAGGAGACCTGCTGCAATCTCAATCAAATTCAACAAGGATCAATGTAGATAATCAATCAGCTCTTGCCATGTCCAAGAATCCTGTAAACCATGGCCGAACTAAGCACATTTTGGTCAAGTTTCATGCAATCAAACAGGCTCAAAAGGAAAAGGAAATTGAACTGATTCATTGCAGTTCAGAAAATCAAGTTGCTGATATTTTGACAAAGGCTCTGTCCAAAGGAAGGTTTGAAGATTTAAGGGTCAAGCTGGGCATATCTAAGCAAATACTTAAGGAGGAGTGTTGATGTATTAAGTCTTTTCTTAGATATGCAGCAGATTTTCTTTTTGTCATGTCATGTATTAGTTAAAAGTTGTGGTGTAGCTAAATTTAACGATCTAATCATTCACCTAACTTTGATATGTACTTGTGTTAGGTTGGCCAGAAATCTGCTCATATAACTATGTAGCTTTGTATTTTTTGATATAAAAATGAATGAGAAACAGAGCATCATGTCTCTGGATTTCTGCTGCTGTCATTTTTCTTCTTTCTGTTTCTATCAGGAGCTAGCCTCAACTGATTTGAGTACAGCGGCCTTCTCGTATTCCCCCTCTCCTCCTCTGTTCTTCTCACTGCAACTCATGTTGCAACCCTCAGATTATGCCGGAGTTCCTCATCCCAACCCTCCGTCAAACCACACATCAAAGCATCAATCTCTACCCTCTGATTATTTACAAGGTAACCACTTTCCCAATCAAATCAAGCCCAAATTTTGGTAAACATATCTTGCAATCCAGTACTTCCTTCTCAAATTACTACACAAAAAACCCAATTCATGCAACTATATCAACTTTCATACTGAACACTAACAATCAGATTTGAAAAAAACTTCTTCACCGATCTTACCAAAAATGCCAAGAAAAAAAATTTCCTATAATTTCTAACCAATTACTCAACAAATTCTCAGATGAAAAAAGAGTAGCTTTTTCACGGCAAATAGATTCAGTTTCAAATTTCTGATACTTCAACTTGATCTGGAAGCCTCATAATCCGACCAGATGACAAGTGAAACCCTAGAAAGGAAGAAAGAGAGAAGGCACAGAAGAAACTTACAGTCGCAGCATGCAAATAGATATATCTACATATATAGAGAAAATGAAAAACGAAAGTGAGGTGCTTGAGATCATAGAGAAGTTGAATCTGCTAAAAGTGACTGCGTTTGCTCTCTCTAGACATCGTTTCACTTTCTCTCTCCAATCGTTACTTGAACGAAACTAATATTTGCCAAAGCGTAAGCTACTGATAGAAGTTTCGTTTCTTAGCGGTGATACTCATGAGCAGGGAAAGCAGCACTGCACTCGGAATAAAAGTGCCTTGAGTTTCGTTTCTTAGCGGTGATGACCGACCCACTGCGCTTGGCAGTAGGCGCCAAAGAACCGAGAAAAATACGAGAGAGCATCGTATCAACTCGTTCTTTATTTATTGGAAGGGTCATTCTGTTATAAAGATTATTTTTTAATTTTAAACTCAAATTTAATAATTTATCAAGTCTTCCAAATTTATCATGTCTAAAATATTCTTACATTTCTAATAATTCATTAATTTAAAATGAACTTTTTTTAAAAAAAAAATCAAAATTCAATAACTTATAAATTAATTTTTAATAAAATTTATATATTTAGACTTTAAAAATCAAGATCTATTAAAAAGATTTATATTGAATATAAAAATTTAAAGAAAAAAATATAATTCTAAAAATTTAAAATTTTATGAGCAAAAGTGTAAATTTACACATTTGTAGTTAAATACTTACTATTAGACAAAAGTGTAAAATTTTACACTTTTCTAAAACTATAAAAATTCACAATTTTGTAAAAATTGAAAAAATTTAATTGACCACATGTTCGATGCTAAGAACTAACTTTTAATTGTGTGATAATTTGTCAAAACAAAATCAGTCTTTAAAACAAAAATTATTAAAAATATACTAATTACAAAAGTCTAAAATTTTATACTATTATAGAAGTGTAAAATTAGACACTATTAAACCTCGCTATTGTACAGTAATCCTGTAACAAATAAATGAGCTATACATCCAAACGCACACATACCTGCTTCAAAATGACAAGCTTTTCAAATTCATGTAAATAAGTAGGCCACTATCAGAGTTTTTTTCTTTCTTCTTCTTTACTTAAAGTCTAGAAAGCATATTTCAAAGCAGCACACTTCTGAGTTGTGTGAACAAAAAGAGCTTTAATATGAATACAAAAATTGACTGTAATAAATTATTAGAATAAAAAAATACATGCATATATATATATATATAGTGTACACATTATATAAAAATTATTAATCATATTTATCTTTCAGTAATAAAAAAGAGATTTAGAATATATATAATTTAAGTTAAAACTAATACATAATTTCTACGAAAAAAATATGATTATCCTTGGAAATATGCTCATATACTTGTGAATTTTTACTCATTATTAAAAATTATACAAAAACTTAATTAAAACCTTTTGAATTTGTCAAGATTATTAATTATTGAGAGTGGACTATATGAAGCCAAATGTAAGAAGGAAGTCCATATATTTCAAAAGCATACACTTTAATCTTCAATGCACACACCTCTCTCTAAAAGCACTCTTCTCCTTAAATGGGTTTTCACAAAGTGCAAAAAAAGAGAGGCTTTAATCTTCAATGCACACCTCTCTCTCTCTCTCTCTCTCTCTCTCTCTCTCTCTAAAAGCACTCATCTCCTCAAATGGGTTTTCATAAATAGCAAAAAAAATAAACCTTTAATCTTCAATGTCTAGATTTCTCTGTTCGATGTGTGGTTGAAAGAGAAAAAGGTAGGGAGACTCCATAATTTCACAAAACCATAACACAAAAAATGACTTAGTAGAATTGTAGAATCAAACTCCTATATTACTATGAAAATTTGATATATTCATATACATATATATATATATATTGTGTATATATATTGGTTTATCATCTTTTTTAGTGAATGATAGTTGGCTATGTTGGATCATCAAATTAGTGCAGAAGGAATTCGACTATGATTTGCGCTCCAGTGATGGTGACCACTATCTATTAGATGCTTATATAGATGAGAAAGGTGTGAGATCTCTGTGTCAACCTTGTTAAAAAGTGAGAACCCAAAGTCCAAACATAAGGTGACGGTGGAGTTGAGGTTTTTTATGGGGTTCCTTAGTGTGGTGGTGATACATGGAAAGAGGGAGAAGGTGCGGAAGTGGGGGTGGGACTGATGCGTTGAAATTGAGAATGAAGAGAGGAGAGTAAAGTTTGAAGGATAATTTTGTCATTTGTAAAGTTAAGTGAAAAAAATGGTGGAGCGGGAATAGCTCCACCCTTGGGTAAAAGGATAAATCATATATAGGGGTATTATAGTCAATTATAAGAAATTAGAACGTGCCACATCACTTTTCAGGACTTCTAACAAAAAAAACTTTTAATTAACTGTCATTTACTTTAAAAATGAACTATTGTGTATTTTATACTGATAAAGTATCTTTTTTAGGGACTTGTGGCTAATTAACTATTTTTTTTTAAATCATTAGACTATTTTATTCAATAGAACATGGTGGAATTGGATAAGAATTAAAATTTCATGAAAAATTAAAAGATTGGCAATGTATTTGAGTTCTCTTCTGGTGGTGAGTGACTAGCGTCAATAATGATAATTTTCATGAACCGAAACCCGAAACCTGTCTCTTGTGGATTAGGGATAATGATCGATGCTGTCACTTTAGCAGGTCATACAGAATTGAATGAATTGCAATTGTCAGTAATTATTTTTTGTTGGTAAATTACATTGACCTTCTCTAAGGTTTGGTGATATTACACACGGCTCCCCTATGGTTTGAGAAATTATACCGACCTCATTTGAACTTGCCCCCTCCATTAGTCAACCATTACTTAACCTAACAGAAAAGTTTATATCAACTTAAATTATTTTTAAAAAGACAATTTTATTCTTATTAAACAATTACAATATTTAGTTTATGTTATTTTCTTATCAACTAAACAGAAAAAAAAAAAAAAAAAAAACATTGTTATCAATTATTCTATTACAAGAACATGACTCATTGAGATTAGTCAGTAAATCTATTACAAGAACTCATGATGAAATCAACTCCAAAAACTTGAGTGCCCCATCCATAAACCTAACACTTTTTAGGGTAACGTCATTCCATAGTAAAGCAAGCACAAAATGAGGTTGTTGTTGATGTATTAGGCGACTACATCGACGGAGGGCTAGAGTGTGTCAAACATCTAACCGCCTAGTGTTTGAAAGGAGGTCTTGTGTATTTTGTGAATCTCATCAACATTCTTCTCTCAGATGTGCCGATAAAGGTGGACTAGGAAAGACTTGATAGAACCGAGAACGAAGTTTGGGTGATAGCCTACTGTGTTTCACTATTGTGGGTGGGTATCTTCATAGTCGTACCAGGACGACATTGTCAATGTGTCGGTTTTCTCTCTTCTTGCAGAGGTAGAGAGATTCAAATCTTAGAGTATTAGAGAATTTTTAAAATTAGGGTATAAGGTTTTTGGGCTTGTTAATGGTTTGTGGTCACGGGTGGTGGTTCATCTTAGAGAAACAATTAGAGATAATACGTTTTGGGGTTTTCAATTTTTCATTATTTGGGGTTTCAAGAATTTGTTGTTGTGCTTCATTCTTCTTTGATACTGGAGTGAAATAATTCCTAGCCAAAAAGGAAGGTTTAGGTCTTCATTTTTCATTTGGTTGGCAAAATATGGGGGAGGAGATAAGAGAGAGGCAAAAGGTTTTGGTGAGGAGTTTGCTGCCATGGATTGTGCTTGATAGTCAATATTTCGTATCAATGGTAGAGAAAAATAGTGTTGGGTTTTGATTTCAGAGACAAAAGAGACATGAGTTTTTGTAAATAGAAATTAACCCATTTTAGTATGGGTAAAATTTTCTTTTCACAAAATATGTTAGGTCAACTGACGGTTAACCAACGAAAGGGGCAAGTTGTTATGAAACATAAACTTCAAGGGAGGTCGGTGTATTTCTCAAACTACAAAGGAGCTATGTGTAATATCACCTAACCTCATGGGAGGTCAGTGTAATTTACCATTTTTATTACAGAAACTACGCCTATGCGACTCATCCGATAGAACACAACATCATCAACCATCAATAAGAGGCTCTCAATTTAAAATTATTGTGATCTCATCACCATTGATATTAATCACCATATATCTGTCTAGCAAAAGATACATAACACTAGTCTCTAAAAGAAACCTATGACATTGCTATGACAAAAAGGTACATTATTATATTTACTAAAAATACCACATGAAGTCCATCTACATTCCCATACACAAAATCCACCACATTCACATCCTAAGATTCTTCCTATTGTCCTCACTGCTCCTTCACTAGTTTTGGTTCACCTGAAATATGCATGGATAAATCTATATGAGTTTCATGAAAAGCTCATGATAATTCCCGTATCCTGTCACAAGCTTTGCACAAAATACCATGTGTAAAGTTTCCTAAATTTAGAGAATATATAAATTAATAAATAATAGATAATATTAGTTTTTCATAATAATAATTATCACAACCATATGAATAAGGTGGGACAACTTGAATAATGTAATATGAAGTATTAATGATGCATGTGGAACGAATTGGGAAGATAGATATGGAGTGTATAATCAGTAAGGAAGCTAAGTCTCGGGCCTTTGTTCGAACGAAAGAGAGTTCATTCAAACGAGCACTCGTAACCCTTCGTTTGACCTTTATTCGAATGCTTGTTCGAACAAGGCCTTGTTTATTTGAACGAGCGTCCAATAGACCACTTTATGTTAATGACACATCTGGAATGAATTGGGAAGATAGATATAGAGTGTATAATCAAAAAGGAAGCTAAGTCTCGGTTCTTCGTATGAACGAAGAGGAGTTCATTCGAATGAGCACCTGTAACCCTTGTGTATTTTATACTCATAAAGTATCTTTTTTAGGGACTTGTGGCTAATTAACTATTTTTGTTTTTAAATCATTAGACTATTTTATTCAATAGAACATGGTGGAATTGGATAAGAATTAAAATTTCTCGAGAAATTAAAAGACTGGCAATGTATTTGAGTTCTCTTATGGTGGTGAGTGACTAGCATCAATAATGATAATTTTCATGACCCGAAACTCGAAACCCGTCTCTTACGGATTAGGGATAATGACCGATGTTGTCACTTTAACAGGCCATATAGAATTGAATGAATTGCAATTGTTAGTAATTGTATTTTGTTGGTAAATTACATTGACCTCTCCTAACGTTTGGTGATATTACACACGGTTCCCCTTTGGTTTGAGAAATTACACCGACCTCATTTGAAGTTTATATACTTAAATTACACCGACCTCATTTGAACTTGCCTCTTCCATTAGTCAACCGTTTCTTAAGCTAACAGAAAAGCTGACATCAACTTAAATTATTTTTAAACAGACAATTTTATTCTTATTAAACAATTACAATATTTAGTTTCTGTTATTTTCTCAACAACCAAACAGAAAGAAAAAACATTGTTATCAATTATTCTATTACAAGAACATGACTCATTGAGATTATTCAGTAAATCAATTACAAGAACTCATGGTGAAATCAACTCCAAAAACTTAAGTGCCCCATCCATAAACCTAACACTTTTTAGGGTAACCTCATTCTATAGTAAAGCAAGCACAAAATGAGGTTGTTGTTGACGTATTAGGCGACTACATCGACGGAGGGCTAGAGTGTGTCAAACATCTGACCGCCTAGTGTTTGAAAGGAGGTCTTGTGTATTTTGTGAATCTCATTAACATTCTTCTCTCATATGTGCCGATAAAGGTGGACCACGAAAGACAGCGTACCTTATTTGGTCGTGGTAGTTGGGCAGTACTTCGGCTAGGAAAGTCTGAGTCAGAGACTTTTATCGCGCAGTTCTCTGGCTTATTCTTCAGTTTGGAACACGTCACTTCGGCTTCTTTCGTGAAGAGAGGCTGTCACCTCAATAGGGTTTCGCCTCGGGAGAGGGAGAGTTCTTGTAAAGAGAACTCCAGAATTTAACTAAAAGTATAAGGCAATGGAAATCATCTTCCGTTCGTGTCCCGTTTTGTGTTCTTAAAATTTATGGTCTGGGGGCTCTATTTATAGGGAAATATAGAGATTTGATCCAAGGGTCTATGATGAAACCCTAAAATGGAGGGCTAGGATCATGTTTTGAGTGATAATGATCTAATTAAATAAATAAAAAATTAAATAAGAATGATTAACCTATCTAAATGAATTAATAAGTAATTATGACAATGCACAAACTAATAGAATTGGTGTCTACATGAGAGAGCCAATGAGATAAAAGAGAAATAGAATTTAATTGGAAAATAAATTCTAAAGTAAAAACATCTAGGTTTGATGTATCTCCATTCAAGAAAATATCAAGCAACTAGATTTATGGAAACTCTAAAAGCAAAAATTCCTAATTAAGCCTAAATAAACTACTATCACTCAAGATTACCAAATTACCCTCAATTCAGTAGAGAATCTCTAGATTGCCACAAGACATGTGAAAAGACCAAATTGCCCCTAATTTGTCATCAAAAGGGCTAAAAGTACCAAAATACTCCTAAAGGGGTAAAATGATATGAAAATTATGAAAATGCCCCTCAAGTGACTAAGAAGTCCTATTGAGAGTAGGATTATGCCAAAATTACCAAAATACCCATAGTGGGTAAAACGGTGCTGAAATTATCGAAACGCCCCCCGATAGGAAAAAGAGTCCTAACAGGAGTAAGACTTTGTCAGTAAGAGTCCTACTTAGACTGAGACTCTGACAAGAGCGTCCTAACAGGAGTGGGACTCTGCCAAGAAGAGTCCTTTTTGGACTAGGTTTTTGGCGGGAGAGTCCTAACGGGAGTAGGACTCTATTTGGAAGAGTCCTACTTGGACTAGGACTTTGGCAGGAGAGTCCTAACTAGAGTAGGACTCTATCGGAAGAGCCCTACTTGGACTTGGATTAGCAGGAGTAGGACTCTATCAGGAAGAGTCCTACTTGGATTAGGACTCTAGTAGGAGAATCCTACCAGGAATGAAACTCTGTCAAGAAGAGTCCTAATGGAATTGGGGACTCTGGCAAGAGAGTCCTAGCGAGAATAGGACTCTGTCAGGAGGAGTCCTAATGAGAATAAAACTCAATCGGGAAAAGACTCTAGTTGAAGTGGGTATCTTATCATAATCATCGGTTTTTACTACTTAATCAAGTGTCAGAAAATGAGGTGTCTACAATTTTATTTATTTATTACTTGAATGGATGTATGAAATTCATCTGCTAATAGATTTAAATTTGGAATACTAAGCACAGACTTCACATCATGGCATATGCATATGCACTGTATACCCTCTTAACCCTCGGACGGCCGGTAGCCCTCATCTTAGTTCGTTCCTTACTACTAGGAACGCTAGTGAAAACCTTTCACTCCTTGATCCTGTCGTGGGGAGTCTAAAGCCTGTATTACCCGGCCTAACGTCATGCTTTTAGTTTACCTTAGATGCCTAGTTTAGGTGAAAAACCCAGTTTTTGTATAACACACTAACAGACCTGTGTAAAAATCGCATCACAAGAAAGCTTGAAAAAAGTCTGAATGGTGAACTTTTTGTGCGCCAATTGACACTCGTTATGTGTCGATCAGTCCTCAGTGAGTGCCAATTAGCACTCAAAGGGTGCCTCGCCTAGTTTTCACAATTTTGCAAAAGTTTTGAAAGTTCTGCCTTTTTCCCAAAATAAACTCCATTTTTCTCACTATTAGGCCTTTAAACATGAATTTTTTTAGGCTTTCTTGACCACTAATGAATCATTAACGTGGATCAACAAAATAACTTTCATATAATACTTTTTAGGCCTATTCTCATCATAATTCAAAAAAACCTTTTGAGTGTCCTGCTTCTTAATGTCCAATTCAAATGAGGTTTAGATGTCGAATAGTTTTTTGATCCTTTGGGAATCTTTTCCTTAAAATCTAGGAGTAATTTTGTTCACTCCATTAGGATTCAATTCCTCTCCATGAGTCTTCTCATTTCTCAATTCTTTAGGAATCTTCTCCTCGTTAGTTTCTCTTCAAGTTCTAGGCATTATCTCTTCTTAATCCATTGAGCTCAAAGTCATTCATGACATAAGAGTGTGTTACTAGTCCCTTAGTGTGAAACTAACCAAAAATGGGGTTTGAATAGGTTTGTACTAATTTTTTCAATTCTTCATCTAGAACACTAACTACAACAAGGATAACACAATATTGAATTGAAATTCTAAGCAATATCCAACAAAATGTTCAATTTAATTCATTCAAATTCCCAATGTAGTTGTAATATAGTGTTCAATACACAAACTAATTCACCACAAGCCTAATTGATCAACTAATCAATTTCACATGTCAATTTCATAATTCAATCACACTTATGATTACTTGATTAATTTTCAATTTGTCAATTCAATTGTCAATCGAATTGCTCAATTTAGGTTCTCAATTAGCCAATTGATGTTTGACTTTTAATATTCACGAATACCTAATTCTAATCAAGCAGAAGCATTCATGTTAAGCAATTTAGAAATTGTAAAGTATGAAATGAGTTAGAGAGAGTTCGTAAACTAAATGTGATGACGGAGAAACCGACACGAATAACTATCTGTGATGGAAAATTCTGGAGCCGGCCATGCTAATGGAAGAATCCATTATGTGTGAGATTGATTATAACCTGATGATGACACGAACTTAGTTTCTAAGCTCCGTTCTACTCAACCGTCTTCAATCTCGCTTGTAGCCACAAGATTCCACCACAATTGAATTATTCATACAACCGTAAGCTCCATGTGATCTCAGAATCCTCCGATCGGCGTTCTACACAATTGTAAACTCCATGCAACCTTGGAATCCACCAATTATTCAATGTTGAAATCAACAAAGTTAAACTCCATAAACTCTTTAATTGAATTGATTGATTTGGATCAAGTTTGATGATCAAGTCAATGTATGATGAGATGAGAGATATAGATGAAACACGTGTACGAATGTTCTCTAATGGAAGATCTAAATTCTCTCAAATGTATAGTTTTCAAAAATGATATATATATATATATATATATCTCTGTTCAAAATTATATTTTCATCAATTTATACTCTAGAGATCGAACCTCAAATAACTTTTAAAAACATAAAAGTATTTTATTTTTACTCAGGGTTCGTTCGAAAGAAGGAATGCTCATTCGAACGAGCCACACTCATTCGAACAAACATCGAACGATCATCATACGAAGACCTACTAAAGCTCGTTTGATCAAGATCAATCAAATAATGATCAAACAATCAAAAATGACCACACACTGTTGTTTGTTTGAACGAGCCTCTTGGTTCGTTAAAACCACCAGCAGTAAGCTAGTCTTCTCATTGCATTGTGAACTCAATTTCCCTATTTGTTTTCAAATATGCATTTTTAGGATAATTGTTTCACAACACAAGTAAAAACACACACACAATAACAATATGATATCAACTATATGCAATGGATGCCATGTGTGTGTGTGTGAGATCCAAATCAAAACAAAAGTCTGAATATCCAAAATACCCAAAATACCCTTCATGAATCGAGGTAGCCAGTATATGTGCAAGGCAATGAAGCTTGGACCATCTTGGATTAGAACGGAGCATTGAGTAACTCTCAGCCTAGGACTAATGTCATGATTACAATCAAAGCACGTTTTGTCAAACTAGATTAGCCAATTACAAAATTAGACCCTTAGTCCTAACAGAGTGATATTTCATCTTCATAGATTTGAATTCTTTACCCAAATCTCCTCACTCAATTAAGACTTAGGGTTTACCTAGGAATAATGTCCCTAGTTTTTTAAAATTTAAAAAGTCAAAAAACCCAAAAAGATGTGCTTCTATAAAGCGATATGGGGTGATTAGCCTGCAAAATGGTCACAAAGTGAGAGAAGTGCTCGACTTACGGTGTGATCAAACTAAGAAGAGAGAAAGATCAAAGGGTGCCTTGCTTGTGGTCGAAATAGACCATAAAATGTGTTGTCTAATGTATTGATATAGTTTGCGATTGTGGAAATAGTTTTGTGGAACCTTATGATGATAGACTATGTATTTACATTCCTCATGTGTATTGGATTTTTGGATTGGGTTGTGAGGTATATGTATATGGAATTGTGTATGTGACATATGAGGATAACATTATTTGTTTGTGATTAATGATTTTAGAGATAGCGTTATGGCGAGACATGATGAGTCTAGAGTAAACTTAAATGATATTGTTACTTGTGGATATATGATGTATGTGTGATATGTTCTGTAAGAACTTGGTGGGTATATGATATTAATATGAAGCTGATGGGAATCATTCATTTATGTATTATGAGTCGTATAATGATGACTTTGGGGATTGTGTTGTGGACTAGGTGTATTCTTCAGATCATGATGTGATGTGATAATAGTTAACCCCTACCATCTACAACCTAGGCTAGGTGTAGATGGTAGGCCATATTAAGCTATCAGATGATTCCATTTCTAGAGTTTGAGTGTAATGATTATGGACTTAGTATAGAGACTAACCTAAAGTCACATCACGTGCTTATGCTTTGGATACATGGAAACTTAATCAAGAAATTCATGATGTGATTTTATCATATTGTTACATTGGTGATTATGTCGATAGAGACAGATTTCCTTTAGTGTTCTAATAACTTAACTTGTTAGTTAGATGATTTATAAGGGATATTGATTGCAATCCTTACCATTAATGGAGATTTGATACAATGTGATGAGAAATATGCATTGAGGTTTATGAAAAGGGTTGTAGTGCTTCTTAGCACGTATGTTTTTCTTATAAAACTTGAGCGCCAATAGACGACTTAAGTAAAATGAGATCTCATGGGCCAATAGTCGTTACGTGGTCAAGGACATGTGTACCAATAGTGGCCAAGGTTTTGAGGTGTGATAATGGTTGTATGAACATAACATGGATGCATAGTGATTAATTGATTGTAATTTAGATATGTAGAGACTTTCATAGGAGAATTTGAACACCAATAGACGTAGGAGGTAAAGGCAATGTCACTTAGGCCAATAGCTCCAATCTAGAATGTGGACACTCGTACCATTGACTATTTACTAGAGAATTTAAGTGGAACGGTTATCACCTAAAATCAATGCATATGTCACGACTTGAAACCTGACCTATGCGGATTATGGGTCGGTGACCGACACTGTCACCCAGATAGGCCATACAAAATCAAATGAATTGCACAAAACAATAATAAATTTTTCTTTTATTTTATCAAGCACGGAAGCTACACATATGTAACTCATCTAATAACTAATCAACTTTAACAATCATTAATAAGATTGTCTCCAAGTACGATTTTCATCATCATTAATCACAATTCAAATCTAATGACATATTTCAATATCACTAAGTCATAATGTCTAATATTAGTATCATCCTTATAGGATTAATTCAAACCAAGTCTTGGAACTGTACATCATCAACGTTACCCGCAAGCATATCACTAACTTCATTAGACACCATCATTGCTTTTCCTTCTATATTGTGTTACCTAAAAAATTATTATAATTCTGTAGTGGGCTAACTTAAGCTTAGTAAGTAAATCCTTCACCCTGCTATATGTTAAGCAAGGGTGTATAATAAGAGGATAACCATGGTCAAGCTTAAAGGGATCGACCATCAGGCCAGAATAACACAGTTCATAAAAGGGTTAGAATTGTAATAGGGATGATTGACAAGTCAACAAATACAAATTTATCAATGTAAAATGTTTAGCTGCTAAAGTCAAAAGGATTTAAATCGAATACAAAGATAAGCCTCATAGGCCTATTTATTATCCAAAGAGTAATATCATCAAATCAACAAATGGCGTGGAATCAAACATATACAAATTTGAGTCATATAGATATACAAATCTAAGTTAAATGGGTATATAACTATGAGTTAAATCGATAGATGAATCTAAGTCAAATAGATTAATAAATGTAGTGTGGAATCAAACATATAGAGATCTGAGTCAAATAGATCAACAATTATAGTGTGAAATCAAACATATAGAATTTTGAGTCAAATAGATTTATGAACCTGAGTCAAATGAATATACAAATCTGATTCTAATAGATCAACAATGATAGTGTGGTATCAAACATATAAAATTCTAAGTCAAATATATATATATATACACACGAATCTAAGTCAAATGGATATACGAATCTAAGTAACATAGATATAAGAACATGAGTCTAATAGATATACAATCATAGTGTGGAATAAAACATATACAAATTTTGAGTCAAATAGATGTTATCAACAAATAGAGCCCGGTTACCCCCAAACAACACTCATTTAGGTTCGCCCCTCATCTTTGGGTTCCCCTAAGTGGCACCAAGAACTTTGATCAAATAATAATGTCTTTATCAGGACTACGTGTTGGGTACCATACCCATACACTGGCCTGTAGGTTATCAATATTCGAAGAGTCAAGATGGGCGTTGTGATCGACACAACCCTGGGTACTAAAAAATATTGTTATTAGCAAAAGGATTTTATAAGGTATGTACATATACATAGATTATAAATGTCCACAACAAAAGAGATCACAATGATCACAAAGACAAGATATAGCTAAAGAGTTAAAGGACTCATAGATATTCATAACAAATAAAATCTTGACAGATCACAAATTTCACAACAGGGAATCACAACAAACAATAGGTTGTGGACTTAAAGAAATTATTGATGCACAATTTTAAGAAGCAAAGATTGGCATCTATACAAATAGGCCACACTGGTAGAGTAGAAATTCACATATTGGAGTTTGGGTTTACTTACATTGGGTCCTTAGCATTGCATTCCCATACTGGTACCATAGTGTCTATCCCATTTTCTTGTTCCATTTTCCACCTTTTGATGATCCTATAATTATGGATAAAAAATACATTGCATGTTGAATCAGCATACATTCTTATTTAGGTACCTCAATTTGGTGTTTTAAGTTCTTTTAAACTAAGTTTAGTTAATTAAGAGACCCTTAGATTCCCAATTTAGGGTTTCTAATGCTTTATAGCTTATTTAGCCATTTAAGGGCATAATAGTAATTTATACTTTCCATATCCCATATTTGTCATACATTATTTATGTATTCGAACTTCATTTTTTAGTCCAATTGGTCCTTAAAACATTCACATAGACCTTTTAATTTTATTTATACTTTTTTGGTAGCTTCATTAAGTCTTAAGAATGTATTCATCATTTTTTCAGTTTGTTACTAGGTCTTATTTTTGTCAAAGGATGTCACCGTCAAGTTCGAAAAGTAGAAGATAATCAATTTAGGCTTTTTCGGGTCTTAATTTACCTATTTGTGACTTATGTTAAGTTTAGGGGCATTTTCATAATTTTATATTTTCACGTGTCCCATTTTTTGGTACTTCGTTTGCTAAAATAGACTTCACCATTGAGCCTAGAATGTCAAAGAAAGTAAGAATATGTTATCTCTAGCATTTAACTAGCTTTTGGGTCACTAAGGGCATAATGGTAATTATGATATTTCATGTGTCTATACTTTTAGGGCTTCATTTTATAAAAAGGACCCCACCATTGGGTCCGGAATGTCTAAAAATGTTAAGGTAGGTATTTTTATAGTTATCGGGATTCAATTAATCGCTTAATTAATTATTAGGACATAATTAGAATTTTCTCAATTTTTTCGTTCATATTTTTCAGAATCTAATTTCATAAATCGAACTCAACCATTGAGTCTGGAATGCCAAAAAACACAGGGTTAGACTATTTTTGCACTTTAATCAACCTTCGTTTGACATATTTTTGGCTTAAGGGCATTTTGGTAATTTCTCATATTTTAAAAATTATTTATAAATATTTTTCTAGGCTATTTTGTAATTCACATAGAGTCTTGGGGTCAAAATATAATTTTAGAAGGTCACATAACTGAACCATCTGGTCCAGTTCATAAGTAAGTTAACAAGTTCAAAATGGTTAAGAATCAACTTGTTCTTAGGGTTCAGTTCATCATGCTAACGTCAGCATGACATTAGGCCTATTTAAACAAAGTGATGCCGTTTCGAGAAGCCTTTAGATTCGTTTACACATCGGTGAGCCCAGACCTGTTGATCAACCCGAGTTAATAGTTCATTGGTCAACAAAAACCTCACGGGCACTGATCAACCCAATGAGGTTCGAACCATTTTTCCACAAGGATTCCATAGCCAATGTCAAAATTTGGTTTTGCATAAACTTGGTTTTCGAAATAGGGAGTCACAGTGGGTTTTTTGGTGAAGCCCGGTTTTCCTACGAAGGTTTTAGGTGTTGTTTTCTCCCTCATTTCTTTACCAAATCCAATGGTTCTTGAACCCTTTTGGTTGTTGTTTAATTCCAAATAAGTCTAGGGTCTTAAAACCAAATTTAATCGTTGTTTTAATGGGTTGGCCTATTATTTCTTTAAAAATGCAACTACTTATATCACGCTCATTTCTGAGCCAAATGGTGTAGTTCTTGTTGTGTTGTGTCCCTTTTTTAGTCTAGTTTTGATCCCCGTTCTCTAAATGAAGTTTGGTTCAAGTTTTTTTTAGACCTAGATCCGAGGTTCATTAATGGCGGCTATAGCCATTGGATGATGTTCTATCGCTTCTAGGGTTTGGCTTCTTCAATTTTCCTCACCTACACCTTAGGTCTAGGTCATCACATGCATGCAATCTCAAAAATAATGCTAAAATAGTAAGTTTCTGAAGAAAACCCTAGAGGTATAAAGTGGTATTCAAGCTTACCTTTGGATGGTGGTTCCTCATTTCCCCTTAAACTTGATTCTACTTTTCAGGCTCTAATCTCTAGGTATGTATAACCTTCATCTCTCTTTTCTTCTTTCTCTTCTTCTTTATTCCTCCCTCCTCTCTCTTTTATTCTCTTTCTCTCTCTACATGTTGATTGGTGTCGACTGTGGAGTGTATCAGACACTAACACAGCTTTTGTGTATGTATGTATAAGTGTTTTACTGCATGTGTGTTGATTGGCCAAGATTTTGGTCCAACCACAATAAAGCACCGCATCTCTAACTTGCCCACAAGCTAACACCTCATATTTTGCATGCATCTCATGCTTAGATCTCATGGGTCATATATAATTTGAGTGGAAATATTAGCATAAAGTGTTAACAGCCTAGTTGGTAGAGTTTTGGCGCTTATCATATGAAGTCTTGATTTTAGAGCTTTTTAAGTCCTTTTATCCATTTTGCTTTTGTATATGCATTATATTACATGTTAGGGTATTTTATTCACTCCCAAAAACCTTTTGTAAGTTTTGCAATAATTCTTGATTAATCATACTTTATTCATGTATTACTAGTCTTGCCTTAGTGCATTTTACGCACCAATTTTCCAAAGTTATTCATGTGTTAATCCTTGATTAACACTAGTCATAATTTGTTATGAAGTTATGACATTTGCCATTAAATTACATTCTTAAAATTAATTGTCTCCGGTTCATATCTAATTGCTCTCATTTATACATTTGTCTCCATATTTATAAACTATTATTCTTAAATAGAATTATCCATGATTATTAAGAAAGTTCTCTTCCAATAATCATCATTATGCTTAATTGCTTTAATTAATTAGGTCAAGATGTTACAGCATAAATATCGTGATGAAGCTTAATGAAGGGTTTAGAACCTCATAGAATATCTAATACTTAGTGGACTTCTGAAGGTTCTAAAGAAGTAATGACAAGAATAGACTTAGAAATCAAATTAAGGATTACTTATGATAAATGTAAGATATCAAGATAGTGGATTTGTTTCATCTAAATTGATTGAATAATATAGTAGATTAAATGTTGAGGATGAAATTTCATTTAAAGGGGAAGATTGTAATGACTTGAAAATTATCAAATTGTATTTTGGTAATTTTCCTATTTTTTATAGGGATTAGATAATGAATTAAACTAAAATGCATGAGATTAATTAAAAAAAAAAAGCAAATAATGATAGATATTATATTGTCAACCCAAAATAGAATTTTAGTATTTTATTCAAGAATGGTGTGGGCCTCGGGGTCACACAATCATATCCAAGGCACAAATAAATTGGTAAATTTTTATCGTTAGAATTTGGGGAAAGAGACTAAGTATTTGGACTCTACACATCAAAATTAGCTACCCTACCAATTTTGGTGGGATTCTTATATAGTTTGTTTTTGGGCATGTGTGCTTGTATGCATTGCAACTAGCCATATAGTGCCTTGATTGGCATGCGAAGATTTTCAAGGAAGATTTTTGGGATATATCTAGAGTAAGGACATTTGGCAGATCATGCTTAGTTTAAAGGGCATTTTGAAGGAGAAATTAAAGAGTGATAGAGTGTATTATAATATAGGTGTGTATGTACATTGGTATGTGTGTGACATTGGATATGTGTGTGAGATTGGATATATGAGATAAAACGTGGCCTCCTCTTTTATTATAAGCCAACCCCTCTCCTTTTCTCAATTAAAATCTACCTCGCACTTTCTCTCCCTCTTACTTTCTTTCCCTTACTCGAAAGTGTATATGATTCTGTATGTATATAGTGTGATGTATGAGGACATGAGAGATGGGTGTGAATTTATATGTTTTCATGAGTGTGTATATGTTTTTGTGAAGCCATGGGAGGTAGTAAGAAGAGGTGCTTCAACTATTATAGAAGGAAGATAGCAGTGCTTTTTCTCTCTCTCTCTCTCTTTCAGATTCGTAGTTTCTCTCACTCTCACTATAATGGTGAATACAAAGGCTTGAGAAAGGAAGAAAAAAACACCTTGGAGCTATCTAGGACTGTTTAAGAGCCCATAGTTGGAGGCTTTGAGCATGGCAACCATGGAAGCCTGACCAAGCTTTATATCTCTACAATGAAGTAGCTTGGATGGAAAGTAGAGACTTATAAGACCATCAATATAGTCTTAGATGCAAAATCTATATATATATATATATATATATATGTATGTGTGTGTGTGTATGTGTGTGGCTATATACACTTTTCAGAGGAGAGAGACTCAATTTTTTGAACCTTGTGATGTTTGAAATGAGCTTCTTGTTTGTATATGTATGGGGTATGTGTGTATCACTCTCTGTGTAGACCGTATACAGGTCTATAAACTAGAAAGAGACCTGATCTAGGTCACTTAATTTGGAACAACGTGGGGTGAAAGATTTGTGTTTTAGTCTTGGATTCTGAGATGAATGAACCTTTAGAAGATATGGAATGTAATGGAATGGAAAATAAGATTTAACAATGATTGGGACTAGGGTGATACATACCTCGCCAGGAAAAATGGGTAGAATTGGGTTTAGTTATTTTGTGAGATTTGATTCTTGGATCTTTTGTAAAATAGTATTTTATAAAGGTTGAAATACTTTAGAAAAGAAAGGAAACAAAAATAGGGTGGTACAACAAGGAAACTAACAAGAAATGCATCTCACCAAAAAATCGAGACACACTATTTTCTTGTGATTTACTGATGTTTCATCCTTAAATTTGGCCCTAATAACTGTTAAAATACTTCAATGGGTTTTTGGAATTAAATAATGGAAGAATAAACCTTGAGAAAAAAGAAGAAAAATCATGGAAAAAATGCAATTTTCGGCGACCTTGCTAAAGAAGATGATCAACACTAGCCAGTCAAATAGTCAACGTTTAATGTTAACGAGCAAAGGGTCAAAGTAAGTCAGGTTAGTCAAACAGGTCAAAGTCAAATAAGTTTGGGTCTTAGTCAATGTGTCATTGGACCTTGGGCTTGGGTCTGATTCGGTTAGGCCTTGTTATTGGGCCTTCACTGTTGGGTTTTACCCAATGGTTGATTAGGTATTGGGGCTGTTTGGCAACAATTCAATAGTAAACTGGAATTAAGGCCAAAATTGGAACAATGTTATCCCTATTCAAAAAAATTGTGAAATTAATTAAATTGGTTCCTTTTGTTTACAAGGATAAGAAATTGAATTGAAGATAATTATAAAATGGTCGATAAATTTTAGAAAATTACAAATAGGTGAACCAAATTATGGAAATTACAAAAGAGCCTATTAGTTTGTAAAATTTAAAATAAAAGCCAATCAAATTGCATAAAGGGGCATACCTAAGGGTTTTATGTGCTCCAAACTCAAATACAAGGTATGCTTAAACATCAAGGACTTGGAGGTAGTAGTCCCACATAAATATGTAAAATGATAAAAATACCCCTAGTATAAATTAATGCAATTGAAAAGATAATTAGAATATGGAAAGGACACATCTAAGGTTTTTGAACATCTTAAATTCAAATGTGATGATAGATTTGGAAAATTGGGACACGGGGTTGGTCCCATATAAATAATTAAAATTTTAATTATGCCCCTAGGCTTGGAGGAAATGTCTTAAAAAGGAAAATAAATTATAAAAAGAGTAACATTAGGATTTTTGAACCTTTTAGATCTATTTCAAAGGTTCGTTTGGTGAGTTCATGTCTCGAAAAACTTGAAACTAGTGTCAATTGTAATTATGAAAATACCCTTTTAGGGTTTAAAAAGCCATCTAAAAGCTATACAGCTTCTAGAATTGAATCTCTAGGGATTCATTTTTGGCATCTGTTTAGGTAAACGGATAGAAGATATACATAGGTAATGGTACATTTGGCCCAAAAAAATTCATAGAATTAATATGAATTATGACTATTGAAGGCCAAGGAGGCCAAATGAGCAATAATAAGACTTTTAAACTTGAAATAAGATATGGGGATGTTAGTATGTGCTAAAATATAAGAGTTAAGTGATTACATAAGATACTTAGTGATGATTTAAATGGTAAACAAAGAGGAAGTGATAACCCTGAGTAGATACTTATAATATATTCCAGGAAACTGTATTTCCATTTTATTTGAGTTCAAAAATGATATGTGATGGTTAGATGAATTATGTTATAGAAAAAAAAAAGTAATAAGAAGTGAAAAGGACAGAGACGCTTCCCAACCAGAAACAAAAGTTCTTATTGATGGTATACTTAGTGTAAGTGAGCTCTAAGATCACATCTTTGGAATAAAATCCAATTAAAAAAGGAAGCTGACCATGTGCTAGAAGTCTATACTGGCATTTCAATAGGTCAAACAAGTTTGCTGGCAACCTTGTAGGCTATTGGCTTCTTCCTATATACTTGTTCGGATATATATATATATATATATATGTTAGCATTGTTGTAGTTGACATTGTCTTATGCAAGAAATGGAGATACATCATGGGTTAGGTATACTGACTTATATTGCCTGTTTGGATATGTGGATTGTTGATTACACTATGGATGCTACATTATATCATGTTATTTATAAGCACATTGATGACTTGCATAAGATATTTTTTATATATTGTTGTTGCATGTTAGATGTAACACCCCGACCCAAAAACACCCGAGTAAATTGGCTCGCATTTCGAGATTAAAATTATAGTTTAGTTTAAAAATTAGAAAAGCCGAGTGTCGAGGTATAATGTGAATAAGTGAACGATGTACGGGTATATATATATATATACATATATATATATATATATATAGAAGTGAGTAAATACATACATCTATATGTATGTATATGTATATATATTGATATATATATATATATATGTATATAATACACACATATAAGTGTGTGTATGTGTGTAATAGTGTGTGTGTACGTGACATATATATATATATATTTGTATATACATACATATATATATATATATGTGTACGTGACATGTATATATATATATATATATCATGGGGTGTGTGCAAAAAATGTGTGTATATGAAAGTTTTGGTGAGGCTAGGGGTGTCGGCAGCCACAATGTGTGTGTTATTATGTGTGGTGTGTTGTAATATATATATATATATATATATATATATATCAAATATCTTGAAAACTACACACATATATAATATAATACATAAAATATCCCTCATGTAAAATAAAAGAAATCAATGAAGAAGAAAACAGATGAGATGAGTGGGAAAGAGGAAAGAGAGAGGGGCGGTGTAACTCTCCTATATATATATATATATACATACATTGTATGTGCATTTGGGAAAGGAAACAAAGAAGCTGAGAAGTTTGAGAGATTCCGAAGTGAAAAACAAAAGAGGAAGAAGGAATACTGCAAGGAAAGAGGTAAGAAAAAAACTCTATAATTTCATTTTTTTTTTCATTTCTGGGTTTTGTTATATAAGTTGTTAAAGCTTAGAAATAACTGTATAGTTTAAATCTATGAATAAAATACAGCATGTAGGAAGAAACCGTGTGTGAAATGGAAATTTTGATGATTAGAAAATGGAAATTTTGAAAACATGGTTTTCCAATGAGTTTTAGGGGCTAAAAAGGGTGTCTAAGGGCCCTAAAATGAGTTTTAGGAGGATTAAAAGTAAAAAGAAGCTTTAAAACCAAGAAAAAAATGAAGAAAAAAAATTAAAAAAGAGTAGCAGTTCGATCACTGGCGCCAAAAAAGGTGACCAGAACTGCACTGGAACCTCGCCAGAAAAACAAAGGGGATAAGGGCACTGTTCGGGTCAGCTGGTTGGGGTTGGATCTCTGGTCGGTTCGGGACCAGCCAAGCCACACTAAGGGTTAGTTCCGCACGATGTCGTTTAGGGCATTGGTTTTGTCACGCCCCGAATTCCAGCGAACCCGAGGCGCGAGTACCGAGACAAAGGAAAATAAAATAATAAAGGAATAAAAGATAATTCAGTGAAATTACAAACATTCCGTACACCATTCTGATACATATACAAGATCTAGTTCATTAATTCGCAATATACAAAATAAGATACAATCTCGGGCTTATGCCCTTATACAATATCAAAAACGCCCCTTGGGCCTAACATAGTCCCTAATCAGATCATCTCCACGTCTCGTACAACTGGGACATCATCTGAAATGTTTGCCCCATTAAAGGGGTCAGCTCAATATGCTGGTACAATATAATGCTAATGCAAGAAACAAAACTAAGGTCGTGGCATGTGCAAGTGTACAGTTATTTCTATATGGCATTCAATATCATGATGGTAGTATATGAGCAGTATATAGCAGATGAACTGTATGCGTGACACACCCATGCAACTCTATGCCACCCATGTCTCATGATACGGTCATTCTTCGCAGGCATGAGTACCGCCACGTATGTCTCGCTTCACGGTCCGGAATCCGTCAGGCTTGCAAGTACCTATTGGCCGATTTTGGGTTTTTCACCACAGGATCTGCACCCTCATAATGCAAAGCACCACGTGCTTAACCCACGCCATGTCCAAAGAATCACACTATGCCAATATGCTCTGATGTCATCATGTCATAATGTAATCTCAATGATGCATCTCATTCATACATAAAGCATGCCTTTAAGTACACAATTCATAATATCAACAGTTCTTCAAAGCATATAATTCACACACCACACTAACACATGCGATATACCCATAATCATCATCCAACTTAACAAGATAGCACGTAGCACATAAGCATGTGAACACTCAAACAAACATGTGAACAATCAATGCAGCAAAGCAAGTATTCCTAATCTCAATTCTATTTCTTACTTAGCACAATATATCGTACCTGGTAATCGATCTCAAACTGGAAAAGTATACTCGTAGTAAAGTGAAACCACCGTAAGAACACCGAAGGTTAGGTCACCTTCTCTTTGCCTTTCCGTATCCCTAAAATTCATAACATGAAACTCAGTTTAATTGTCACTTGAATTATGCTATTCATCAAATTTTATGTCTTTAATTCATAAGTTTCCATTTTGCTAAACTAGACTCTACCATTGAGTCCGGAACGTCGAAGAAAATAAGTTTAGGCTTGTGTAGAATTCAATTCGGACACCTGGGTTCAAAAAGGCAAAACAGTCATTTTGCACTTTACACGTGTCCTTACATTTTGTGACCTCTTTTCACAATTCGGACTCCACAGTTGAGTCCGGAATGCTCGAGATAATTAAGTTTCACTATTTGTTTACTAAATTCGGAGTTCATTTGACTGTATTTCAATTCAGGGGCATTTTGGTAATTTTATATGTTACTACGGGTCTTTTTTTTTTTTTTTGGGACCCCGTCTCATAAAACGGACCTCGCCATTGGCCTCAGAATGGCCGAGATAGTCAAAATACACTAATGACTTGTCCCATTTGGACTCCGGGATATTTTTGAATATTTAAATAATTAAATTAATTAATTAATTTAATTAATATTTTAATTCAGGTGGGTCAAAGTGTAATTTCTCTAAAGTTCAGGGGTTAAAGGGTAATTTTCGAAAGTTCAGGACAGAATGGTAATTCTCAGAAAGTTCAGGGGCAATTTCGTAATTAGCTAAATTTACTATTCTTAATCAGGTTAACCAAACAGGGCCTTATCCAGAACAGGGATAGGATATCCCTGTTCCTATTTCAACTTTAAATTTTTAATTTCTTATATCCGTCGCCAAACACTCCTATCCTCCCTTTAATTTAAAACCAGGGAGTGACACGTGGCAGGGGCGGTTCGGCCCAAGCCCGACCCGAACCCGAACCGGACCCGGACCCGACCCAATTACCCCCCCTTCTTCCCCGTTTTTCCGGCGGTGAACCAGTAGGGTTCCGGCGCCTTTTCCGGCGCTGGCGACATTTTTTCGGCGAGTTTTCCAGGTTTTAAAAATGCCATTTTCTAGAGTTTTTCAAGTAGGTTTCATTCCCACCTTCCATTTTCAATTTAGACCAATGGATTATCACGAAATAGGGCTCAAAGGCCCAT
Organism: Nyssa sinensis; assembly: GCA_008638375.1. Lineage (NCBI taxonomy): Eukaryota > Viridiplantae > Streptophyta > Magnoliopsida > Cornales > Nyssaceae > Nyssa > Nyssa sinensis. The sequence goes on along the minus strand of VIRR01000484.1, from coordinate 65,463 downwards.
GGCCGAATCTCCGGCCAATTGAATATTTTCAATTTCTCACTCGGTTGTTCACTGTTTTCCCTCATTTCTTTTTTCATTTCATTTTCTGCACTTATTAGGGTCATTTCTATCTCATTTAATCCAAGTTTTGTACATAAAATGCTAATCCAACCCCCCCATGACCGTGACCTGCAAATCCCTTTTTCTCCCTCATCTTTCAACCATTTTCCTTCATTCTTTTTGCAAAACGATCCTCACAACATACTCTTTAAAACCCTATGCATCAAATAAATTATCATGCCTTAAAAAAAATAAAACAGAAAGGGTGCACTTACGGGTCTTCTGAATTTTCTCTCTCTGGCCGTGCCTTCTTTCACCTTCTTGCTCCAAGCTCAAACCAAGCTTCAAACTCTCTCTCAGAACTCTATTTCTCTCTCTCACTTTCTGTTTCTTTCCTTCTCTTCTCTTCCCACCCGAGACCACACCTATACACACACAAGTCAAATCTCTCACGCCTCTCCCTCACAGCCACTATCCTTGACCCCCTCTCCACCTTTCAGCCACTTTTTGCTTCCCCCCAAATGCAGCTTTGCATTTAATGCAAAGCTGCTCCTATATATCTATATATATATATATTATCATCACACACACACACTAGTTTCACACACTCCCAACCGGTTGTTCACCTAGTTTGGTTACAAACACACACACACACACACACCCAGTTACACACACACACAGTGCACTGCCATATCTTCTCCCACATATCCATATACACATTCATGCACATACATTATTTCACACATACCTACACCCATATACTATGTATATATATTAATGCATCAAAATTAATAACCATAATAATAATAATAATAATAATAATTTAATTAACCAAGAACAATAATAATAATAAAAAAAAAATTCCATGTCATAACATCCTTCCCTCCTTACAAAAATTTCGTCTCGAAATTTAAAATAACATAAAGCAAAAGAAAGTACATCACTAATCAAACAACTCGCGGTATCTAGCACGGACCTCGGCCTCACGCTCCCAAGTAGCCTCCTCGACCCCATGATGGTTCCAACGAACCTTGACCAAAGGGATGGTCCTGCCTCGCAGAACTTGGTCCCCTCGAGTCCAATATCTCTACGGGTCTCTGGTCATAGGAAGCGTCCCCCTCTAACTGGAGATCTACCCAATCAAGTACATGTGAGGGGTCGGGATGGTACTTCCTCAGCATCGATACATAGAAGACGTCGTGAACTCCAGATAGCTGTGGTGGTAAGGCTAGCTTATAAGCCACCTCACCAACTCTCCCAAGAATCTCAAAGGGGCCAATAAATCGTGGCGACAGCTTCCCACCACGTCCAAATCTCCTCAAGCCCCGTCTAGGAGACACCTTGAGGAACACATGGTCCCTCACCTCAAATGCCAAGGGCCGCTGCCTCCTATCTACATAGCTCCTCTGGCGACTCTGGGCTGTCAACAAGCGCTGCCTGATCACCTGTATCTTGTCCGTGGTCTCACAGACTATATCGGGTCCCAATGCAGCTGTCTCTCTTACCTCAGTCCAACATACTGGGGAACGGCACGGCCTACCATACAACGCCTCAAATGGTGCCATCTCTATACTGGACTGATAGTTGTTGTTGTAGGCAAACTCGACTAAGGCAAGGTGATCCTCCCAGCTACCCCTGAAATCCATGACGCAAGCCCTAAGCATGTCCTCAAGGATCTGAATGGTGCGCTCTGACTGGCCATCTGTCTGGGGGTGAAAGGCAGTACTAAACTAGAGTTGTGTCCCTAAGGCTGTCTAGAGACTCTGCCAAAACCGGGCAGTGAAACGCGGGTCCCTATCTGAAACAATGGATACCGGCACCCCATGTAGTCGTACAATCTCTCGAATATACAATCTACTGAGGGTATCTGATGAATCAGTCACTCCGATCGGCAAAAAGTGAGCAGACTTCGTCAGCTTGTCCACGATAACCCAAACTGCATCATGGCCCCTTGGTGACCTCGGAAGACCCATCACGAAATCCACAGTCACATGCTCCCACTTCCACTCGGCTACTGGCAATGGCTGCAACAATCCCCCAGGTCTCTGGTGCTCAGCCTTTACCTGCTGGCACGTGAGACATCTCGACACGAACTGCGCCACATCTCTCTTCATCCCCGCCCACCAATACTGACGGCGCAGATCGTGATACATCTTAGTGCCCCCTGGGTGCACTGCCAGACGTGAGTGGTGGAAATCCCTAAGGACCTCAGCCCTAAGAGACTCTGGGACAAAAACTCTACCCAAATACCTCAGACTAAGGTCAGAATGCACCGTCCATCCCGCAAATCCCTCAGGACTAGCAATCCGTACTCTGATCTGATCTGCCTCAACATCCACTAGCTGTGCCTCTATCACTCTAGTCAAAAGGGTGGGTTGTGCACACAAGTTGAACAGAGTGGCCTGTCCCTCAAACTCAGTAATATCTAGATCAAACTCGCCAATATCCCCCATCATCTCCCACTCTCTGATGGCAACACTGGCAACTGTACCCCTCGATCTCCTGCTGAGTGCGTCAGCCACCACATTGGCTCTCCCTAGGTGGTACTGAAGGTCAAAATCATAATCCTCCATGTACTCCATCCACCTCCTCTACCTCAGGTTCAGGTCCTTCTGCGTGAAGATATACCTGAGGCTCTTGTGGTCAGAGAATACCTCGAATCTCTCCCCGTATAAGTAGTGTCGCCAACTCTTCAGTGCAAAGATGACGGCAGCTAACTCTAAGTCATGTGTGGGGTAGTTCCGCTCGTGGTTCTTCAACTGACGAGAACCGTAGGCTACCACTCTACCATCCTGCATCAATACACAACCTAATCCCTCTCGGGAAGCATCACAGTACATAGCGTAGCCCACTCCCCTCTCAGGTATGATCAAAATAGGCGCTGAAGTCAATCTCCTCTTCAGCTCTTGAAAAGACTGCTCACAGTCCTCTGTCCATAAGAATCTGGCGCCCTTACGCGTCAAATGAGTCATCGGCGCGGCAAGACGGGAGAAACCCTCCATAAATCGTCGGTAGTATCCGGCCAACCCCAGGAAACTTCGAATCTCGAATACACTGCTCGGCCTCTCCCAGCTTATGACCGCCTCAATCTTGGAGGGATCCACAGATACCCCTCCACTGGATACTACATGTCCTAAGAACTGTACCTCTCTAAGCCAGAACTCGCACTTCGAGAACTTGGCAAATAGGCGATGCTCTCTCAAAATCTGCAGTACAGTCCTCAAATGATAGGCATGTACCTCCTCAGCTGGTGAATACACTAAGATGTCATCCACAAATACCACCACGAACTGATCCAGGTAAGGACTGAAAATGCGGTGCATCAAGTCCATGAATGCCGCTGGGGCATTCGTCACTCCGAAGGGCATGACCACAAACTCATAGTGACCATAGCGAGTGCGGAAGGCTGTCTTCGCTATGTCCTCCTCCTTGACCCTCAACTGGTGGTAACCCGATCTGAGATCAATCTTCGAGAAGCATCTCGAACCTCTCAGCTGATCAAATAAATCGTCGATCCTCGGCAACGGGTACTTATTCTTGATAGTAACCCGGTTCAGCCTCCTATAGTCTACACATAATCGTCCTTCTTCTTCGCGAACAGTGCCGAGGCACCCCACGGAGAAGTGTTAGGACGGATAAACCCCTTCCGCTGGAGGTCAGTCAACTGCTCCCTCAGCTCTCTCAACTCAGCTGGAGCCATGCAGTAAGGTGGTATGGAAATGGGTGTAGTGCCAGGAATGAGCTCTATAGTGAACTCGATCTCTCGTCTAGGGGGTAGACAAGTCAAGTCACTCGGGAAGACGTCGGGGAACTCATCCACGACTGGGGGTAGCACAATCTCTGTAGCCTCAAAATCACCCGCAATCAGACTAGCCAACATATAACTGTGGCCTCCCCAGCTCCTAGAATCACGCACTGGTGGAATCAAGAAATCCCCCCGATCCCCTATGAAATAAAAGCAGTCTCCCTCCGGAGTGCATACAATCACCCTCCCCCTATAGCAGTCTATACTCGCCCGATAGGTGAACAACCAATCCATCCCCAGAATCACATCAAACCTAGACATATCAAGTACAATAAGATCAAAGTGGAGAATACGATCAGCTATCTCTATCGAGCAATCTCTACAGATCCTCGTCAGTACTACAACACCCCCAACTGGTGTACCAACATGCAACGAGGGGTCCAACCAAGCTATATCCAGACCCAATGACATGGCAAGTGCAGTAGAAATGAATGAATGTGATGCTCCTGAATCTATCAATACACTGGCCCAGGAACTGGATATAAGAAATGTACCTCGGACTACTGATGGTCCGGCAGCAGAGGTCTCCGGGGTGGCCACTGCGTAGACTCGGCCCTGTGTGGTCTGGCCCTGTCGGCCTCCCCTTCGCTGTGTCTGCTGGCCTCCTCCCCTAGGTGCTGGAGCTCTGATGCTCTGCGCGGAGGATGTAGGCTGATGATAGGGCGCTGGTAGTCCTTGGACTGACTGTGGCTGTGGCAGAGGCACCTGTGTATGCTGATAATAGTAGGACCTCGGCGCACTCTGCGAAGTCTGCCCCTGAGGGCAGTTGGCCCTAACATGGCCAGGTTACTGACAAGTGTAACAAATCGGCGGGGCCCTCTGACTCGGTACCGGTAGAGGTAGTGGAAATGATCCCTGACTGGATCCGACACCCTGTGGAAAGCTGGGCCCCCTCAAAGGGCAGTCGGCCCTCCTATGGCCAGGCAGCCCGCAGGTATAACATGTGATAGGCCGCTGGGATCCCCCTCCCCTAGAAGCAGATGGTAAGGCAGGACAGGGAGCTACAGAATGGAGGGGTCCGACCGGTGGCTGTGAGGAAGAAGTACTGGCTCGGTACCTCTTCGGCTGTCTATATGTCGGGGCAGGTGTGGAAGTCTGTACTGTGGGTGCCCTGCCCTGTGCTCTAGTCTCTCTGATCCCTCTAAGATCAGCCAGCTCTCTTTCCACCTTGGAGGCCCTGATCACTGCCTCCTCGTATGTCTCTATAATATGCCCAGCCAGTCTGTCCCTGATAGAGGTCTTCAACCCCTTGAGGAAATTGTACACCCTCAAATCCTCATGTCCAATAATGTGTGGGGCGAACCTCCCCAAAGCAGAAAACCGTGACTCATACTGAGCCACTGTCATGTCCCTCTGCAGAAGTGCCTCGAACTCCTCCCTAAACCCCACTCTGGCAGATATCGGGAAGTAGTGGTCATTGAACATGGCCACAAATGCATCCCATCCCTCTCCAAACCGATGTAGTCTGTCAGCAGCTACCTCCCACCACTGACTAGCCAGGTCTGTAAACTGAAATGTAGCGCATCTAATCCTCAGGTGGGGCTCAGTAATCCCCTGTGAATCCAAAATTCGAGTGATCTGTCTCAACCACTCCTCTGCAATAAGTGGGTCCGGCTGTCCAGCAAAGGTGGGTGGTCTCATCCTCTGGAACACCTTCATCACGAAGGTATCCTTGGTCTCTCCGCCGGTGGTCCACGCCTCCATCATGGTGTGGAGACACTTCTGTAAAAGGGCCGCCATATCTCTGGCGCCAACCATCTGCTCTACCTCCTGTGCTGGAGCGGGAGCAGGAATAGGGGCAGGGGCGGGAGCAATATCCTCCTCAGCTGCACTATGCTTAGGTGTGTCAGCTGGGGCAACGACCTCCTCAACTATATCGGGAATAGGAGCAGCAGCTCTAGGCCTGCCACGATGAGGCTGGGCAGCGCCTCTAGGCCTACCCCTACCCCGTCTGGGCGGTCCAGCTCTCGTAGGAGCTCGTCTGGGGGGCATATCTACAAGTCCAAGAGAAAAAAATTCAATATCATTTTTTTCACATTCAATATATGGGCATTTAATTGTAATCCTAATCATGTTCCTATCAATGGCCTATGCTTCTACAGGTAGTACATACAGCATGTCATGATACATATACAATTAACAAGCTTTTCACATATCACACATGTCATGCCTCCAAACATAGCATCAATCTTCACATAATCACAATAAGTCATGCATCAGGGCATATAATCACATAGCACATAAGGCCCTACAGCATGCCACTAATAGTTCACACTAGGTTTCACTCTCTTCTCTAGGGTCTCATGGTGTTAAACAACACCCCACGGTCTCTAGGTATTCGAACCTAAGCTCTGATACCACGTTGTCACGCCCCGAATTCCAGCGAACCCTAGGCGCGAGTACCGAGACAAAGGAAAATAAAATAATAAAGGAATAAAAGATAATTCAGTGAAATAACAAACATTCCGTACACCATTCTGATACATATACTAGATCTAGTTCAATAATTCGCAATATACAAAATAAGATACAATCTCGGGCTTATGCCCTTATACAATATCAAAAACGCCCCTTGGGCCTAACATAGTCCCTAATCAGATCATCTCCACGTCTCGTACAGCTGGGACATCATCTGAAATGTTTGCCCCATTAAAGGGGTCAGCTTAACATGCTGGTACAATATAATGCTAATGCAAGAAACAAAACTAAGGTCGTGGCATGTGCAAGTGTACAGTTATTTCTATATGGCATTCAATATCATGATGGTAGTATATGAGCAGTATATAGCAGATGAACTGTATGCGTGACACACCCATGCAACTCTATACCACCCATGTCTCATGATACGGTCATTCTCCGCTAGTATGAGTACCGCCACGTATGTCTCGCTTCACGGTCCGGAATCCGTCAGGCTTGCAAGTACCTATTGGCCGATTTTGGGTTTTTCACCACAGGATCTGCACCCTCATAATGCAAAGCACCACGTGCTTAACCCACGCCATGTCCAAAGAATCACACTATGCCAATATGCTCTGATGTCATCATGTCATAATGTAATCTCAATGATGCATCTCATTCATACATAAAGCATGCCTTCAAGTACACAATTCATAATATCAACAGTTCTTCAAAGCATATAATTCACACACCACACTAACACATGCGATATACCCATAATCATCATCCAACTTAACAAGATAGCACGTAGCACATAAGCATGTGAACACTCAAACAAACATGTGAACAATCAATGCAGCAAAGCAAGTATTCCTAATCTCAATTCTATTTCTTACTTAGCACAATATGTCGTACCTGGTAATCGATCTCAAACTGGAAAATTATACTCGTAGTAAAGTGAAACCACCGTAAGAACACCGAAGGTTAGGTCACCTTCTCTTTGCCTTTCCGTATCCCTAAAATTCATAACATGAAACTCAGTTTAATTGTCACTTGAATTATGCTATTCATCAAATTTTATGTCTTTAATTCATAAGTTTCCATTTTGCTAAACTAGACTCTACCATTGAGTCCGGAACGTCGAAGAAAATAAGTTTAGGCTTGTGTAGAATTCAATTTGGACACCTGGGTTCAAAAGGGCAAAACAGTCATTTTGCACTTTACACGTGTCCTTACATTTCGTGACCTCTTTTCACAATTCGGACTCCACAGTTGAGTCCGGAATGCTCGAGATAATTAAGTTTCACTATTTGTTTACTAAATTCGGAGTTCATTTGACTGTATTTCAATTCAGGGGCATTTTGGTAATTTTATATGTTACTACGGGTCTTTTATTTTTTTGAGACCCCGTCTCGTAAAACGGACCTTGCCATTGGCCTCAGAATGGCCGAGATAGTCAAAATACACTAACGACTTGTCCCATTTGGACTCCGGGATATTTTTGAATATTTAAATAATTAAATTAATTAATTTAATTAATTAATTAATTAATTAAATTAATATTTTATTAATATTTTAATTCAGATGGGTCAAAGTGTAATTTCTCTAAAGTTCAGGGGTTAAAGGGTAATTTTTGAAAGTTCAGGACAGAATGGTACTTCTCAGAAAGTTCAGGGGCAATTTCGTAATTAGTTAAATTTACTATTCTTAATCAGGTTAACCAAACAGGGGCTTATCCAGAACAGGGATAGGATATCCCTGTTCCTATTTCAACTTTAAGTTTTTAATTTCTTATATCCGTCGCCAAACACTCCATTCCTCCCTTTAATTTAAAACCAGGGAGTGACACGTGGCAGGGGCGGTTCGGCCCAAGCCCGACCCGAACCCGAACCGGACCCGGACCCGACCCAACTGCCCCCCCTTCTTCCCCGTTTTTTCGGCGGTGAACCAGTAGGGTTCCGGCGCCTTTTCCGGCGCCGGCGACATTTTTCCGGCGAGTTTTCCAGGTTTTAAAAATGCCATTTTCTAGAGTTTTTCAAGTAGGTTTCATTCCCACCTTCCATTTTCAATTTAGACCAATGGATTATCACGAAATAGGGCTCAAAGGCCCATGGCCGAACCTCCGGCCAATTGAATATTTTCAATTTCTCACTCGGTTGTTCACTGTTTTCCCTCATTTCTTTTTTCATTTCATTTTCTGCACTTATTAGGGTCATTTCTATCTCATTTAATCCAAGTTTTGTACATAAAATGCTAATCCAAGCCCCCCATGACCGTGACCTGCAAATCCCTTTTTCTCCCTCATCTTTCAACCATTTTCCTTCATTCTTTTTGCAAAACGATCCTCACAACATACTCTTTAAAACCCTATGCATCAAATAAATTATCATGCCTTAAAGAAAATAAAACAGAAAGGGTGCACTTACGGGTTTTCTGAATTTTCTCTCTCTAGCCGTGCCTTCTTTCACCTTCTTGCTCCGAGCTCAAACCAAGCTTCAAACTCTCTCTCAGAACTCTATTTCTCTCTCTCACTTTCTGTTTCTTTCCTTCTCTTCTCTTCCCACCCGAGACCACACCTATACACACACAAGTCAAATCTCTCACGTCTCTCCCTCACAGCCACTATCCTTGACCCCCTCTCCACCGTTCAGCCACCTTTTGCTTCCCCCCAAATGCAGCTTTGCATTTAATGCAAAGCTGCTCCTATATATCTATATATATATATATATATATATATTATCATCACACACACATTAGTTTCACACACTCCCAACCGGTTGTTCACCTAGTTTGGTTACAAACACACACACACACACACCCAGTTACACACACACACAGTGCACTGCCATATCTTCTCCCACATATCCATATACACATTCATGCACATACATTATTTCACACATACCTACACCCATATACTATGTATATATATTAATGCATCAAAATTAATAACCATAATAATAATAATAATAATAATAATAATAATAATAATAATAATTTAATTAACCAAGAACAATAATAATAAAAAAAAAATTCCATGTCATAACAGGTTTGATTTTTTTAAGTGAAAGAAATAGTTAGGAAGGAAAATCAGGAAAGTGCTGCGGCTGAGGTTCAAACACGGAACCTCAGGCGTATGGGCACTTATCCCCCACACACCAACCACCATGCCACTAAGGCACGTGTGGTTATATGTTTAACTAAATAATATATAATATAATATTAATTAATTGAACTAAGTAATTAAGTTATTTATTAAAATAAATCCCGATGTTCAAATAAGTTAAATAAATAGTAAATTTTTATTATTTCGAGCATTCTGGACTCAATGGTGAAGTCCAATTTATGAGAATAGGTCCCGAGAAATAAAGACCCATAAAAGTACCAAATTATTATTTTGCCTCTAGTACTACCCTGAAGTCAAATGAAAATCTGAGAAAGCCTAAATTGACTTTCTTCGACGTTCTGGATCCAACGGTGAGGTCCGTATTATCAAATTAAGTATAGAAAAATAAGACATATATAAATGCAAATTATAAATTGCTACGAGTAGTCCGATTTAAAAAGGGATAAAACCTATCATAGGAATTTAGGCTTTAAACCATCTAAGAATGAGTTAAGAGCGCAAATTAGTGATCATTGAAGTAAATGAGAAATTTATGAGTCCTTCTTAAATTGTTTTAGGAATAACAAAGGAAAAGGGAATGCGTACCAGTAGTGCTGAACCTAAGGACCAAGGTGAGTAATCCTGTACTTTGAAGTTGAGATTTAACTCCATGGATTCTGAATAGGTTTAAGTTCAAAATATCTGAAGTATTTGAAATTCAAATTCAGTATCTACATGATTCCTGTTTTAAGTATTATTGCTTCTTTTGAAAACTCTATTGTGATATGCAAGTTAGCTTTTTTTATTATCAACTTTCTTAAATTACATTTCAGCATGTCTACGTTAAATGCAAGAATTTATTAAATGTTCTGAATTTGTACAAAATTCTGAGTATTTGAAGACTCCATTATGAATTCATGAAAGTCATGCTTTAAAATGCTCTCAAACAACATCTATTTGAAGAAATCATGTTTTTCGTGCTCTTTAAAAAGCATCTATTGAAGAATTTAATGTTTTAAATGCTCTTGAAAAGCAATCATGTTTTCGGTGCTCTTTAAAAAGCATCTATTGAAGAAGTTAAAGTTTTCATTGCTCTTAAAAAGCAATCATGTTTTTGGTGCTCTTTGAAAAGCATCTATTGAAGAAGTTAAAGTTTTGGGTTGCTTTAGAAATGCCTCTGGTTTGCAAACTTCTAATACAAGATAAGGGTGCATAAGCATCATAAATATTGGGTTCCTTTAGAACTTAATGACAAGAAAATGCCCGATAACAGGATTTGATCCCCTAGGCATGAGATTTCCACTGGAAGTAAAACTGGAATCTGGTTTGAAATGGATTCCACCTAATCAAAGTGATAAGATGAATGCATGCAGAAATAGTAGCAGGATCTGATCCCCCATTTTCTAAATGTAATGACATGTGTTGATTTCATGAACAAATGTTTTCATGTTTTCATAAGATATAATAGCAGGTTTTTGAACCCCTATTGACAAGAAGAAGAAGAAGTGTTTTTAAAAGAAATGACCTGGTCTTAAAATAACAAAGGGTTATGCCCTCTTATTACGAGAAAAAGGATTTACATTCATCCTGTTGAGAAGCAAAAGATTTAAACTTTTTGGGTCACAACTGGCCACTTTATACATGTTTACAAGTTTTCCATTTGCATATTGCATGCCTCACTCGAATGCTCCAATGTTTCATTTTACATGTTTAGAAGATCCTTATACTCTGTATACAAGAAATATTTGTTTTACTCGAATGCTTTAAAATGATTCGTGTTACATGTTTTGAAGTTTCCTATGTCTTATATTTGAAGAAATACGTGTTTAGCTTGAATGCCTTGAATGCTTCATGATATATGTTTTAAGAAATCTTATATTCTGTATTTGAAGTATACGAGCAATGGTAGTGAATGTTTTTATAAACTCTCATATAACTAACCCACTACCAGTTGAAAACCCATGCCAAGTACTGGAATTACTCACAAGCTTTCATAAAGCTCACATGGATTTGTTACCCATGACTATTTCAAGTAACATAGATGATTGGGAGCCTTGCCTATTTTGATAGGAAAGGCATGGGAAACTCCACACAGGACTAGCATATTTTGGATATTACTAGGACCCGTAGTTGGTCATTTTTGTTATATAAATTCAAACAGTTATGTATTTAAGTCCCACAGGACAACTAGATATATATTATGTATAAACTTTAAAAGTTTTAGTATGCTTTAGATGTATGACATGTGTACCATTCTAAAGAGCGGCAATACCAGGTGGATGTGCAAAAAATAATAAAGAAGAAAAAGAAAAAGTTTTTTTTCACACTTTCTTAATCTTGGCCGCACCGCCTTCCGGCACTGCTGCTTATATAGTCCACCTGACAGCCTCTGGGCCGAAGGGTGGCGGTCGCGAACCCCTGATCCATACAGGGTGGGTTTCGGGTCGTGACAGAGTGGTATCAAAGCTTTAGGTTCGCTTAAACAAAATTAAGTGACAATAGAAGACTTAGTAACAGATCTATAAATTAGGTAGGTCCTAAGCTACCTATGAAATTTGCAAGTAGAAAATAAGCTATTAAAGAAAACCTTGGTGAAGTATATAATTTGATATGAAGATGGGATATGGGACCCGTACTAACATAAAGTAAATGTTTTGAAGTATATGATTTGATTTGAAGGCGGGGTATCGGACTCGCACTAATACGAAGTAATGTTTTGAAGTACGTGATTTGATTTGAAGGCGGGGTATGGGACCTGCATTAATATGAAGTAAATGTTTTGAAGTATGTGACCTAATGTGAAGGCGGGTATTAGACTCGCATTAGAGTAAGTAAATGTCTAGTAGTACATATTTTGATAAGAAGGCGGGGTATAGGACCCGTAGTTGAGTTAAAGTGGTAAAACGAAGATGAGAAGTAATTGTGGGCTACAAAACCCACCACTAGAATTAAAAAATGATACATGAAGACTTAAACCTTAAATTATAAAGGTAGATAAGTATAACCTTATGCGTTATAGCATATGATGAAAAACTAACTATACTTGTTTCTCATAAACAACGACAATGACGAATACACAAAGAAACATGGGTAATCTCGAAGAACGATTAGACAAGGTCGAACGGATCTTAGAAAAAATAGCTTAGATTATGAGTAATGTCCAAACCCAGATTAAGGCACGACAACAGGCATCAGATCCCCGGCTAACTCAAGATCAGGGACAACCTGCTGTAGCCAAAAACATAGCCACACTCCAAGTGCTCCTAGAAAATGAGGGGTGTGAGGCTAAACTCACAAACTTGGCAGTTGGAAGTGAACACCATGCAAAAGTCAATGAAATGGGTGGGGATGAGACTTCTAGAAAAAGGAAGGATAAGGAGATAGGTGAAAAAGATAGTGCCCATCAAGGGATTATAAAACCCCCACTGTGCCCTACCTGTAAGAGACAACACTTTGCGCCTTGCCGGAAACTCACTAGGGCTTGCTATAAGTGTGGAAAGTCAGGCACCACATAAGGGATTGCCCGAAATGGAACTAGGCCATCAAAGAACCTACAAAAGTAGCTTTTTCAGCCACACCACAACCATAAGCCCCCACAACTAAGAAATCGGAAGGAAACGAGGAATCCTTAAAGTATGGTGGAGTATCCAATCTCCTATTTGAGACTGCACGGACACCTATGGGTCAGTTAGACACCTTGTCCAATACTTAATTTCTATCTTATATGCATGCTTTGTCATTTAATTTGACCACTAGATACACAAATATTTTAGATATTGATGACGAAGAAGAAAAAGGAGTAAAGTCTTATAAACGGCCGAGAACTCTTGAGTTTTGAGGACAAAACTCTTATAAGGAGGGGAAAATGTAGCACCCCGACCCAAAAACACCCGAGCAAATTGGCTTGCATTTCGAGATTAAAACTATAGTTTAGTTTAAAAATTAGAAAAGTCGAGTGTTGGAGTATAATGTGAATAAGTGAACGATGTATTGGGTATATATATATATATGTATATATGTATATCTATAGAAGTGAGTAAATACATACATCTATATGTATGTATATGTATATATATATATATTGATATATATATGTATATAATACACACATATGAGTGTGTATATGTGTGTAACAGTGTGTGTGTACGCGACATGTATATATATATTTGTATATACATACATATGTATAAGAATATATATATTTCCTGGAGAGAGTGAATGTCTCTAGACCGAGGATTTTTTACAAACTTAAACTGGACGGTTTGATTGAATGGTTTGGTAGTGATACCTTCACTGTTAGTGGTAAAAGGATAAAGAAGGCACATGAAAGGATTACTAAGGATGACTTCGTCTGTCATATTTTTGACAAGGACAAAGGGAGTTTTGAAACAAACGTTATCTTGACACACATGGGCATCAGATAATTTGTACTGTATGTTCATGTATGAGCCGTTAGCAGACTTAAGGCTTTCATGAGTTTTTTCAAAGTATTTGGTCGGAATGAGACCTTCTTGAATGCAATTTAGATCTGCGCCTGAATCAACAAGAGCGATAGTCTCAAGCTCAAATTCATCGCAAATAATGATCTTAACTGGACATCGCCATTTCTGAAAATCAATCCTAGTGATTGTTTCTAAGAAATTGGGGCGATCTATGTATGGAGATTTCTGAGTCTTACTGGAAGTTGCTATCTCAAGGAGATCGGGTATGATATTTATATCATCTGAATGAGGAGAAAGAAGATGGGTGTCTACTTTTTGTTCTAAAGAATTATGATGGATTTGTAAGGACTGGATCATTTGATTTAACCTAGAAATTTCTTTCTTGGTCTGATTTACTTCTGAATGGAGATCTTGGATTGTTACAGGTTTGGATGATGTAAACCTATCAAAGATTTTGTCAACTTGAATGAGAGGTTTAGAAGGAATCTTTAAAGGAGAAGGATTGGATGTTGATGTCTCAGTTTCTATAGTTTGTTGCCATTGCTTTAGATACTAATATTTGGTGACTGGATTTTCAACATTGTTGATGATATCTAAAAGGAGTTTTTGTTCCTTACTGAGGACGTTAACTGTTTTGCAGCAGCTGCTTTTACAGTTAGCTGAACATCGTTATATATATATATATATATATCATGGGGTGTGTTCAGAAAATGTGTGTATATGAAAGTGTTAGTGAGGCTAGGGGTGTCGGCAGCCACAATGTGTGTGTGTTAGTGTGTGTGGTGTGTTGTAATATATATATATATATATATAAAATATCTCATAAGCTGCACACATATATAATATAATACATAAAATATCCCTCATGTAAAATAACAGAAATCAATGAAGAAGAAAAGAGAGGAAGAAAGCAGAGGAGATAAGAGGGAAAGAAGAGAGAGAGAGAGGGGCGGTATAACTTTCCTATATATATATATATATATATATACATACACTGTATGTGCATTTGGGAAAGGAAACCAAGAAGCTGAGAAGTTTGAGAGATTCAGAAGTGAAAAATAGAAGAGTAAGAAGGAATACTACAAGGAAAGAGGTAAAAAAAAACCTTGTAATTTCAATTTTTTTCATTTTTGGATTTTGTTATAGAAGTTGTTAAAACTTAGAAATAACTGTATAGTTTAAATCTATGAAGAAAATAGAGCATGTAGGAAGAAACCGTGTGTGAAATGGTGAAGAAATGAGGGAGAAAAAGGAGATGATCGAAAAATGGAAATTTTGAAAACATAGTTTTTCAATGAGTTTTAGGGGCTGAAAAGGGTGTCTAAGGGCCCTAAAATGAGTTTTAGGAGGATTAGAAGTAAAACGAAGCTTTAAAACCAAGAAAAAATGAAGAAAAAAAAATTTAAAAAAAGTAGTAGTCCGGTTACCAGCACTGGAGAAGGTGACTGGAACTGCACCAGAACCTTGTCGAAAAAACAAAGGGGATAGAGGCACTGTTCCGGTCAACTAGTTCGGGTCGGATCCCGGGTTGGGTCGGGACCCACCTAGGCGCACTAAGGTTTAGTTCTCCATGGCGTCGTTTAGGGCATTGGTTTGATTTTTTTAAATGAATGAAACAGTTAGGAAGGAAAATCAGGAAAGTGCTACCACCGTGCCACTGAGGCACGTGTGGTTATATGTTTAATTAAATAATATATAATATAATATTAATTAATTAAGTTAATTATTAAAATAAATCTCGATGTCCAAATAAGTTAAATGAATAGTAAATTTTTATTATTTTGGGTATTCCAAACTCAACAGTGAAGTCCAATTTATGAGAATAGGTCCCGAGAAATAAAGACCCGTAAAAGTACCAATTTACCATTTTGCCCCTAGTACTACCCGAAGCCAAATGAAAATTCGAGAAAGCCTAAATTGACTTTCTTCGACGTTACGGATCTAACGGTGAGGTCCGTATTATCAAATTAGGTACTGAAAAATAAGACACATGTAAATGCAAATTATAAATTGCATAATGAGTTAAGAGCACAAATTAGTGATAATTGAAGTAAATGTGAAATTTATGAATCCTTCATAAATTGTTTTCAAAATAACAAATGAAAAGGGAAGGCGTACTAATATGCAGAACCCAAGGACCAAGGTGAGTAATCCTGTACTTTGAAGTGAAGATTTAACTCCATGGATTCTGAAGAAGTTTAAGTTCAAAATATTTGAAGTATTTGAAATTCAAATTTAGTATTTGCATGATTCCTGTTTTAAGTATTACTACTTCTTTTGAAAACTCTATTGTGACTTGCAAGTTAGCTTGTTTTATTACTGACTTTCTTAAATTACATTTCAGCATGTCTACATTAAATGCAAGAATTTATTAAATGTTCTGAATTTGTACAACATGACAAGTATTTGAAGACTCCATTATGAATTCATGAAAGTCATGCTTTAAAATGCTCTCGAACAACATTTATTTGAAAAAATTATGTTTTCGGTGCTCTTTAAAAAGCATCTGTTGAAGAAGTGAAAGTTTTAAATGCTTATGAAAAGCATCTATTTAAAGAAATACTGTTTTCAATGCTCTTTAAAAAGCATCTATTGAAGAAGTTAAAGTTTTAAATGCTTTTGAAAAGTAATCATGTTTTCGGTGCTCTTTAAAAAGCATCTATTGAAGAAGTTAAAGTTTTAATTGCTCTTAAAAAGCAATCATGTTTTTGGTGCTCTTTGAAAAGCATCTATTGAAGAAGTTAAAGTTTTAGGTCGCTTTAGAAAAGCCTCCTATTTGCAAACTACTAATACAAGATAAGGGTACATAAGCTTCGTAAATATTGGGTTCCTTTGGAACTCAATGACAGGAAAATGGCTGGTAGCAAGATCTGATCCCCCAGGCATGAGATCTCCACTAGAAGTAAAAGTGGAATTTGGTTCGAAATGGATTCCAACTAATTAAAATGATAAGATGAATGAGTGCAGAAATGGTAGCAAGATCTGATCCTCCATTTTCTAAGCGTAATGACATGTGTTGATTTCATGAACAAATGTTTTCATGTTTTCATAAGATATGGTAGTAGGTTTTTGAACCCCCATTGACAAGAAGAAGAAAAAGTGTTTTTAAAAGAAATGACCTGATTTTAAAATAACAAAGGGTCATGCCCTCTTATTACGAGAAAAAGGATTTACATTCATCCTATTGAGAAGCAAAATATTTAAACTCTTTAGGTCATAACTGGCTACTTTATACATGTTTACAAGTTTTCTATTTGCATATTGTATGCCTAACTCGAATGCTTAAAATCTTCATTTTACGTGTTTTAAAGATCCTTATACTCTGTATACAAGCATATCTATTTTACTCGAATGCTTTAGAATGCTTCGTGTTACGTGTTTTGGAGTTTCTTATGTCCTATATTTGAAGAAATATGTGCTTAGCCTGCATGCCTTGAATGCTTCATGCTACCTATTTTAAGAAACCTTATATTCTATATCTGAAGTATACGAGCAATTGTTAGTGGATATTTTTATAAACTCTCATATAACTAACCAATTACCAGTTGAAAACCCATGACAAGTACTAAAATTACTCACGAACTTTCATAAAGCTCACATGAATTTGTTGCCCATGACTATTTCAGGTAACACAAATGATTGGGAGCCTTACATGTTTTGATAGGAAGGTCGTGGGAAAATCCACACAGGACTAGCATATTTTGGATATTACTAGGACTCGTAATTGGTTATTTTTGTTATAAAACTTCAAACAGTTATGTATTTAAGTCCCATGGGACAACTGGCTATGTATTATGTATAAACTTTAATAGTTTTAGTATGCTCTGGATGTATGACATGTGTACCATTTTGAAGAGCGGCAGTACTGGGCGGATGTGCAAGAAATAATAAAGAAGAAAAAGAAAATGTTTTCACGTTTCTGCAATCCTGGCCGCACCGCTGCTTATATAGTCCACTTGACGGCCCCCCGGCCGAAGGGTGGCGGTCGCGAACCCTTGATCCTGTAGAGACTTGAAAATTTAGAATAAATATTTCATTTTTCCAGTAGGGCTCTAATACCCCGACCTGAGTTAGCCAGTACCCGACCTGGGTTTGGACCGAGTCATGACGTGTAATCTTGAACCAAGCATTAATTTAATAAAGAAAAATTTGACGTACAATTTAATAATAGGCAATTCAAGTATTCGAGGTCTGTCGTATTGAAAGCCCGAGACTTGTGAGAAAAAGTGCATTTGAATAATTATGTTATTAATTAAGAAAATAATTAAATAATAAAAGAAGTGAAATTAGAAAAGTGGAAAGCATGTGATAATAAAATAAAATAAATGAAATAATAAAGTAAGATAAGATAGAATAAAATAATAAAACAAAATGCAACAAAAGAAATGAAATAAAAAAATGAGTGGGGACAAGGCTGCATGATAGCTGTGTGTGTGTCATGCGTTTGTAATGCATGCAGTAAGTGAAAGGAAGAAGAGTAAGTGAAGCCGTGTGATGTAGGTGTAGGTGTAATATTATATATATATATATATATAATATATATATATATATATATGCATGTCTAGAAGCAATCAAAGAAAAGAAATGAAAAAGTCAAGAAGGGGCGGTGTAATAGAATAATATAGGTATATATATATTTATGTGTTCATGGCGTTTCAAACAAGGAAAGCTTGGGAAAGAAAGTGGTGTTGCAGGTTACTTGTAACAGAGAATATATATATATATATATATATATATATATATATATACTTTTATATGTGTGTAGTGTAAAACAAAGGGGAGGTCGGTGTACAGCAAGTGGAGCGTGGCAGCAAGAGAAGTTATATAGTAGATATGTATATGTAATTATGTGTTGGGGCGATACAAACAAAGAAAATTTGGGAAAGAGAGTTAGTGATGTAGGAAGCGTGTAGCAGCAGGTTTATTAGTATATATCTCTATATGCATGCGTGTGGGTGTCAAACCAGAAAGAAAGTAGCAGCAGGTGTGGCGGTGCAAGTAGCTGCAGCAGGGAAAGTAGTATATATATATATATGTGTGTGTGTGTGTGTGTGTGTGTGCGCGTGTGTGTAGGGTACAGGTTTAGGGGCTGCTGGTTGAGTGTGTCAGATGGGTTGAGTGTGGAAGCAGGTCTGACTTTAGAGAGAAAGAGAGAGAGAGAGAGAGTAGAGAGAGAAGGAACCATTTGATTATGTGTGTATATATATATATATATATATATACATGTATATGTATACATTGCATGAAATTGGAAGAAAACAGAGAGAGTAAGAAGAAGATATAGAACAAAAGAGAAGCAGAATCTAAGGAGAGAAAGAGAACAAGTTTTGGAGGATTTGGGGAACTGAGGAAAAATTTGCAAACAGGTAAAAGAATTTCCATTCTGTTTTTAATTTTTTTTAGCATCTTACTTAGTTTGATTTATGGAGCCTTGTAGGGTATAGAAAATGTAGTTGAATGCAAAAAGAATCACTTAAATTGGTGGGAAAATCAGTTAGAAAGATGGAGTTGCAGGTTGGGAGCAATAATCGAGTTTCATAGATTTTAAGCCTAAAACCTGTATTTAAGTTTATCAAAATGTTACTAAACGATGTAGGGAACTAAATGAGAGGATTTGGGTTAAAAACAGTGGAAGAAAAGTGTGTAAAATGGAAGAAAACCAGGTCACCGGATTCTGGGTTTTGTTGGCCGAAAAATTCACATAGCAGTCGCAAAACAGTGAAGTTTGGGGCCAAAACTAATTTTAAGTCCTTCCTTAAGGTCCAAGAATTTGATTGGTGTAAAAATCAGAAATTTTGGACGTGAAAGTGAGAAAACAGCGAGGGTTTTCATTTTCCGGCGATTACGCCGGCAGGGTGGCCGGACAATACGACCGGAAGGTCGTGGGGGGCACAGCAGCGACTTGGGCCTGTTGAGCTTGGGCTTGTTTATTTAAAAACCCTTGGGCTTGTTTTGGTTTAAGGAGGGTTCGGGCCTATTAGTTTTAAACCTGGAATTGGGCCTCAAGCCTTGGCCCAACAATTTAAAAAGAAAAGAAAGGAAAAAAAAAAAAGGGGTTGCGGGGGTTCGAACCGTAGACGGGAAGGAGGAGAGGGTGACACCTGGCCATGGTGCCACCCAGTATGTGCTCGTTCCTTTATGAAAATAATAAGCATATATATATATATATTATAATTTAATAATTTGGATTAAATTAAATTTATTTAATTAAGTTAAATAACCCGAAATGGCCCGAAGTTCAAATGGGACAAGACATATATGTATCCTAACTATCTTGGACCTCCTAAGACCAACGGTGAGGTCCATGACATGAGATGAGGTCCCGAAAAATAAAAAAACACATAGAACCCTTAAAAATTATCAAAATGTCCTGTGTCAAAACATAGTCAAACGAACCCTGATTAAAATAAAATAATAGTGAAACTTTATTAATTCAAACATTCCGGACTCAACCATGGAGTCCAATTTACGAGGAGAGGTATCAGGATGTAAGAATCCGTAAAAAGTGTAAAATGACCGTTTTGCCCTTTTTAACTCGGATGTCTGAATTAAATTCCGTGAAGACCTAAACCTATTTTCTTTGACGTTCCGGACTCAACAGTAGAGTTTAATTTAGCAAAATAGAAACTCATAAAATAAAGACATAAAAGTTGATGAATAGCATAATTCAAGTAACAAATGAATTGAATTACATTTTATGATTTTAGGGACAGCGAAAGGCAGGGAGAAGGTGGTCTGACCTTTTGTATTTTCACTATAGTTCAGATACACCGCGAGTGTGATTTCTTAGGGTTGAGACAACTCATCAGGTACGATATATTGTGCTAAGTAAGAAATAGAATTAAGTTTAGGAATGATTTGCATGTTGATTGAATGGATCATATATTTATCCGTTTAATGTTAGAAAATCACACAAGGAATGTTGCTTTAAAAAGAAACCTTGAGTTGATTGTTTACGTTACTTATGTGCTTCTTGATGTTCCATGGAGATATGATTTATTCTATGTGTAGGGTTGTACGTGATTTACATTTTTGGAGAGTTGTTAAGATTGTGAACACATGGCTTCAGTATGTATTTTCGTTGATCATGTATTGCATACATTCATGTGGAAGAGGTTTTGTTATTCAGATGTTGTGATTGCTTTAAGTGGAATACATTGTTTAAAAGCATGCTCCATGTGTTAGTAAATTGCTTATCTGGGATTGTGTTATTGCATGGTGGAATCAAGGCATGTTGGCATAATGTGATGCATTGAAAGTATAGTGTGGGTTGAGCACGTGGTGCTAAATATGGTACTCAGCTTCCATCAGATGTGTTCCGAAAATGAGACATGGTACTCAGCTTCCATCGGATGTGTTCCAAAAACGAGCCATGGTACTCAGCTTCCATCGGATGTGTTCTGAAAAGGAGACATGGTACTCAGCTTCCATCGAATGTGTTCCAAAAATGAGACATGGTACTCAGCTTCCATCAGATGTGTTCCGAAAACGAGACATGGTACTTAGCTTCCATCGAATGTGTTCCAAAAATGAGACATTGCATGGTACTCAGCTTCCATCGGATGCGTTCCGAAAATGAGACATGGACATCGCATAGAGTTGACATGGTTGTGGCATAGAGTTGGCATGGTTGTGGCATAGAGTTGTGTGGGTGTTTCATTGGTATTGTCACTACATTGCATGGATAACTTAGATGTCATGTAGATTATTGCCATTATATGGTGTGGATGATTTGGAAGGCATGTGGATTATTGTCATCACATTGCATGGATGATTTAGAATGCATGGAGAGATAAATGTACACTTGCACATGCCACACCTTAAATTACATTAATAAGTTGGATGACATGTAGATTATTGCTAGTACGTTGTATGGATGATATTGAATGACATGTAGAAATAACTGTACACTTGCACATGCCACGCCTTTAATTTTGTTTCTTGCATTAGCATTATATTGTACCAGCAGTTGAGTTGACCCATTCGTGGGACAAACATTTCAGATGATGCTCCCGCTACACGAGATTTAGAGATGCTTTAGTGAAGGAGGGAACTAAGAAGGATATTTGGCCCGTGAAGGCACACCTTGTGATGTAGGGTTTAAGCCCGAATGACATGTTGAATGTTTTTATTGATTGTGCTTTACATGGATGTACATTGAAGAAATGAATGTAAGTTTTGAGTTGAATCCGTTAGATTGTCCTTTATTTCTTTATTATTATTTTTTTTTCGTCTCGTCAATCGTGCCACGGGTTCGCTGGAATTCGGGGTGTGACAGATCCACACATGGTGGGTTTCGAGTCGTGACATTAGACATTTGGAATTACCTCGCCCAGGTTTGCGTTACTTTTACATGAATTGCGTGCTTGTGTGTTTTAAGAAACCCTACTCAGTGTTATAACTCACCCTTACTATTGACGGGAATGGTAGGTACATCAGAAGTTAGATAACAGTTATAGGAGCTATCCAAGGTGGTTGCTAGCTCTACGGATTTAGTCATATTATTTTTTTTTACTATTGTAATTGTACAAGGGTGTGTGAAGCATATTGGTATAATGATGTACATGTATATATGTTCAACTCATAATTGTAAATAGGAAGTTAAAATGAACTGTGAACACAATGATGTTACCATTACCTATTGTACAACTTGATTTAATTTAATGTTGTTGTATCTTGCCATGGTTTGTAAGATTTGGACCACTAACCCAATAAGACACGTATCTAATTAATCGCAGTATAAGACTTGAACTAATTTAAATTGGACTTGTCGATGATGACCTTCAATTTACCTTCCAATTAAGGTCCCAATGACACAAATTCGTGGCATTTGCTTTTGGATCATGATAAAAGGTAACCTTAAACCTAATTTGATTTAAAATAAGAGAACCAATCAAAATCTTTAAAAGGTGATTTTTAGATAGAAAAGGTTTTTTTTTGTTCGGTCGAGACTTCCGTTCAAACATAACTTTTGCCCCGTTTAGACGAAGAAGCTATTGGTTTTGTATTTCAATTTTGTTTCAAAATTTAATTCAATTTTGTTTCAAAATTTAATGCAATTTCAAAACTACTAAGTATCAAAGGGACAATATTAGACATATTTTAAGTCACTTTTAAGCCTTTAGTCAAAGCTAAAAAGTTCCTAACATATAGTCGTTCAAACATAAGTTCCAGTGAGACTCATTATACTAAAATATTAAACTCACACAAATCTTACAAATGCACCTAAGAAGAATATTTGATGTGTACCTTTCTTGTATTAGATTTGAAGTATCAAGAAATTGTTAAAGATGTTCATCTTTACAAGTACAAAGCTATAATTTGAGTTTGACATAACCAAATTTTCATGGAAGTGATTTACTAAAGTTTTCGTTGCAATGAGACTTAATCTAATCTAAAAATTACTATCTTAATAAAGAGTTTTGAAATGAATTGTCAACATATACAATAGTCGAGACAATTTTTACATGCATCGTAACTCAAATTTCCTAACAAAATTATTTCAAGAAACATGATGATATAATAAAAAATTTTAAAATTTATGTTGATAATGTAATAGAATATATTTTTCTTCGGAAAGGAACACTAACAAAGTTTACTATATAGGAATAAAATCATAAATTTTAAAAGATCTAGGATAAATGGATAATTTTGGCATTATGCTTATGATCCATGTGGTTGACTTTGTACGTCCACAGTAAGTCGATGACTTCACGAACTATCCACAATAAATAGAACATGTGAAAGAAAGCCAAATCTAGAAGTCATAGAAAAGATAGCATACCATCAAGGGAGCCCTCATGAGGTTTATTTCCTTGTGATTCATATGCAACAACAAGGCATTCTTACTCGTGGATTGCCATTTTTAATTCCACATCGATTAAGTTTGCATTTATATCTTAGATTTACTTCTCTATATTAAATGGGTAAAGTTTCAATACTCTTCTATTTAGATAAAATTATTTACTTTTTCAATGATTTGGTTTTTTCTACAATTATGGTGATAGTAGATTATGTACATAATGTAAACTAATTGAAGTTGTTTAATGATGGTTTAGATAAAGTCTTAATGAACTTGTACGGGTGAATAGTCATTTTTATTCTAATAAGTGGATTGTTTTTAAAGCTTTTGTTAGCTTTTGATGTATTTTTGGCTTCATTAGGATGCCTACATACATGAATATCGGATGTCAAAACTTGAATGCATATAGTTACATTACAAAACAAATTATAAGCAAGTGTTGCTTTAATAGGAAAAGAAAGTTCACAATAAGTAAAGAAGCAAAACATGAAAAGGAGAACAGAAAGATGACAAATAATATTGCTAAAGAACCAACAATAGTAGATTTTTGTATTTCTACAAATGATGAATCGTGTCGTACATGTACTACATTCATATAATGAAGAATAACTCTACTGAGTTTTATGTTTGTGCTTCCGTGTGTGTGTTATTTTGTTGCAGGAGTTGACATTGAAATAAGGATGTTGGTGTTCCAGCATATTTCTTAACATTGTCCCTGAAAGTTGATAGCATGGATCAATATTTTCCAGTAGCTTGAAGTATTGTTGAAGTTGTCTCTCAAAAACATTTATGCTAATACATGAGGTTTTTTGCACTGGGAATGTAAGGAGAAAGAGTTATTTTCCAATTTCTGTTTTCATTGAATAAATTAAAAATCAACTTTTCTTTATTTATATTAAAATTATGCAAAACAACTATAGTGCAATGGAAATAATGAATTGCCTACAATATGCGTTACAAGATTACCATAGCTATATCCTTTTTATTCATGTGAAAAAGAACATAACCATTTACTTTGTTTCTTCTTTTTTTGTCCAATTGTGGGGCTGTTGGGTTCGTAACCACAGTAGAAGCGATTTTAAAAATTTATTTGGATTTGTTTTTTACATTAATTATACAATCTTGAAAAGAGAGTTAGAATTACCTTGTTCTTTATAATCTTGATTGTTGAAGAAGCCTTCTTGAAGAGATTGATGCAATCTTCCTTCTTTTTCTCCTTTAGGTCTTCTTCTATTTTTCCTTAGGCAAATCATATCACAGGAAAGTAGGTTGCCTCTTATTTTTGTCTAGCATAAAAACTTATGATAAACGGCTCCCCATATAACATATATATAGGGCTTAATTAGGGCAAGAGAAGGGATCTAGTGGGTCCCACTAAGTTAACTTTCAATTAATCAATTAAATCTTAATTATCTCATAATTAATTTTAATTGACTAATTAATTTCAATTAACTCTACTATATAATTAAAATTGCACTCCAACTTAGTATAATAGAGTAAACTCATATACACTATACTTTTGCAGTTGGCCCCTCTATATGGATATTAATAATCAGGATTATACTATCAAATTAATTCTCTAATTACTTTGAGAACCTAATTTAATAATTATTAATCACTTGCAATTGGTCATCATTTCAATAAACAATTTACTGAAATAATTAGCACAAACTCTCTAATATATAGAGTGTAGATTCCATTTTGAGAATATGTGATCCCACAGTCTAAATAATGAATTTTCAAGATACCAAGGTGTTGATCTAAAACACCTCACTCATTAGCAACTCAAAGTCATCACTATTCAGAACTTGAGTTCACCATCCTCTTCGGATTAAGAGCTTACTGCGAATAGTGAATAAGAAACTTATTAAAGATGACAGTTTCAAATAATGCATTTCTTATAGTGATTCAGTTTAGTGTATTCCCAATACACTAATACAATAACCTAGATTCTACTACTTTGATGGTTGAGATAAACCACCTTATCACATAAAGGTTAACTGTATTACAGTTTTACAGATAAGATGTCCACTCTTATCAATAGCCGCGAATGTTTCTAGAATTACCTATATAAGCAGTTCATATCTTCTGTGTATAAATCTAATTTATACACATGAATCACTCCTAATGACAATTCAAGGACTAATCATCTCATGATATAAAGCAACATCCAAACATATGGTAATATGAAACTCAATAATAAATCAAATCTATTAAATAATAATAAAATGTTTTGGATATGAGGGCACACATCCTAACAGGGGCTACACAACAAGGGATATCTACTATAATCTATGAAAACCTGGGATATTTGAAGAGACAGTCCAACTGTTGGCCTCTAGATATGTTCTACTTCATGATCCATTTAAATGGGAGGATATTTTATGAATCCAAATTGGTTTTTGGGAAGGCTAGCATTCCAAAAGCTCTTACTTAAAATGACTTGTTACTCTTACTATTAAAGTATTTTTCTTTGAGCCTGCAAAAATTCAATGGGCACCAATACAACTGTCTCTTGTGTTACTAGCTTCTGATTTCTACTCAATTCTATAATTCTTTCTCTAATATAGAACATAAATAAAGAATCTAATCAATAATTATTAAATTATTAGCATATATTTGCTTCATGATTAATTTTACTGTTGTTAATGCATCTTTAGTAGAAAATATATAGTTATTCTTATTGTAGCATGTGGAATTTAGTGGTGTACATTCATCTGCTTAACTTGGAATCTACCAGTTGTAAATTTTCAACAAATAAAAAATTAGATTTTTATCACAGAAATAAGGTATGTTTGGGCTTATAGTATCCGTATCAAGAATCTTTATTTTTTTTGGCCAACAAAACGAGTATCTATTTATAAGCACAACTTTACAAACAATTACAACCTATAACTAGAAATAACATACCCATATCGCCTACAATCCTAGCTTATGGCTAGGAAATAAACCTAACCATATACTATCATGTGTAGGTTACTTAACGTTTGATGGGTGTTTTTCCTAATATGTCAAAGTTTGACCTTAAAGCTCCCCTTGATCAAGTTAATTAAGAATAATGCCTAACTATTTTTAGTATGCCAATTCATGTTAATTAGGTAAACATTCCACTCCAAAGCAACCCCAATAGGCATCTCTTTATGAGTTCTACTTCTAACACTGTTGGAAAATGAATTTGGGTTAGGAATAACATGCCATTGTTACATGTTAAGAAACTACACATACTTCATGAATAACTTTTTATACACCATTATTTGAGTAAATATTGTTCCTTATGTTATAGTCCATCAAAAATTCCCAATTAAGCATAATTTGCATTATTCTCTAGTCTTTTTTATTCAATCAACCAATGTCAACGCACTTACTGTAACATGTCGACTCAATATTATTGGATAATTAAGAATAATGACAATCATTATTTGAGAATTAGCCCTAGTGAACGATGGGAAATTTTCCTAAGGCAAATAGAATGTGAATTTGGAGACAAAGGTATATGTGTGTGTTGTAGCCATTTAATTGTTGACGGCCATTCCTAAAGATGTGATTGAATGACAAAAATTATTGTTTGATGATCAACCCTAAATTGTGTTAATCATGAATTAACACATGAACAATTTAGGATAAATTAATGCACAACTACACTTAATTAAAAACTATAATCCCTAATTAAATTGTGTATCGGTATGATATTTTGGGGCATGATGATATTGGGAGACATCACAATAACATGATGTTAGAAAGTATTATGTGTGGCCATAATGGTGTAACACAAGCGGAGTGCACCTATACCATAAACACACTAAAGCACATGTATGTGTGTGTGTGTGTATATATACATAGATATATACAGAGGAGAGAGAATGACTAGAAGTCTTCACCACTCTCCACTAAGAATTCTGATTTTTATAAGATAAAATGGAGGATGAGAGAAAGATTGGTCAACAAATGATTGCTTGGACACTTGTCAGTTTGAGATTCTCTCAATCTCTCTCTCTCTCTCTCTCTCTCTTTTATATATAGGTATATAATAGCACATTGCTGCATATACATTTTGGTCTCTCCAAGCTCCCTCAGCCATGTCGAGAGAGGGAGAGAGAGAGAGAGAGAGAGAGAGAGAGAGAGAAAAAAAAAACGAGATGAAAAGTAATATCTATGTTTGGAGGAACCACCACTAGAAGGAAAACCAAGAGAATGAGGGAGTGATCAGAGAATAAAGAAATGGGCACACATTATTGCAGGACCACGAGGTCTATTGTTGTAATTGACTAATCCAGTTTTGACAAAACGTATTTTAAATATTACATTAGTCCTAGGTTTAGAGTATCTCAATGCCTTTTTTATGCCAAGAAGGTTCAAGCTTTATTACTGTGAGCCACTATCGACCTTCTTGGTACTTGAAAGGTAATTGAATAATTTTGACTTTTGTTATGATTTTGGAGCTCGTACACTCACACATTGCATGCATAGCATATAGTTTATTTTATGCCATAATGTGTGAAATGGTCTTGTGATTGTGAAATAGATTTCCCAAACATGCATATTTCAAACACTTAGGGAAATTAATTTCATAAGGCAAGTAGAAAATGAGGACATTGTGTTGCTCGTCAAACAAACCTAGTTTCTCGTTCAAACGAACAACAGAATGGTCATTGGCTTGTTTTCATTCATTTGAAAGGTTGAATTCAAACGAAGAGCTATAACCTCAAAGTTTTTCTCGTTTGAGGCTCGTTCCATGTTCGTTTGTACGAAGTAAGTTGGTCGTTCAAACGAGCATACCTTCGTTCGAACGAGTGCTGCGTAAAATAGTTTTTCAAATTGTTTGAGATCCAATCTTCACACAATAAATACATGAAAATTCAGTATTGTACAAAAGAAAATAGAGCACTAAGAATTGATCATTGTTAGAGCCCTAGAATTGTTAGATCTAAGAGCTTCTATTGAAAAACTTCATATATGTTGCATATCATGCATTTCTCTATTGTTTTCACCGATTGATTTCAATCAATTCCACATGATCCTAATTACATCAAAGAGCCCCCAATTCATAATCTCACCATTGGAGAAGAGAGTTCAAGCTTGAAGATTCAGCGTTGAGCGATCGGTGGATACTGAGGTTATGTGGATTCACAATTGTGAGAGGCCCAATCGGGGTATTTTGAGATCGAAGGAGGATCTGGTTGTATGAAAATTCATCTATGAAGAGCTTGGGGATTCAAAGAAGGTTGACGACATGATCATGTAGAATGGTGCTAGAGGTACTTAGGCCATGTCTAGTTTATGTGTAATCTATCTTTATCACAGTGAATTGCTTCCCCGAGCATTGGCCGACTCTAGAGTTTTCCACCAAAGATGGAGATATTGAAAAATCAATCATATCTATTGTAACGCCCGCAACTAATAGATAGGGTGATATGTATGGAAACATTTTCGGACAAATATCGTTAGCTATATACACAAGAGCAACTTGTGATAGAGTTTATGCAATGTAATAGAAACCATCCTAACGCAAGACCATTATAAAAAAAAATTGCATAGACAATATGGTAAGATTAGAATTAGCGAAACCAAAATTAGGTCCTTATTCTAGTTAAGATTATGACCTAATGTAGAGTTAAAATTTGATCCAACCATACGTAAAACTAACCCAACTGAAGCTAATGAGATAAGGAGAAATTTACATAAAATATTACGAATTACTTCATTAAATGATTAATAAATAAATATTGAGAATAAGGTAAAATATAATAAGAAAATACAAGAAAAATAATCACCACTATTATCCTGTGATTTGCACATGATGAGAAAAGGTAAGACATACACATTAGGTGTGTATATGGGTGTATATATGCAAATGAATACTTATATTCCTATAAATGCATATAGATAAATGCAAGTGGGAAGTATTGAACATAAAATTCTGACAATTACTCCCATCAACCATAGTAACCATCTCCTGTCATTAAGTCTTGTCTATAAAAGATTCCCCCAACAATGATATATATGAAGGAAGATATAAACAAGTGAGGAGCTTTGAGCATAGGATTCCAATAAACCCATGTGAATAGAACAAGACTACCATAGTAGCCATGTCTCACCATTAAATCTTATTTAGAAAAGATGCCCCTAACAATAAAAATTTTGGCTATAAACGCATGCATGGGCAAGCTTAGAAAATCACACTAAGTGAGGAAATGAGAGAAATTGGTAAAGCAATGAGGAGTTGCAAGCTTAGATAGTGAAAGAATGAGAAGAAATGAGGAAATCTATCCAAACAAGGTAAGAACACTCTTCTTCAAATTCCTTTAAGTCTATATAGTTTTGTAGTTAATTTCATGTATACATGGTGATATATAGAAGTAATTTGAGTGGGGATTGGAGACATTAGAATGAATCCTGCAATTAATCTGGATACTACCAACAAAACTAATTCAACTTTGGAAAGCCATAACTTAATCAATTTAAGTCCAAATCAAGTGAAATTTGGGTTTAAATTGAAACTTTAGATGTCCAGTTTCTATTCAAAATGGTTTTACAAGCAAAATTCAAGCCAATGTTTATTTATGAATTTTTAAAGTAAGGTGGTCAAAACTGAAAATTGGATTGATGTAAAACAGTTCACTTCAAACTATCATATTTCTCCCAATTATTTGAATTAAATTCTAAAGTTTTGTAGGGATATATATCTACGTCTTAGCTTTAATTAAATATATTACAAGAATCATTTGGCCATAAGATGAGTTGGATATAGTAAGTTTACCAAAACTATTCAGATTCTGACCTTAGTGAATTGATTGGCTTGTATCTTGAGTTGTAGGTGGAATTTTTGGGTGACTCTAAATCTCAATGAAACTAGATTCCATATGTAACATTTTTGAAAATTTTCATTAAATTTGAACAGAGGAATTGCGAGGAAATCAAATTTGAACACAGGGATACTGCCTAGGAAATTCTAAACAAATTTGGACTTTCACGGTTACTATCTACCCCAGATGGCTTCATTTTTCCTTCCACCTTCCTGATAGTTTAGTTTACATCATAACCATACATAGTTAGGGACACTAAACAGAACTTAAACATATTTTTGGTGGCCTTGGGTGTCACGACCCCAAATCCGGTCCATGCGAATTGAGGGTTCGTGATCGGCCACCAAGGCCTTTTCGCCAATGATCATAATTCCCTTTAATCACACGCAGCGGAATAAATTTCTTTTTCTATTGCGGAAGCGCTAATCAATACACAAGTCAACATCATTCATCTATTTATACATTCCATAGTAATTACAAAAGTACATGATGTAATTTTTCCAAAACCTGCTGATGTCATATTCGATATACAGTCCAAAAATTTCCAAAAGCAACTACATCCTGACTAGCAAAATCCTATTACAAAAATGGTTCATAGCTTTACAAGCTTCCAGCTAGTCTGACTGAACCTGTTATTTCTTTTCCGATATCATCACCTGAAATAGGATAAAAATATCCTATGAGCTCAACAGCTCGTGAGTATCCCAACTCGTGAGCATTCCATAACATACTAGAGGTTTCAAAACTACTATATAATTCAATATAGAAATGTCAATGATCAGATATCATATGTTATCTTAATTTATAGTATAAGATAACAGTATCAAATTCGCTTCCAATAAATCTCAATTTAACGAAAATCATAAATCGATAATCAATAACACAGTTTAATAAATCAAAATCACAGTTCAATATCATGGTTAAATTCCTAAATTCATAGTTCAATAATTCATAGTTCGATAATTCAGATTCATGGTTCAATAACCCAAATTCATAGTTCGATAATTCAGATTCATGGTTCGATTTTCAATATTCATATTCAAAATGATATATTCCACTTCTATGGCTAGCAAATTAGAACCTCGCTGACTGAGATCGATGGGCTAGCTAGTTCGATATGCCGTATCAACATCGGCTCACCACAATATACCTTGTGGGAAGGGTTTGATAAATCACAACCTATTCGATAGTGACTAATCATAGAAGAGTGTTCTATTCAAAGCATCAAAATCATATCCAAAGCATCAAAATCATATCCAAATCATATCCAAAATCAATAATCATCAATAGCAGTTCAATTATTCAAATCAAAGTTCTTTATTTGATATTTAGTTAAAACAGTTCAAACATTTGTAAGAAGATCATTTAACATTTAAGTACCTTACAAACACATTTTCTTAAGTCAAAGAAGACAATATAGTTGTCAATAAATCGTTCAAAATGTATACAGTATAGCTATTAAACAAAGGCTATAAAGGAAAACAATTTCATATGTCGATATATCATAACAGAGTTCAATATTTATATCTATACTGAAAATGTCTACCTCAATATGGTATGAAATACTCACCTGAATTCCAAGGACTTAACTCCAAAAATCCTTCCTTTGAAGTTCCCTAAAATCACATTTCAAAGTCCGGTTACATTCCATAATATCACTCTGACTTAATTATCATTAATTCTTTTTCCTATTTTAGTTTCATTTCTTGGGTAGCTTCTTTAAGTTTTAAAGTTTGATTCTATTACCTTACATATTTACGTGTCATATTTTTCTGTACCTTATTTCAACATACGGACCTCACCATTGAGTCCAGAACGTCAAAGAAAGTCGATTTGGACTCCCTCTGACTTCCATTTGGTTTTAGGGACACTAAGGGTAATTTGGTAATTTATACTCTAACGTGTCCTATTTTTTTGGAGTTTTGTCTCGTGAAACGGACCCTGCCATTGGGTTCAGAATGCCCAAAATAGTCAAAATGTACTATTGGTTTACTCAATTTGGACTTCGTTTGACTAATTTTGGTTTAAGGGTATTTTTATAATTTCCTAAATTTAAAAAGGATTTTAAATTAATTATTATTTAATTTTCTGGGCAATTGTGTAATTAACCGAAAGTTTGGGGAGTCAAAATAGGATTTCCAAAAACTGTTAAGTGAACCGTTCGGTTCAGTCCCAATTCAATTGGGCTGGTCCGGTTCAGTCAGAAACCAAAAGGGTTTAGTTTGGTTACTGCGTCAGCATGACATCATGCTGACGTCAGCAGTCACAAGCCCATTTTCAAACGGTCAGGACCCGTACCCGGATCCGAACCCAGACCCGAGCCCATCAACTAAACAGGACCCTTTCTTCTTCGTTTTTTCGGTAGAACTCCGGTAGGGTTCCGGTGTGAACAGTCGCCTTCTCCGGCGACAGCGACCAGAATTTTGTCAGTTTTCAACAGTTTTTAAATGCCATTTTTCTTCTAAATTTCATGTAGATCTTATTTCCAATGTTGGTTTTCAATTTAAAGCACCAAATCCTCAGGAAATAGGGCAAACCCGTAACTCCGGTGGCTTGAAAATTTCCATTTCTACGCTCGGTCGCTCACTGTTTTGACTCATCTTTTTCTCTATCTAATTTCTGCACTATATGGGATCAATCCTATGTAATGTAAATCAAGCTTTATGCATAAAATACCAAACTTTCGATTATTTTCTCCTACCCGCAACTCCATTTTTCTCTTCAAATTCTCAACCATTTTTTCTGATTTTTCTTGCATTCAATTTCTTATTTCATGCTTTATAAAACCCTATGCTTTAAACTAAATGAATCATGCTATAAATTTGAAAACAGAAGACCCACTTACCTTTTAATTTTTGATTTTCTCTTTGTACAGGTTCCTCTTCTTCTCTCTTCTGTTCTAACTTAGCCTTCCAATGAGCTTCTTCTTTCTGATTTCTATCTTAATAACCCACGGATGTATACACATACATATATAAACCCACAACTGACTTAAATTTCTCTCTCTATCTCTATCTACTTGCAGCCTTCCTTGGCCCAACTCTCTGCCCCATTAAATTTTCACTTTCTCTTCTTCTAAGAATTCAGCTTTGCATTTAATTTGTGTAAGATATTTGTATTTTTGTTTGATATTTTACATATAATGTATGCATATATATATATATATATATATATATCTACACACATATACACTTGACAACACACACTACTACTGTTCACATATATACATATATATATATATTTTTAACTATTTATTATTATTATTATTATTATTATTATTATTATTCTTTTTTTTTTTAATTTATTATAGTTCGGGTTATATGCCATGGCCCGGGTTTACCGGGTCGGGTACCGGCTAACTCGGGTCGGTCCCACCTAACTTGGGTCGGGGTATTACATTGGGTATGTTTGTTATACATTGAGATTTTATTGAGTATAATAAACTCAATGATGAAACTAGTTTAACCAAATAAAGCTAACAAAGTATAGGTTCTTAAGAAAGATAACATTAAAATAATATTTAATAAATGTTAATCGCCTTTATAGTACCTGGAAAGGCTAAGGAGCATTCAAGAGTGACTATTTTGCTAAGTATTAAGCAAAAGTGAGTAACCCTGAACCTTGAAATTAAGACTTTCCATTAAATACAGTTCCTTATAGTTTTATAATATTACATGCAGTTTCTTTCAACTTATTAACGTATTTTAGATTATTATACTAAATGTTTCAAATGCATGACCGTTTTCAGAATACAAAGTTGAATTTTTGAATTGCATGCCTTTAAGAAGAATCTTTCTAAATGGTTTATAGCATGGATAACTAAAGAATGTTTTGCAAGTATATTTTTAGCATGAAATTATACGTCATAAATATTCATGATAAATAGTCATGCCTAGTTGGAGCGTTAAGCTATATTTATGACATAGGCATGCCCGGTTGAAGGGTTAAGCCAATTGTGTAAGCCCGGAGCTCTAGATTACACTTTGTCGCCCAGGTGACTACTCAAGATAAGGTTAAAGAAAGATTGGGATATATGATTTCATTGCAAAATTTATAGATACAGCTTCATGCTTACTATGTATGACTCTTGCAAAACTGTTTAGTAAAAGAGCCTGTATAATTTGTTAATTATCTTATAATCAGTTATATGTATGTGATTTATAAATGCTGGTAGCTTTAGTACAAATCTTTTACCTACCATCCATGAAAGTTTATGAAAAAGGCTTTTCTAAAAGCCATAACAAGGAACTCGAATTATTCATAAGATTTTCATAAAGTTCACAGGGTTTTTATCTTGTACATTTTAGGTAAAGTTTCAAATAATGTAGCCTGAATGAAAAGAGTTTCATTACAACACTTTCGGAAGATTGATAATTTTGGCTAAGAGTAATACCTTTTGTAAGAATAGTGATGAGAATGCAAAATGTCATATTTTTCTCCCTTAATATTTAGTCTTTTATAATTATTTGGTGCCTAAATGTACTCATTATTCTTATATTTTGATTTAGGATGCAAATGGAGGCGCTAAGTGCAAAACGAAGCTGATTGGGCAATTTTGGACAGACGAAGCTGATTGGGCGATTTTGGACAGTTTCAACATCGCTTCGTAATCTGGGCATAACTATCTCATCCGAGCTCCAATTGAGATGATTCAAGATTCTATGGAATTCCAAGAAACCTCTCTACAACTTTCATGTTTTAAGTTGTGAGAGATACCGGCTGCATCAAGGTCAAAATTGGGAGTGAACTTGCTGCACCTGCACTGCTGACGTTCTGGAGTGTTTTTTTAGCATGCAATTCTAATGCGCGGATCTGACGCGGTTTATTTTCGAAAGTTTCCAGATCTGGTGCATGAGAATTCCAGTTGAAAGCACCACTTTCCTAGTTATATTATGACTTTATTTTATTTTTAATATTTTCCTTTTTTATAGTTAGATTTGGATATTGTTATTTGAGGATAGTATTTAGAATATCTTTAGGAGTTTTGGTAGGCTTCTAAGAATGAGTTTTAACGTAAAAAGGAGAGATCATTAGATTTGGATGCCTCTATATCCCTTCTTCTAAAAAAT
>VIRR01000484.1:0-25000 GCA_008638375.1 Nyssa sinensis | reverse complement strand
TTTGACACATGCATGCATGAACATGATTAAGACCCTCTTTGTTATAAGCTACATAAGTCAAATAGCCTACCTCGTAATTAATTTTTCCCTTTGTTGAACCCCTTTGAGCTTTATTGATTTTTTTTTTCCGCTTATTGTGAACCCATGTTACAAGCTTTAAACCCAAAAAATAATGCCTTTACCTGAGCCATAGAGCTAGTGGAGCATTGTTCATTATTATGATATGTATGGGTGTGCAAGAAATAAGTGTGGGGGTGTCTGGATTTGTGGTATGGCTATGACTTGTGAAATGCAACGTGTTTTCATTCTCAATTCGTGAGTTCCATCGTTGATGTAATTTTGGCGAAAAAAAAAAAGAAAATAAGAAAGGAAGTGATGGAGGAAATTTCTTTTAATGTTACTGATGAGTGCGCAAAAGTGCACTCTAAATGTCCTATTATTTAATTAAAATTGCTAGAAATATGAATAGAAATGTTGGGCTTCAATTGATTTTATTAAATTTAATTTCTATTTACAGTGAGATATATTTGAGCATTATTTTATAATATTTTAAATCTCAAACATTGCATTTTTTGTTGGCAAGAGCTAGTTTGCAATTGCGCTTTATACTTAATATTTTGGGAACTATTTTTGGCTTTTTGGCAGATTCGATCATTGAGTTTCAATTGAGATTTGGATGGCGTTAGAGTTTCAGAATGAGAAAGTGATTTTCATGAAAGTTTTAGAGGACGTCTTGGGCTTTTCAGAAAAGTTTGGTTTGCAAAAATCAGAGTTCGTTTGGGCCTCCAAACATTGTTTCGAAATCAGGTCTAGAAAGCTGCTCTAAATTCTGTCCGTCCAGCCAACTTGAAGGGGCCATAACTTGAGTTTCCAAAGTCCAAACCAGGTGGTTTTTAAGCCTAAAATTATCTACTCATCCGGAGCTACAACTTTTGTGAAGAGCTCAAGTTAAGATTCAGTTGTTATCTCATAGAAAACGGAGCCTAAAGATAGGTGCTGCTGGCTGTGTGCGGCTGGACAGTGCAAGGTTGAAAAGTCAAGAAGAAGAAAAAAGAAAAAAAGAAAAATCCAAAGAAAGTCTTGCGGCTGGAGAGGAACCAAAAGAAAAGAAACAAAAAAAGTTGAAGTGGGCCTGTCGCTGGAGTGCCAGGTGCTGCACGGTGCAAGACATAACAAAGAAAAAAGCCAGCAGGCTTGGTGCGACTGTGAAGTGAAGTGGGCGAGGGGCCTGTAGTGAGGCGGCTAAGGCAATGGACTGGAGATGATTTAATGCGGCTGTCGGGCGTGGGAAGTTGGCTTGGCGTAGGAATTGGCATGCGGTCAGGGGCGGTAGGTCCATGCGTGCGAGGCCCACAACTGATGCGCGCATAAGCCTAGCGCAAGGCTTGATGCGGCTATTTGGGTTTTTAGGGCTGATATAAAAGAAAAAAATATACAGTTCGGCGAAAAGGGGAGAAAAAAAAATACAGAGAAGCAGCGTGCGGCACAGAGGCGTTGAACAGGAAGAAGAAGCCGCAGCTACTTCATGGCTCAGTTTTTTTCTGTGCAATTTATGTTACCCGTCTTGTACATAAGTAACTAAATTTTCAAATAGGGTTAGGGATGAACTTGCACCATAGATAGTTATTTTAATTTATTTTTGATTCCTGTACGTAGTGTTTATTTATTAAATTCTTTGATGATCATTCATAATTTGTTGTTGGATTTTAT
Organism: Nyssa sinensis; assembly: GCA_008638375.1. NCBI lineage: Eukaryota > Viridiplantae > Streptophyta > Magnoliopsida > Cornales > Nyssaceae > Nyssa > Nyssa sinensis. The sequence continues at coordinate 23,290 of VIRR01000484.1, read as the reverse complement.
TCTCTGAATAATTAAAGGGTTTAGTCCGTTTATAGATTCAGTCATGCTTTTTCTATCGAATGGATTAATGTTTTGATTATTTTTGGAATAATTAATTATTTATATTGATTTAATTCTTTGCTGCAATATTGCTCGTTCGGTATATTGTCGTCGTTGGATTTTCTCAATGTGAATACTAATTTGTGGGATTTAAAAGTGTTGAATGATTTTTCAAAGAGTTATTTTCAGTTTAATTTTGGTTCATAATTTTTATATCTTCTGATTGAGATATTTGGAATTTAAATTCTCAATTGAGTTAACAGTGAATTAAAAATAATTAAAATACCAGTTATGTGCAAGGGATTCCCGAAACTCTACTGTTCGTTAAATTTGAATATTTTCATCTGTTATTCAGCTTGTTTAATTTTTAGTTGTATTCAAAATCACTTTCTATATTTTTATTTTTTTCATTAACTGTCTAATATTTCTGTAGTTCAGAAATTCTGTTTATTATTCTTTTAATTTAGTCTTCCTGTGGAATCGACACCCCAAAGCTACACTATAACTACCGCGTTATTCTTTGGGCATAATCAGTTACAAACTGTTCATGTTCATAATTCCTCATAAAATTCCAAAAAGGGGTCTGTTTATATGTAATATATACAAAGGTGGAAGTTGTTGCGAAGTATTGTTCCCTGCTGCAAACGAAAAGTGTTCCTTTTGAACGATTTTTTTTCTTTTTCAATGCAGGAGTTTTACATGGTTTAAATGCTTTAAAGTCAAATTGAAGAAGCTAGTGAATGGAGTGATTGGTTTTACATGTCTTATATATTCGAGCTTGAGTTGATTCATTTTTGCTCCACTAGTTTCGATGGCTTTTGAGCTACATTCCCAAATAGTTCCCACCTTGATCCTAAACCCCGTTACAACCCTTGAAAAGTCCTTATGATTCGTGTTATGCATGTGATCCCAGTGGTGGAGAATGAGAAGATATGTAAGCCTATAGTAGATCATTTCCATTGGAATGAATTTGAGCGAAACACATACCCTTCAAACACATGAGAGTCGAGTGTTTATTTCTGTGAGGGTCTACGTATTTAGTTTACTCAATCTTCGAGTGAAAATGCTTATTAAGTAATTGTAAGTTGTTTAAGAATTTTTGTTCATGATATGTTATGAGTTTTGAAGAGTTTGGTTGTTCTTTGTTGATGGCATTGCAACCTTGGTGTTTTTGGGAAAGTGAATTTGAGTTCTGCCCAAGGATGAGCAAAAGTTAAGTGTGGGAGAATTTAATGAGAATGCAAAATGTCATATTTTTCTACCTTAATGTTTAATATTTTATACTTATTTGGTGCCTAAATGTACTCATTATTCTTGTATTTTGATTTAGGATGCAAATGGAGGCGCTAAGTACAAAACGAAGCTGATTGGGCGATTTTGGATAGTTTTAACATAGCTTAGTAATCTAGGTATAACTCTCTCATTCGATCTCCGATTGAGCTGATTCAAGCTCCTATGAAACACTAAGAAACAGGTCGACAACTTTCATGTTTTGAGTTGTGAGAGATATTGGCTGCATCAAGGTCGAAATCTGGCTTGAAGTTGCTGCACCTGCACTGCTGACGTTCTGGAGCGTTTTTTTTAGCATGCAATTCTAATGCGTGGACTTGACGCGGTATATTTTCGAATGTTTCCAGATCTGGTGCACGAGAATTCCAACTGAAAGCACCACTTTCCTAGTTATATTGGGATTTTATTTTATTTTTAATAATTTTCTTTTTTGTAGTTAGATTTGGATATTGTCATTTGAGGATAGTATTTAGAATATCTTTAGGAGTTTTGGTAGGCTTCTAAGACTGAGTTTTAACGTAAAAAGGAAAGATCATCAGATTTGGGCGCCTCTATCTCCCTTCTTCTAAAAACTTCTCATTCGAGTTTTCATGGCCCTGCGTGGCTAAACTTTTATAATTGGTCGAAGGAAGTGGAAGCCTTGAAATCAATAAAATTGTTAGATCTAATTTGTTTTTATTGTTCAATTTTTTCTTCGAGTATCGGATATTCTTCTGTGCTTATTTTCATGTTTGTCTCGTTTAATTACGAGGAGGCCTACTAGTTTATTATTTGTTGCAATCTACTGCTAGGTTAGATATCAAATCCGTAATTGTTTGATCCCTCTAATTTTTTAAGCAACTAAGATTTAATGATTTGCTACGTCAGATATTATTGGAAGAATGCTCGACTAAATTAAATGCAACCGCTTGTGCTTCTGTTGTTTAGCTTCATCGATCTTTCTAATTCTTAAGGCTGCTACTAGATTAAACCTTTAGCACTTGTCTTGGGTTGTTTAGTAGTTAGGGTTAATTAGATCGCTTGTTTTCTAATTAACTACGACTAAGGAGAGATAGGAAAATAGTTCCAACAGTGAATATTCAAAGTGTGAATTGTTAAATACTTGCATCAATGATCAGTTACAAAATTTCGATGGTGGGTGTTGACTTAGACCAAGGTTTGTTCTTTTGATTGATTTCGATACTTTAATTTGAATTGTTCCTTAGTTGTTTTTCTTAAAATTATTTTTGTTATACTCAAACTCCCCCCCTCATCCTTGTTCACGTAGCATAAAAGTAGGCTAGATACTTTCCGTGGGAACGATCCTTACTCGCACTACTACATGTATTTTTAGGAGTTTAGGTTTTATTTTTTGGTTGCCTACGACAGCACACTAAATAGCATAAGAAATTTGTAAACTGTAATATTCAAAGACTATTGTTTGATGTAACGTTTAGTTATGCTCAACCATGATTCAGTTTTTCGCTACTTTATAAAGTAAGAATGCTTGGAATGTATATACCAGATAATAGGCATTCGGTTGGTTACCTCATTAACATACTATATGAGAGTTAATATATTGATAAGGTGCCTAACTGACCGGTTATTATCCATAATCTGCATAGGGTGGTTCTAGGATGTGACACCTATTCAACCCCCCTCCTTTGTAGGTTTAATTTACATTTTGAGACCTTAAGTGATATCCTCGTGGTATCCATCTATAACAATTATAGAGGGATAAGGACAAACGGATGGAGAGAGAAATAGGAAAATTCAAGACCCAAGCTACTATTAGGTAAGTAATTTATTCTTTTACTTATGTTTAATTTCTGTATGAGTTGTAAAAAGGATTAGAGTTAGAAACGAGTCTGAGAAGCCCTAAAATAGCCCACATACAAGCCGACCACCATTAACAGAGCTTCAAAGAAAACATAGAAATCAATTATAACCAAACCATGTTTTGAGCATTGGGTCTTGATCTACACATAAAATGTTGCATTTTGCAACAAATACCAAAGAAAATGGCTCTAAGACAAGATAGATATTAGCAATTGCAAAGTGGGGGTAGAAATTGAGATGATTGGAAAACAAGCACCAAGTTTAATTAGTTTTATGACTTTGAATTGAAAGACCATTGTCAAACAAGATAAATACAAGTGGTTTGATTCAATTTCATTCAAAAATGTTTGTTTAACAAATCATTTAATGTCACAACCCTAGTGCTCGAACTAGATAGTTTGGGTCACTTTTAAATCTCCAAATCAATGGGAATCAATTCTGGGAAGTTCTAGAATCGATTTGGAATCAAGGACAATAAACCATGCCCCAATAAGCCCGAAATAGAAATACAAAACTCAAGGTTTCCTGTGTACAATGGAGGGTTAGTTGAAGATGACGGCGGGTAAACTCATTGACTTGACTGACTCAATTCGAGTTAACTGAGTTGACTCGTTGAATAGGGAAATAATTTATTATTGGAATGATCCATTTAAGCTAACTGAGTATAAAAGCGTTGTTTAAACAATTATTTTTTATGTTTTAAATTCAATTTAGGCAATTTGGTAACAGAGTAATAGATGAGGTGGAGTGGAATGAGGATATCCTATCTCGATTTTGGGCTAATCCACCATTTTGTTTAGAAACTTAAACAAAAATATTAATTAATTAAGGGTGCTTTAGAAACTTAAACAAAAAAAAAAATTTAATTAAGGACGCATCATCGCCCAAGGTTCAATCGTTCGACCAAAGGGCTTAAGCCATAATCCACCGTTTGGTTTAGAAACTTACAAAAAAAAAAAAGAAAAAAAATTTAATTAAAGGTGCATCAGAATCAGAAAACTCTACTGAAGTTTCTAAAATGAAACTAACATTCCCTACTTTTGCTTAAAAGTTACAAAAAACCTCTCCTCGAGTCCAAATTTATTTAAAAAGGACGAAATGGCCCTTTCATTTTTATTTATATTTTTGCATTTTGTTCAATTTTCATCAAATTTTCTAACTTTTTTTAATGAGTTTTTTATTTTTTATTTTATATAAATATAAATTTAAAATAAATAATTATATCTTTTTAGCCAAAGAAGATTTAAATTAATATTTATTTAAAAATGGAAAACATTGGTCAACCTTTTTAAAAAATGCAAAAATAATAATAATAATAATAATAATAATGAGAGGGGAAATTTTTGTCATTTTGGAAAGCAAATTGGTTGCTGGGTAAATATTTTAGTTTGTTAATAAAAGTAAGGAAAGTGAGTAGTATTTTAGAAACTTTAGGAAAGGTTAGTGTAATTTACCAAACTGATTGTATTGAAATTTTCAAATTGCTTGTATTGAATTGTAAAATTGTTTTTAAAAATTGATATATAATTTTAAATTTTTAAATGATTCACATCTACTATTGAATAATTGAAATCTTAAATCGATGGATAATTGATTATAACTCCATTTCAATCTCAAAACTCCATCGGTCAAAACTCATGGCGGAGTATTATGATTATTCACTGACTTTAAGTTACCTCACGTGAACTCCAATCGTTGTTTTTTTATAGATGAAGATTGATAGATGAACTCATTGGGGGGATGATCATTTTGCAGAGCTGCACATGTGGAGATAGCTAGCTTTTGTGAAGGATTACAATTAGGATTAGTTGGATTTCTAAGATGTGTTCTTGAAGATAGCTTGTAGACAAGTAATTTTATAATGAAGATTGTATATTGAATCTTTTAGATAATTGAAGCTCTGAAGTTTAATGATTTAATAATAATTTTGTTCTGCCTAGAGTGATTGGATTCACAAACGAAAAAATATATACTTGTGAATTTTTATTGCTAACTAAAAGTTTTAAAGAATGCAATTAAATTGGAATTGAATTGAAGACTTAGTAGCTGGTCGTATTGCCTGACTAATTTGCGTAGGGTGACTTTTGGAATATGACACTTACAATCATTTTTTCTGTTTCAAATTTTTGTCTTGTACCTTCAACTATTTCTGCATGTATAATGATTCTCTTTTCTATGGCTTCACATGAATATTTCTGATGCTAGCCTTCCTCTTTCCATTGAATATTTGGAGGCAAAAAAATGTGAGTTAGATCCTACTATATGTGTGGAGAATTGATTTGGGATTTTAATTGATGGGGTTGTCCCTAAAGCCAGCATATGGAACTTATTTGAAGATTGTGTGCATAAGTCTTCTCCATTCTTTCATATAGAGTCGGAAGAGGGTTAATCAAGAGAAACGTAGCTATCACAAATTCACAATGTCATTGCACCATATTAGTTTTTATTTTATTTTCTTTGTTTTTTTTGGCTGTTTAAAGAAATGCCTCAGTTTTCCTCGGTGATTTTGGCTACTAGATTTTATATCAATGACGCAACAATTGTATATCAACAACGCAAATCCTGCACACTGATAAGAGATTGTACACTCTTTGTCACCTGTTAAGAAAAAGCTGGTTTCTGACTCTTAGATCATGAGTTTAATTAAGTTGAGAACCTTTAATGAGCCTATCGGAGTTTTTCTTCTTTTTTCATTTTTGTTAACAATAACCCTGCAATTTTCTAGACAAAAGTAATGATTTACACTCAACATGTATTGTACTTATCCCTAAAACCAACTTGATTGTGCAAAGATTGAGATCAGGAGACTTGGTTGGTTTCCACATCATCTTTGTCTGCAGCAGTCAGTACTGTTAGCTCCTCTGCCCTCTGAGCTTGGTGCCTCCAATCAGTTTGAATCAATGTGTACACCATCATGGCTGCACATGAATACTGTGATGCTACTAGCCCCAACCATAGTCCACGGTAACCTAACTTAAATGTGAATGTCATGAGAACAGCAACTGGCAAGCCAATGAGGTAAAAAGCCGCAATATTTACACGGACACCTACTTTAGGCCGTGCAGACCCTGTAAGGACACCACAGGCAGCTGTCTGAGGGGAATTCCCAAGTTCAGCAAGCCCCAAGATTGGTAGTGCCAGTGATACCAAGGAAAGAATCTGCGGGTCATTAGTATACAACTTCCCCCACACGGATCTCACAGCAATGGTCAAAGCGAAGGCTGCCATTCCATAAGCAACTCCAACAGTTAGCCCAATCATGGCTGCCCATTGAGCCTGAGCTGGTTGACCAGCCCCCAACTCATGGCCAACACGTTGTGATATGCTCAAGCTCAAAGAATATGGAAATACATATATCAGGCCTGTTGTTTGAATCAATATGCCTGTTGCTGCGAGGCAAGACTGGGGATTGATCAATAAGCCACTTAGAAATAATAGAATTTCATACCACCACCATTCCAAGCATACAGAACACACACTAGGCAATGCTAGACTCAGCAGTGGTCGCCAACCTTGAAAGGTAGAGATAAATGTTGCACCAACCCAGGGTTTTAGTGCTACTTTAGACAGAACCAGATAAACTAACAAGCCGATGTTCATATTGAATGTGTAACAAACAGAAGCCAAGGCAACACCTTTCACCCCTAAATTAAGATATGTCACGAGAAGATAGTTGATGGGAAGGTGGAGGATTGTAGCACAAGTGGCAACAATTGTTCCCGGTGAGTTTAAACTCTGGGTTCTTAAGAATGACCTTAATGGGCTGAGGTGAGCATGGGCTAAGAGTTCAGGAATGGAGACGAGCAAGTAACCCATGGCGACTTTGGTGATAATGCGGTCCTGACCCAACCGAAGGAAAACTGGTTCAACGTTTAGCCACAGAAGGGAGATGGGTACGGATACAAATAAGAGGAGGAGGAAAGTTTTAAGGTATGTTTGGCTGACAACTGAGAGTCTCTTGGCTCCATAGGCTTGGCAACAAATGGGATCCATCCCTACGGCTAGGCCTTTCATGACTGAGAAGCCTGTGATATTTGCAAACCCAATTGCAAGAGAGCCTCCGGCTAGCTCAACTTTCCCCATACGACCTAAGAAAAGCATAGAAATAATTGACTTGGAGTATATAAGCAGGGTTGTCATCAGTACAGGGCATGCAATCTTTCCAAGCATTTGTAGCTCTCTTGCCACCTGTATGGTTTCAGAATAGAAGCAGCAAAAGGGTAAATTTAACGAAAAAAACACACACGCACGTAGTGCTGTCTCCCTATGCATAACTGCAAAAGGAGAGTGGTGATGGATTATTTTTGTGGTTTAATTATGACCGTTACAAGGTGACTTATGAAGATCGTGGCACAATGTACTTGTGATTAAATGAGATGCAATTTAGTAAGGAAGATGCTACATATTTTAAACTTGTACCTCTCTTGTGATGTGACATCACCTAGTATTATTGGGTCCTTAGTGATGAAATTTTCAAAAATATCACTAATGCCAGCATGAGAAAATTTAAGACTTAAAATGACAATATTTAAAGAGATGCTTGATATATCAAATTTAATTACTTATTTTTTTCAATCTATTAATGTATTGATGGTACTTTTTGAAACTAATAATAGAAAAATTTAGTTATTTTGTTTAAATTTAAAGAAGAGTTACGATAGTACTCTATATTAGCAAGTAGATAAATCTGATAACTTTTTTTAGGTGCATGCAATATTATTCATTCTCAAATGGCATTTTTTTTAAAATTTTCAATAAACAATTTGCAACTTTTTTAGATGCGATTCTTTTATCTGTTTAATAAAGAAACTGCCCTAATTATGACATCACGTTAGAAAAAGTATTAAAACTTGTATTTTAACCAATATTTTAATGGCACATTATTTGAGTTGTAAAATTTGGTACAAAAATTTAAAACATCAAGTATTATTGAGTTAAAAATACAAGTCAGAAATAAAAAATTAGAGATACAGAATATTCATTACTCTTTTTAGTAATGGATGCCTTCAGTTCAGTTCTCTCAATCTTTCGAATATGACTCATATGAGACCATGCAGCCTAAAAATGGAAATATTTGTAAGCCTTTTGTATTGTTTCTTGGAATTCTGTGCAATTTTTTTTTTTTAAATAATACTAATTATTTTTTTTTTTAAAAAAAGAAATAGAATACCACCCCTAAAATCTTATTGCATAAAAACTGCTTTAAAAAAAATCCTAACCTATGTAATTATGTAAAAAAATAGTTTTGTTTAATAAATAAAGTCATATAACTTCAATGAAGCTTGTGGATGGGAAGCTTTCGAGAATCTTTTGTTAAGAAAACTAGGTATGGGAAGCTTTTGAGAATCTTTGGTTAAGAAAACAAAGTGGTCCATAGTCCGGAGTCCACAGGCACTCCAAGAAACCCACTCCTAAATAATATATTTAGGGAAACTCGTTAAGATTTTGATTGCTTGACAAAGTGGGTCTGCTATAACTCTAGTGTTTCAAGCCCAGCTTCATTGGTGCTGCCAATCAAATAGTTGTGACATCTTGAATGAGGCACAAATTACATCTTAGGAAAAGTTCGAAATTTAAAAAAAAAAAATATTACATACACCTAAAAAGTTTATCAATTTAATTACTTGCCGACATGATTTACTATAATTTTTTTTTAGAATCTAAATAAAAGGAAAACATACATTTACTTATTCGACACCTTACGAGTTAAACAAAATAGGTAATAATATCCCGTGTTCCGAAGGTTCTCTTTTTAAAAAAAAAATTGTTAAAACCCCATGTCAGTTACTATTTTACTTACATGTGACCCACCATGCACCCAACTTGGGTTTATTTTTTTTTTTTTTGGGGCCCTTTTCTTTACTTTTAGGGTAATCATACATATACATGGGTGCTTAATACTTGATGGGCATCTGGGTTATTTTATGAAATAAATGGTACGTACCCTGCTATAAAGAAAGAAAGAATGAAAGAGGCCACCACTTACGTTAACATGCTCAAAATATAAGAAAGAAAAGGAAAAGGCAAGTAGGTCACTTTTAGCAATCTTTTTCATTCAAAAATCAAAGTCACAACTTCATTCCAAAAACACAAATTTAGACTTTGGTCAAAATGGATATCTAAATCTCCAACCATCACATCATGCCCAAAAATTCAAATAAACCTATGAAAGAGAGAATCAAGGTGTCTCTTCTTCTAACCATTTCGCATAAACAGACAGAGGATGAGATAAACAGAGCATAATACTCTATTGAAATGCATTTGTTACACATGCATGCATAAAACAGACAAGGTTCCACCCATATAATACTATTAATTTCTGACCGTGAAATTAATGAGAAAAACAAATAAAATGGGTTTGGTGAGTTCAAATTATCATCTTTCTTTTTATTAATTTTTACAATTTCATTTCACTGCTCGTTTGGCAGGCTTCTATATTTTCGCAAAATCAGCTCCTTAATTATCTTTTTTGAAAAGGAATTACACATGTGCAATGAACCTTGTAAACCAAAACTGGTGAAATGAAACAGTAGAACACATTGAGACTTGAGAGAGAGAGAGAGAGAGAGATTGGTACCTCGTTCACCGGTACTCGTTGGAGACACCCAAGGAAGAATTTATCTGCTCTCGTTCTCTTTTCTTCTCCATTGAATGCTCCATCCTTCGATGAGACCGTACTGTCACTACTTTGAACTCCACGAGATTCAATATTCATCCTGCATATAGATGGTTTCTCTGCGTGTGTGTGTGTGTGTGTGAGTGAGAGAGAGAGAGAGAGAGAGAGAGAGAGAGAGAGAGTGAAGAAGAAGAAAATAGACCAAAACCAGAGGAGGTTTGTTGAGTGAGAATGAGATTGAACAATTGTAAAGAAAGAATATATATATATATATGTATGTATATATAAGAAAACAATAATAATGAAATCTGAGGCTAATTTTACGTGTGTAAATAAATTAGTATATATAGTATAAAAAAAAATATATAGCAGATATAAATGAATAAAAAATGCCAAACCTTAATATCATCAAAGCTGTGTCCGTGTTAGTCGTGTGTGGGGAGGTTGGTCTCTTCAGTCCTCGGCCATGGCATTGGAAGTATTAGTTGGAACAGGGAAGAACAAAGAAACACTGCGCTGGGACATGAAAGCAAAATATAGAATACACATCCCCAGGACTTCATTTATATAGAGAACTTGACACTATAATTTAAGTATGGGCAATTCTATTGGCAGTATTGTTTTTGCTTTATACGCCTGATCACTATTGTCTTTTATAATGGCGGGTTTCAATAAATTAGGGTGATACAGTAAAATAATTACTGCAAATAGCGCCACTGTCCCGCCACAAGTATAATGGCAAATTATGTGCCCACCAATTAAGTGCTCCCATTAAGGCTGCAATTTGGCCTAGGGACCTTGTGTTAAGTTGTAAATTGCCCTTTAAAATATTATCCATAATTTCTCAATCTTCCAATAGTGGCTATACTGCTTTAATTTATGTTTATTAATAAGCGGATGGTGATCATTTCATTTTGAAGAAATATTCCCTCAATTATGTTTTATTTTATTTTATGATAATAGAGACTTACCAACGACTTTTCTTTTAGACACGTATATGTCATAACAAACTTCATAAATGCAACATCACCTCCAATAATTACATATCTGAGTGCCTTTGACATAATACCTCGAAGGAGAAACATCTTAAAGATTCAATCCTTTTTCTCAATTGCTTAATTTTACAAGTAAATGACATAATACCTCGAAAGAGAAACATCTTAAAGATTTAATCCTTTATTCCAATTGCTTAATTTTACGAGGAAATGCCCAACTTTGAAATTGTCAAGCTAAAAATGGAATAATATTTTGCCATATAGTTTCGAGGAGATGCTTGTCACTTGATTTGTTATTGAGTGATAACTTGTGCTCACTAAAAGAGAATGTCAGAATTCATATCCCATTTAGTGTTTGATATAAGAAAAATAAAATTAGGATGATTGTTAGGACTCCTAGTTGAATGAATGACCTAATAAGTTACAGAATTTTGAAACCATGTTAGGACTTGATTGGGACATGCCATTAAACTCCTTTTAGGCCTGATTTGATGAAGCAATTGGAGCTTTTCTATGGTCTCCTGACACAGAACGGCTCATCAATTAAACACCCCCTTGGTTGCATAGCCAAACGTAACCCAACCCAACCTAACATTCCAAATTCCAAACTATATATCCTTAATTTTTTATTGTCTACTGTTGAAATGTGCTTAATGATGGCGGTGGCCCCTTTACTTTGGGGGGTCCACTTGATATATATAATTGGCACCTCAACAAATGGTTTTTTATAGTTAAAATATTACATAGATGAGAAGAAGATGATCTTAATAATATGCCGTGACCCTTGGGGGATCAAATCTATAGAATTTTGATGTGTTTGTGGGTAACATCTTCATTAAGTGTTGGGTGCTTCACGACACAATACATTCTTTTGGGGAATCCAAAATTTTGACAATCTCCCAAAAGTTTAGAAATATAAGTGCAGCTCAGCATTTTACACCTACTTCAGGGGGTATCTTGCAACAATTTTCTATACATGCCTTGCATATATACATTTTTCTTTTTCTAACATTCATTCCATATATATGTTTTTGTTTAGTGTAGTATCAGTAACCAATGAGATACCTAGATATTAAATTGACATGATTAATTAATTAGTTAATTGAGTTATTAAAATCGACTTCTTCTTTAAATGGTACAAATGTTTATTAGTAATTGGCTGGTGTTGGATTTCTTTTTTTCATATTGTTGTATAAACAAAGAAAAAGAAAAATATATTATTATTTTTTTTTAATTTTAACATAACTTGTATAATATACAAATGATACGACATGACCTGTGTAATTGGTTTAATTAAAGGATTGACATGCTTATCACTCTTACCTATTTTACGGAAAAGGAGATATCAAAAGGTAGGAATTCATCTACAAGGAGAAGAAAATAATTAACCTTTAACATTATTTATGATTAGAAAACTGCTCTACCACGTGGCTTACATTCTTATTTATAATAAAATTACCGAAATAACAAATTGAGCTTCATTCAAAAATAGATAATACGAAGCTCTAAATGTTAATTTTTTCAAAGGATCTTTATGGTTATAATTAATTAATTAAAAATTAACTTAATCAACTAATTCACTTGCAGAGTTACGCGGATACCTCTAAATTATTTATCTAATTAATTAGTCCAACTAATTAGATAAAAAGCATGAATTTAAACAGATTAACTAAGTGTTTAAATAATTATTTAAATTTTAGACTCTTAATAGCAATATGACCAAAGTGTTTAAATAACTTAAAATAAGAAGCATAATAAGAATGGTAGTCCGGTGAAAGGTCCACAAAATATATCAAATTTATTATAGTATTCACTCCCAAACATATCAAACCCACAACATCTCCAATTATTATGTGATTAAAATGCCTCTTTCCTACCTCAAGTCCTATTAAATCGGGAAACTCATTCAATAAAACTTTTCAAACTTCAAAATTCGAGAACTTATAAAATATATATCCATTTTTGATAAAACATATATACATACATATATATATATATATATTTGGACTCTAAAAAGAGATATCTATCAAACAAGATTCAAATTGCATATTAAGTCTTGTAGAAAAAAATTGCTACAAAACCGTAGAATTTCATTCTAGCCAAAAAAATACAATTTTACAGTACCAAAAACCGTAAAATTCTAAAGTTTCATTGAGAAAATTTTCCATTTTTATTAGTTTTAGTGAGCTTTTGAGCCATATGTTCTATAGTCAAAAGAGACTTTCAAGGTAGTAGAAAATTTATCAAAAAAATATATATCAACATTAGAAGCACGGTGATTAAAAATTCACTAGTTGCACATCTATAAAATTTTACTGTCTTATAAACTGTAAAATTTTACAATTTGCTGCTTTATTCTTCATCTTATTCTTTTTTGATGGATCTAACATGGAAATGTTTTGTACTTAATGTAAGTTTGACACTTCATTGTACAATGTTTGAACCAAAAAAATAAATTTAAATGATTCAAGGTGGTACTATCAGATGATTCAAACCCACCTTTTACTAATTGGCCACATATAGTTCATTAGAGAGGATAGAATGAATCTTTATAGTAGGACTCAAAATGAGGATCTCTGTTGCTAGAAAGGAAGAGTTATAGATGATTTCTCTTACTAATTATGCACTATCAGCCAAAAGAGGCAACACTTCCCCTTTATTTGCACGACATCACTACTCTCAAAAGTGACCCTATGCTTCGTCTCCATTGGCACCAACATCTTCGGCAACGTTGGCTGGTGGTGAACTTTTTCATTTTTGCACCCCCGACTCTTTCTCTCTACAAGTTCGAAGGCTTATCAGAATGTTCTTCACCTCAACTAGCAACACTTCTTGCGATCCAGACCTCTTCCCTAGTTTAGTGAATTTTGTTCTACGGTTTCAAGTAATGTGTTCTTTATCGGATGTTAGCTTCACGCTTTAATTTGATTTGAAATCTTGATCTAGGGTTTTTATGTTGTAGTGTATTTGTTTTCTATGCTTGCATTCCAGATTGCTTATGTAGTTTGCTCTTCTAGTTGCTGGCTGAGAAAGATGTATTATTGTCATTAAAAAAAAAAAGGAACTACCATGTTTTTAGATATGATGTATGCTAAAAACATGGACTATCCTGCATCTTATATGAGAAAAGAAGTTGGATCTTACAATAATAAAGTATCTTTATGAGGGAATTAAGACAAATTAACTCCAATAATAAAGAGCACATCAAAGAGTAAAAGAGACACTAATCTTAGGTGGGAAACCCTCATAGGAATCAAATCCACCACTACAAGAGAATATATCACTATGAAAATAAATCAATACAAGTAACAAATGACACTTGATTACTAACCTGCTACACTACCTTGTAGACTTACACCATTAGTTAATCATTCATCTAATATTTTACGTAATGTTCGTGTCCATTTACTGTGCTTTATAACTTTACTCTTCACAACAACCACTTTAGCTACGATCCGACTAACTTCAAATTTACACAATTTGTGCAGTGATACTAAAAATGTCTAAGATGCTATTTAAGATATAAAAAAATACATCACAATTACCTTTATAAAGTAGGGACTATATCAAATCCAAACTCTAGCATAATTTAATTAAACACAAGAATTCATAAAGTGCTTAAATACATAGTAAACATCTAAAGTATGCTGTTTAGATTTTAAATCTCACAACTCTCTTGATAAAAAGCACAAATTAAGTATATATACGTTAACTTAACTGAGTTATAATAGGATTAGGAAAACCAAAAATAATCTGTGAATTTAGACATGAGTTTAGACCAAAGGGAGAATTGCATTGGGACAAAACTTCGTTCCGATGTCCATATATGACTCTACTCCATTCGAAAGAACGAGCCCTTGGTTTTGATATATTTTTCAGTTTCGAATTTAAAAATGCATTCATAGCCACTAAGTGTCAAAAGGACATTATAAGACAATATTTTAAGCAAATTCTAAGGCTTTATTAAAAACTAAAAAGTACCTAACCTATGTTCAATTTAACACAAATCCTATAAAGACTCAAAACACTAAAAGACCAAATGCACACACATTTAACAAATTCACCTAATATGAATGCATGACGTGCATGTGTGTTTATACCTTTCTTGTAGTAAATTTGAAGTAATAAGTTGTTGTCAATAGTGTTCGTCTTCCGAAATACAAAGTTGTAACTCATGTCTGGCTTAATCAAGTCATCAAGGAAGAAATTGACTAACATTGTAATCGTAACCGAAATTATTTTAACCTAACAATTCCAAACACAATAGATACTTTTGAAATGAATTGTCAACAGAGAAACTTGATTAGGGAAATTTCACAACTCAACTAATACAAAATTTTCTCACAATATTCTCTTTTGGAAATTTATTGACAAAAGATAAAAATAAATTTTTCACTATAATCTACCCATTACGTTTTTCTAAAACAAAAAATTAACTAAGGTAATAATACACTAAGACTCAAAATCTGCAAGTGAAGATATTTGTAATTTCCACAACACAACTAAACAATTATATAATGACTAGCATACGTGTTAGGATAATAAACAAATACGGAAAAACACTTAAGAGAAGGAAGTTTAAAGAAAAAGAGATAATTTACACTTTAATCAATAAAAACAATACTTTCCCTCGAATAAAATAGATTTAATAAAAAATTTATAGTATCTTATTCTTTTTGTCATAAATTGGTAAAGGTAAACAGGAAAAAGAGATAAATTAGACGGATTATACCAAGAAAGTTAATACTAGACATAACAAACATGTATCATGAAATAAATTTGTCGAGTAAATCATTAGAAAACACAATAATATATATATATATATATATGAGATAATATATATATATATGTGTGTGTGAAAATATGTAAACGATTTAGATACAATTAATATAATGAAATGAAAAGAAAACTATCTAATCCAATAAAGACCTAAAGACTACTACTAAGACCTATCATGTAATTGTGTCTATTTAGTATAGTCAACCTTAGCATCCTCATCATCATCAGAACCATGACCTACTACTCTAGTGTCAGCCTTTGTAAAAGGATCATAGAATGTGTTATTCAGATCAAACTATTCTACTTTACATAATCCTTTAACTTGATTCTAGAGATCGTGAAGCTGATCATCTAGGGTGAAGCAGCGATCCACGTACTGACATAAGGACTTCATCTCTATAAACAGCTATGTAAAATCTAGTCTACTAGGTCCATATCGTCGAATTAGAGGTATATGATGTCGAGGATGGAGCACAAGTAGAAGTACCAACCTCATAAATAGTAGTGAGATGAGGAGGGAGTGTTGCTCATCCTTCTTAAAAAATTTATGCAACTGACCTCGATCAGTTATGTTCCATTATCATGTGAGTAAGGGTGGTCATCTGTGTAAGCTCACTCTCTATGAGCTAAAGACCATAGTGGTCTCCTATAATCCTAGTTAGAAGAATAGGAAAAACCTAAGCTAACAAGTTGCTAAACATGAGTCAACAGATGAGAGAAGGTAGGTCAATGACTAGGCTATATGCAAGGGCATAAAGAAGTCATGTCATCTCAGCCATAAGATGAGTAACATGACTCCTAAGAAAATAGAGGCAAAAAACAATCTATGTAAAAGTCTAATCTGTCTGATCAGACTAAAGGAAGTTAGGTCAACTAATGTCATATCACCTTAATGTGTCAGATATTTCCTAACCTGCTCTAAAGGCTCAGATGTGAAATTAAAAACCCAAAGTGGGTCTTCTTCATTTCTAGGTAAACCAAACATTTCTACCACAAGAGTTGGTGTGATCTCTATTTTATGATAACCTATAAAAGAAACTATGGCGTGTGTGTGTGCACATTATAGCTATGAACACCTTGGTAGAAGGCACGAATAATCCCTTCTCATTTTATACTAAAAACTATGAGGTACTGAGTCAAGCCTCCCTTTGAACTAGAGGATGAAGTGATGATCTCCTATGTAGGTCATCAAGTTGAAGAAATTCTCTAGAGTTAGATCATTTATTTTCCCACACACATTTGAATGCAAAACACCTCTCCGTTCGGACGCGTCTTTTGCGTTACTTCAAACGAATAAGGGATCTTCGTTATGAGCTCCTTTTTTTTAGTATGACGTTGTAGTCCATTATAATGAAATGGCTATTGATTATTGTTATATTTACTAGACTTAATTAAAACCAGTACAAGCATTCATTAAGGGAATTTACTTAAAATAAAAATAATAAATTTTATCATTATTATTATTTTTTAAACAAATTCTCGAGGGCTTCAAATTTAGTCTCTTCAAGAAATTTATGAAGTCACACACCAAAGATTAAATTTAAAGTAATTTCATCACTCAACTAGACTTGATTATGTTTAAGTCATATTCAATTACGTTCATACATGTGACCAACTACTCATAAAGATCTCAAATTTTGAACTAGGTAAGGAATTTATAAAATTGGTGACACCAATCGTAAGACCAAGACAATTATATTGAATCAATCAATTAAGTGTGCTATACAAATACTTTAAATACTTACCTACACATCTTTTATTTTGAATGCTTCAATAGAACACATAAACTATAATGAGTTTATTTATTTTTTTAACTTTTTGCACTTTTTATTGTAGAATTTTTCTTTGTATTGCAATATTTCATAAAAGTTAAGATGCGAATCATATATTTAGTCAAAATTTGTGCAAACATGATTATGAATCTAGTGCATCCAATGCATTGAATAAAGCACCTCATGTTATCTCAACATAACACTTTGTAATCAACATCCATAATTTTTTTTTGTATCTCACTTCTTGAGATTGTGTAGTCTAATTAAAAGGTCCAATCACTACTATTCTAGATCTTAGATTTCATGTGACAATCATAAAGTCCAAAGGTAGTGTCAAATCCTAAATCCCACCCTATGTGGATTAGGAATAATGACTAGCCAGTTAGACACCTCACTAATTTCCCTTTTGTAGCGTATTGATGATGCATCCAACCCATGGCCTCTTAACATATCTAAGTAGATAGCATTCAGTTATATATAATCATGTAGCAAAATCTAGGTCGGCAAAATTTTTTGTTTAAATGTAGCCATACTTGGCAAAGCATAACTAAACGTTACATCAAAGTTACAATTATATGAGCCAGTCATTACATTACTCATGAATGTTTGAACTATTGCATCAATGGTAAATATAATACACGTTCTATTCTTACTCTAAATTGTTACAATGATTTGGTATCTATCACTTTGGGTCGATACCTCTATGGCTAGGATATTAATCATCTTGTAGCTAGAATCTCTACTTCTCATAGCTCACTAGCATATGGATCTGGAGAACTTCTAATCATTCTTGAAATTATACAGAATAAAACCCTATGTGTTTAGTGAAAATCTTGTGAGTAACTCAAGTCTCTTTTCATGGGTTTTCAGAAACCTTTTTCATAAACTTTCATGGATAGCAGTTAAAAGAGTTGTACTAAAAGCTACTAGCATTCCTTAAATATAAACATATAACTAAGAGTTGCAAGATATTTACTGAATTCATGCAAGAGCTTATGGCATATAGTTTTGCAAGATAAATCATGATAAACATAAAATCTAATATTGTAAAAGTAGTGATCAAATAATACATGCTAACATCTATAAGCTTTGTCCCATAGGACCATGTGTTGTCACCTTGGCGACCTCTATGTAATTTAGAGCTCTGGGCTAGCATAGCCTATAAAGACTTACTGGAAGTCTACCGGCTCTTTACCTCAGACAGGGTGCATAAATACCGACTCTCGATCCCTAACAGGGTGTTCTTACATCTGTAAGGCATGTAAACTTTATACTAAAACATGCTTGCAAAAGGCTCTTTAAGCTATCCATATCACATAAAACATTTAAAGAAATTTTGATAAAGACGTTTAGTTAAAACATTTAGCATAATAGTCTAAAAAATGTCATAAAGTATTAATAGAAATTCATTTCATGAAAAATGTCTCAATTTCAAGGTTCAGAGTTACTCACTTGTGGTCTAGAATCCACGATTACATGCTTACTTGACTTGCCTTTTTTAACCAAGAATAGTAATTAACTTGAAAGGAATGTTTAATTCAAGACCATCCTATTCAACCCCCCCTTTTAGGTATTATTCACGCTTTGGGACCTTTAGTGATATCCCAATGGTATCCCTCTGCGTCAAAGTGGCATTAGAGCCTTCTTTCTAAAGCATTTGATTGATATTCTAAGTTGTGAACAATGAAGGGTGATTATCTTGAGATTTGTGGAAAAGAAATTGAAGTCAATTTAGAAAGTGCTTATGATGAATTGGCTAAAAAATTTCTTAATCTTTAGAAGACTAATATGAGATTAGTAAAAAAATTAAAGTTAAGTGAAAAGGAAAAGGAGGCCTTTCAAATTGATAAAACCTTGTTGAGTCAACTCAAAGAAACAAATGCCACTCTCTTAGAAAAACTTGAAAGTTTAAAACAAGAGAGAAATTGCCTATTGGGTGAGCCAGGGAGTCTTAAATCATATGTAGATGCTTGTAAAATTGAAATGGAGGAATTAGGAGTCAAATTTGATAATGAACTTAAATTAGTTAAAAGTGTTAAAGACAATCATGGAATCAAGTCAAACAAGTCATCTTCATCCATCTAAAATATTCCATCTACCTTCAGGCTTATGTTGGTTTCTTTTTCCAACAAAATAGGGATGATAGTACCTCAAACCAACACTCTTCATCGTGTTTATGATCAATATCAACTCAAAATTTCACATTGTTCTTGTGTGGAGTTGATGGTCATACTAGAAGGCTATGTAGAGCCTCTAGGAGAAGACATAGACAACATCAAGTCATGTCAAATGAACACAATAATGAATTGTCTTTGGTTAAGAAAAAATTGAATACCTATGTTCAAAAGGCTAGGAGCATGTCTTTAAAGTTTTTGGAAATAAAGAAGACTGTGAAACCTCAAGTATCTCTTAGACCACTTCCAAAGACCTCCACATCCAATGTAAAACATGTTAAACCCATAGTCAATAATACCTTAAAGCAAATGTGGGTTAGAAAGGACATTTAGTAAGTGTCTAGTTATTCACACAACGTTAAAATCTAGTAATTCAAATTCTTGGTATCTAGATAGCGGGTGTTCTAGACACATTTTTGGTGACAAATATCTCTTTTCTAACCTTGTGAATCATAAAGAGGGAGCAGTCACTTTTGGAAATGGAAACAAGTCAAGTATTCTAGGTAAAGGAACAATTATCTTAGGTAACTCCCCAAAACATGAAATGTGTTATATGTTGAGGGAATAAAAGATAATTTAATTAGTATTAATCAATTATGTGATGAAAACTTCAATATGTACTTCACCAAAAAGGAATGTAAAGTGATTGCTGAAAAAGGGAAGTGCATTTTAGAAGCAACGAAAACATTCGATAATTGTTCTAGCATAACTCTCAATCCAAAAGTCTCATGCAATAGTGTCACGACCTGAAACCCACCTGGTGTGGATCTCGTATCGCGACCGCCACCCTCGGCCCGGGGGTCGTCGGGCAAGGCTCACATAAGTGACGGTATCGAACGACGGTGCGGCCTGTGTTTGTGGAAGCATGAAAAACTTTTACTTTTCTTTTATTCTTTTAAATTTTCCGCACATCCGCCCGGTACTGCCACACTTCAAAGCGGTACACATGATTATACATTCAGAGCATAATAAAAACTTTAAAGTTTATACATAAGACATGTCCAATTGTCCCTCAGGACTTAGTTACATAACATTCTAACATTTACTATAACAACAAGTGACTAAATATAAATCCTTAGTACATCCTAAGAAACTGCCAATACAAAAGTGAACAACATATGGTCCTACTACTTCCTTGCTAACCTTGTAAGGAGCTTCCTATGCCCTTTCGTAAAATGGGCAAACTCTCATCATCTTCATCACCAAATAGGGTCAAGATCGCTTCTGTTACCTGTAATGTGGGTCGGATAAATTCGGGTAAGCTAATCTAAGCTTGTGAGTAATTCTAGCATTTTTCATAGGTTTTCAATTAGCAGTGGTTTAGTACAAGAGAGTTTATAAAACAATTACTACCAATTGCTCGTAGACTTCAAATATAGGATATATGCATTCTTTAAATAGATAGCTTCGAAACATTTAAAGTATTCAAGCTAAACTTGTACTTCTTCAAATAGAGTATAGGAACTTCAAAACATGTTGATATGTATAGTAAAATGAGGGTAAAATCTGCTTTCATTTTCAAACATAACATCTTATCACTTTCATTAGTAGAATCTATTTCGAACTAGATTCCACTCTTACTTCCTGTGGAGTATCTCATGCCTGGGGGATTAGATCCTACTACCTGGCATTGCTTCATGTCATAATTGAGTTCCAAAGGAACCCAACGTCACAAATAGTGCTTATGTACAGTTTATCTTGCATTACTAATGGCAACGGAAGGTATATAAAATAGTTACAAGTAGATGCTATTTAAAAGCATTAAACTTTGCCTCCCTGAAGTTGCATTTAAATACATTTAACACATGACTTCTTCAAATAGATGTTTTTATGACCATTCAAAACTTAATGTTCATGACTTCATGATAGGATCTTCAAATACTTGGAATATGCAATTTTAGAATATTTAAAGAGATTTGACATTTTAAACTTAGACATGTTGAATTATATTTTTAAGGAGAACTGTAGTAGAAACCATACACTGAGCATGTCACAATAGGGTTTTATAAGAACAGAAATATTTTAAAATAGGAACCATGTAAATATTGAATTTGAGATTCAAATGCTTAAGATATTTTGAACTTAAAACTTCTTCAAATCCATGGAGTTAAATCTCCACTTCAAATACAGGATTACTCACCTCTGCCTTTAGGGTCAGTGCTACTAGTGCGCTTTCCCTCTTCCTTTATAGTTCCTAAGAACAATTCATAAATAGTCTATTAACTTCACATTCACTTCAATATTAGCTATTGATGCTCATAACTTGTGCTTAGATCGTATAAAATCCTAATTTCTATCTTAGGCGTTATACTCTTAAAGTATACTCTTTTGGTAGCTTCATTAATTTTTAGGATTGCTTTCATAACATCACATATTTACATGTCATATTTTTTCGTACTTTATTTCACAATTCGGACCTCACCATTAAGTTTAGAAGGTCGAAGAAAGTCAATTTAGACCCTCTCAAATTTTCATTTGGCTTTAGGGACACTAGGGGCGAAATGGTCATTTTATATTTTTATGTGTCTTTATTTTTCAGACTCCTGTCTTGCGAAACAGATCCTGCTATTGGGTTTAGAACGTCTGAAATAGTTAAAATACACTATTCATATGTTCCAATTGAACGTCGAATTATTTCACTATTATTAAATTAATTAATATTGCATTTATGTAATATATATATATATATATATATATTGTGAACATATTTCCCACGGCTGTGCCTATCATAGTAGGTTGGGTGTGGGGTTTAGGGTTCTTGGCTTGTGAACGGTTGGCGGTTCGATTCCTAGGGGCTGCGGCCCCTTTTATTTTTCTGATTTTCATTAGGCCAAACAACGGATAAGGATGGATCGAGAATGAGGTATCCCTATTCTTATTCAATTTATTAAATCAACCCAAAAACCATGTACCCAAATAGTCCATATTTAGGTTTTTAAAAATTTAAAAACCCTTAAGCCCAAACGATGTTGTCCGACTAATGCGGTGGCTAACCCGCAAGCCCACATGTGTTCGAATCAACACGCTTGGTTCAAACGAGTTGGGCGAGTTGACTTGTCATCTTCTTCATCACCTAGGGTCACTGTTGCCCTAATTTTTTCAACTTAACTTTTCAATTTCGTCGGTTTTAGATCATCCAATCTCTCTATTTTCAACCTTAAACTGTTTCTAGAACACCAATGATCGTTTTGGCATTCATATAAGAACTCGAACTAAGCTCAAGTGTTCGGTTAAAGGTTTGATACCTAGAACTATAACTCGATCGTTCACGCTCAGTTTTGGCCCAAAATTTGTGAGGTTTCTTCCATAGTGATCCATTCTTCATGGGTTTTAAGTCCTCATCCTCAAAAGTGGATTTTACAATGAGTTTGTGAGGTTGGGTTTCAAAACCCGAACCTGCAACTCAAGTTTTGGAGGTCTTTTCCTAGGCTTTTTGATCACGCAACAGAGTTTTTGATACGCTTATGAGACCTACTTTGGATCTACAACAACAAAAATGTGTTCTATAAAGGTCATCTCAGACTTGTACCCTGCTAGGTCCAACAATGGAGGTTTTGTGTATGACTTAGGGTTCTTGATGTATTTAGGGTCCAAAATTTGTGCCTGGTTCAAAATTACATACTCTAAATATCATGCATACTTAAGAAAACCTAAACAGCTTGTATATATGCATATATTTTAGAGAGAGAAAATATGGTGGGTTTTGTAAGTTCACCTTTTAATAGTGAGTTTCCTCTTCTTTCTTCTTCTAATTTTCTTCCTCCTGGTATCCTAGAACTTCCTTAGGTTCAAATCTCTCCCTAAACG
>VIRR01000483.1:0-168760 GCA_008638375.1 Nyssa sinensis | reverse complement strand
ACGAGGCTGGGCAGCACCTCTAGGCCTACCCCTACCTTGTCTGGGTGGTCCGGCTCTCGTAGGAGCTCGTCTAGGAGGCATATCTACAAGTCCAAGAGAAAAATTCAATATCACTTTTTCACGTTCAGATAAAGGCATTTAAATGTGATCTCAATCATGTTCTTATCAATAACCTACACATTAACGGGTGGTACAGGTAGTAAGTCATGATATATACACTTAACAAGTTTCTCACACATCATACATGTCATGCCTCCAAACATAGCATCAATCAGCACGTAATTTCAACAAATCATGCTTCAAGTATATAAAACCACATAGCACATAAGATCCTATCACATGCTGCTAAAGGTTCACACTAAGTCTCATTCTTTTCTCTAGGGTCTCATGGTGTTAAACAACACCCCACAGTCTCTTGGTATTCGAACCTATGCTCGATACCACGTTGTCATGCCTCGAATTTTTACAAACCCGAGTAGCGACTAACGAGACAGAAAATAAAATAAAATAAAGGACAAAAGTAAATAAATCCACTAAGCAAGCATCCATTACCATCAATACATATAATAACATAAAATACATTGCACAACTACATTGTTCATAGGTCATTCGGGCTTAAGCCCTTACATTACAAAATACAAGTCCCATGGACCAAAATATACCACGTGCTTCACCCTATCAGGATATCACAGAGTCTCAAGTGGCTAGAGGATCCTCATCTGAAAAATGTTGCCCACGAATGGGTCAGCTCAACTGCTGGTATGATGAAGTGCTAATGCAAGAAATAAGGCTAAGGCGTGGCATGTGCAAAGTGTACATTTATATCTAAATGACATTCAAGGCATCGCAGTAATATATGAATGGTATACGTGCCACACCCATGCACAACTCTACGCCACACCCATGTCTCGTTTACGGGTACTCCTCGATGGCACGGAGTACCAATGCAATGGCTAATTTTGGGTTTTTCACCACAAGATCTACACCCTCATAATGCAAAACACCACGTGCTCACCCACGCCATGTTCTCAAAGGATTCATCATATGCCAATATGCCAATGCAATCTCAATGAAACATGGTTTTCACAATATAGCATGCTCGAGACAATAATACATAAATCACCAGCTGATTCCACATGCAAGCATATCTCATATAATCAACTTAAACACATGTCATGATTCACGTTCATCATTCACTAAATTTTCATAAAGTACAAGTAACATGTAAGCATGTGAACAACCAATTCCAAATCATCAAGTGAACACATTCCATATAAACACATAAGTCATTCCAGTCATTCACAGAACATTCCTAACTTAACTTCATTTCTAACATTAGCAAAACACCATACCTGACGGGTTGGTCTCAACCCTAGAAGATCGTGCACGATAGACAACTGAACTATTCAATGAAAATGCAGGAAGTCAGATCGCCCTCTCCTATCCTGTCAGCGTTCCTAAGAGCATAAATTACAACTCAGTTTATTGTCATTTGAATTTATGTTATTCATCAAATTTTATGTCTTTTAATTCATAGGTTTCTATTCTGCTAAATTAAACTCTGCGATTGAGTCTAGGACGTCGAAGAAAATAAGTTTAGGTTTTCGTAGAACTCAATTCGGACTTTTGGGTTCAAAAGGGCAAAACAGTTATTTTGCACTTTTCACGGGTCCTTACATTTTGTGACCTCTTTTCACAAATCGGACTCCACGGTTGAGTTCGGAATGCTCGAGATAATAAAGTTTCACTATTTGTTTACTTAATTCCGAGTTCGTTTGACTGTACTTCAATTCAGGAGCATTTTGGTAATTTTAAAGGTTACTACGGGTCTTTTATTTTTTGGAATCCCGTCTCGTAAAACGGACCTCACCATTGGTCTCAGAATGGTCGAGATAGTCAAAATACACTAATGACTTGTCTCATTTGGACTCCGGATTAATTTAAAACATTTAATTAATTAAATTAATTTAATTAACTAATTAATTTAATTAATATTTTATTTAGGAGGGTCAAATTATAATAACCAACAGTTGGGGGGGTCAGTTTGTAAATTCTGAAAGTTCTGGGTCAAGGTTTAATTTCTAAAAATTCCAAGGTTAGATTTGTAATTTTCAATTTTTCTATTATTCTCAATTCGGTTACCCAAACAGGGGTTAATCCAGAACAGGGATAGGATATCCCTGTTCCTATTTCAATTAAAATTTTTTTATTTCTTAAGTCCGTAACCAAACAGACCCAATTGGTTTTTAATTTAAAACCTTAGACCGACACGTGGTAGGGGCGGTTCTGCCCAAGCCCGACCCGAACCCGTACCGGGCCCGGACCCGGACCCGAACAGTCCCCCTTCTTCCCCGATTTCCCGGTGAGCCTCTGGTAGGGTTCCGGCGCCTTCTCCGGCGCTGGCGACTGGTCTCCGACGAGATTTTCAAGTTTTAAAAACACAGTTTTCTTCATTTTCTCCCAAGGATTTCATATATAGGTTCGGTTTTGGATTCAACCCATTAGATTTTCACGAAATAGAGGGTCAACCGCTCTGTCAAAACTTCCGGCCGACTCTATTCTTTCATTTTCATGACCCCTCGGTCACGGTTTAACCTCTATCTTAATTCCAAATGATTTCTGCACCTCCTAGGGTTCATTCTCCACCATTCAAACCAAGTTTTTCACATAAAATGACAAGACCCACTTCTTATACCCGAGACCTGCAACTCACGTTTTCTATCTCATTTCCTAACCGTTTTCTTTCATTCTTTTTGTAAAATAAACCCTACAACATGCTCTCTAAGTTCATATATATTAAAGTAATTATCATGCTTTTAAAAAAATTCAAAACAGAATGGCCACTTACGGTTTTTCTGTTGGTTTCTGTCTCTAGCCGTGCACCTCTTTCACCCACTTGTTCCAAGCTCCAAAAACTCCCTTCCAGAACTCTCTTTCTCTCTCTCGCTCTCTGCTTTCTTTCCTTTTCTTCTCCCAACCGAGACCAATACATATACCCAACATACCTACTGTCACACGTCTCTCTCTCACAGCCCCTTTCCTTGACTTCTCCCCCTCTGTTCAGCCACCTATCTTATTCCCCCCATGCAGCTTTGCATTTAATGCAAAGCTGTCCTGTATACCCTATATATATATATCATCATCACACACACACACACACTAGACACACATACACTCCCCACCGACACCTCACACACACACTCAGTTGGTCACAACACACACACACCCGTCCAGTTACACACACACCGCAACCAGATCTGATATATATATATATATATATATATACTTATGCATATCCACATACACATTTATATACATCATTCCACACACACACACATATTCATAATCTCCCACACATATATACATGTCACATATACATACATCCATACATTTAATAATAATAATACACATAATAATAATAATAATGATAATAATAAAAACAAGTAATAATAATAAAAAAAAAATTTCCATGTGATTATAGTTTGTGTAGTGAATTGTATATGTATATACATATAAAAAGGAAGTGGGAAACAACAGAATTGTGGTATGTGTGTGTCGGATGTGCAGTGTGTGTGTGTGTGTGAGTGAGTGTGTGTAAGGTGTGTTTAATATAATATATATATATATATATATATATATACAAATATATGTTGCGTGTGTTTGTACGTGTGAGTGCAGAGTGAAGAAGTGTGTGAGTGTACAAAGTGGGTGAGGGGTTTAGTGTGTGCATGTAATAACCTGAAAAAAAAATTTTTTTTTTATAAAATTTTGTTAGTTATTATTATTATTATTATTTGTTATTGTTATTATTAATATTATTATTATTATTAAAAAATGTGAAATGGATGTAATACATGTATGAATGTAATGTGTATATTAAATGAATGGATGATGTGTGTGTATCTATGGATATATATATATATATATAGATGTAGATATATATATGTATATATAAATCTGATGTAGGGTGTCGTGTGAGTGTGTGTGCTTACAGGTGTGTGTATTGGGTGGAGGTATATAGAGATATGTATAGGGCAGCTTTGCATTAAATGCAAAGTTGCCTTGTAGAGAAACAAGGGTGGCTGAACAGAGAGGAAGGGTCAAGAATAGTGGCTGTGCAGGTGGTGACGTGAGAGAGTGGATGT
This sequence comes from Nyssa sinensis, assembly GCA_008638375.1. Taxonomy (NCBI): domain Eukaryota; kingdom Viridiplantae; phylum Streptophyta; class Magnoliopsida; order Cornales; family Nyssaceae; genus Nyssa; species Nyssa sinensis. The sequence goes on along the minus strand of VIRR01000483.1, from coordinate 164,615 downwards.
GTGTGGGTGTATATGTCTCGGTCGGTTGGAAAGAAAGAAAGAAAAGAGAGACAGAGAGCGAGAGAGAGAGAGTTCTAGAAAGGAGAAGGAGATCTTGGAGCTTGAATCAAGCTTGGAACCAAGAAGGTGAAGGAGACACACGGCTAAAGAGAGAAACCCAGAAAAAACGGTAAGTGGGTCATTTCTGATTTTTCGTTTCCTAGCATATTATTTAGATTTAATTCTTGGGTCTTATAGTGTATGGAATATGGATCATTTTGCAAAAGAAATCACTTAAAATGGTTAGGAAATAAGATAGAAAAAGTGAGTTGCAGGTGGGATGGATAATCGGGTGGTTGGGAAATGTTGATTAAAAACTTGGTTTTGGGGAGGAGGGATTGTTCCTCCATAGTGCAGAAACAAGTTAGGATAAAAATGGAGGTTGAACCGTGACCAAACAGTCACGAAAATGAAAGAGAAGGGTTGGTCGGAGAGTTGACCGAAATGTTTGAACCCGTATTCGTGAAAATGTAGTGGCTTAAATCCAAAACCGAACTTATATATGGAATCCTTGGGAGAAAACGAAGAGAACCACATTTAGAAAACATGAAAAAATCACTGAAAAAATGTCGCCGACGCCGGAAAAGGCGCCAGAACCCTACTAGTGCCTCGTCGAAAAAACGGGGAAAAAGGGGAGGTGTTCGGGTCGGGTCCGGGTCTGGTTCGAGTTCAGGTCAGGCTTGGGCGGTCTGCCCCTTCCACGTGTCGGCCTGCTGTTTTAAATTAAAAAGTGGAATGGGTTGTTTGGTTACGTGTATAAGAAATTGAAATAGAAATTGAAATCAGGATAGGGATGTCCTATCCCTATTCTGCCACTATCCACTGTTTGGTTGTCCTTGGTTAGAATAGGATTAATTGAAATTGAAATTTGATCCAGAACTTTTGAAAATTACCAACTGACCCCCCCAATTATAAATTATTATGATTTGACCCCACCAGAATAAAATATTAATTAAATTAATTAAATTATTTAAATATTCCAAAATAATCCGGAGTTCAAATGGGACAAGTCATTAGTGTATTTTGACTATCTCGACCATTCTGAGGCCAATGGTGAGGTTCGTTTTACGAGACGGGGTCTCAAAAAATAAAAGACTCGTAGTTACCTTTAAAATTACCAAAATGCCCTTGAATTGAAACATAGTTAAACAAACTTCAAATTAAGTAAACAAATAGTAAAACTTTATTATTTCGAGCATTCCGGACTCAACCGTGGAGTACGATTTGTGAGAAAAGGTCTCAGGATGTAAGGACCCGTAAAAAGTACAAAATGACTATTTTGCCCTTTTGAGCCCAGATGTCCGAATTGAATTCTACAAAAACCTAAACTTATCTTCTTTGATGTTCCGGACTCAATAGTAGGGTTTAATTTAGCAAAATAGAAACTTATAAAATAAAGACATAAAATTTGTTGGATAGCATAATTCAAGTAACAAATGGACTGAGTCACATGTTATGATTTTAGGGACACGGAAGGGCAAAGAGAAGGTGATCTAACCTTCGGCATTCTACTGCTAGTTCCAATACCTTGCGAGTACATTTTTCTGAGTTGAGACTGACTCACCAGGTATGATATATTGTGCTAAGTAAGAAATAGATTTGAGTTTAGGAATACTTGCTCTGTTGACTTGATGCTTCACATGTTTGTTCGATTATTCACATGCTTATGTGCTTCATGCTATCTTGCTGTAAGTTGGGTGATAATGTGGATAATGATTATGTGTATATCGCATGTGTTAGTATAGTGTGTGGAGTATATTCTTTGAGAACTGTTGAGACTACGAAATATGTGATTGAAAGCATGCTTCATGTGTGAATGAGATGCATCATTGAGATTACATTGTGGCATGAATGAATCAGAGCATATTGGCATAGTGTGATTCCTTGGGCATGGTGTGAGTTGAGCACGTGGTGCTATGCATTATAAGGGTGCAAATCCTGTGGTGAAAAACCCAAAATCGGTCATTAGGTACTCGCATGCCTGACGGGTTCCAGACCGTGAAGCGAGACATATATTAGTACTCGGGCTATCAGGGAAGGACCGTAAGACGAGACATGGTGGCATAGAGTTTCATGGGTGTGTCACGTATACTACTCATATACTGCATACTGTTCATGTACTGCCATAATGATATTGAATGCCATATAGAAATAACTGTACACTTGCACATGCTACGCCCTTAATTTTGTTTCTTGCATTAGCATTATATTATACCAGCAGTTGAGCTGACCTATTCGTGGGACAAACATTTCAGATGACGCTCCAGCTGTGCGAGATGTAGAGATGATTTGATTATGGATTACGTTTGGCCCGAAGGGCGCACTTAATATTGTACAAGGGCATAAGCCCGAGGCTATTTTCTTATTTTTGTATGTCGTGAACTAATGGACTAGACCCTATGCAATGTATCAGAACAGCGTATGGAATGCATGTGATTGTCCTTAATTGTCCTTTATTTCTTTATTATTTTATTCTTTTTGTCTCGTTACTCGCGCCTCGGGTTCGCTGGAATTCGGGGCGTGACAGTGCAGGTCTGGTTGTAGAGAGAGAAATAATAGAGAGAGAAGGGGGTAGTTGTGCTTGATATGTATATGTGTATGTGTGCGTTGGTTAAAGAGAAAATTAGAAAGGGAGAGGCTAAGTTAGAGAGATTGTGAGAAGCTGAAGAGAAAGTTAGAGGCAAGGCAAGGAGGGAGAGGTGCCATTGTTGATGTAAAAATCACAAACCCAATTATTTTCTCTCTCTAAAATTTTCTATGTATACAACTTGTTTTGAAGCATGATAATTTAGTTATAGATCGAGGGCCTTGTAGAGTATAAAATTTGGGAAATTATGCAAAAGAAATCAAGTGAAATGGTTGAAAATTAGTTGGCAATATCGAGTTACAGGTTTGAATGATAATATGGTTTCATAGGTTTTGATGCTTAAAACTCCATTTAAATGCTAGGAAAATAACCATGTGAGGTGCAAAAAATAATTTGAAGAGAAAAGGGGTAAAAACAATGGGATTTGAGGCATGGAATAGAGAGGAAACCAGTTGACTGGAGCCACTGTTTTCCCTCTATTCGTGAAGTTTTAATGGCTTAAATGAAAAACAAAGGTTAGATAAAGAATGCTCATGAAAAATGAAAGGAAACCGTAATTAAAAAGGGGAGAAAATAGATCAAAACAGGGTCGCCGGTGCCGGAGAAGACGCCGGAGACCCACCGGAACCCTACTAAAGAATTGGGGGGGGAAGGAGACACTGTGTAGGGTTTTGGGTTTGGGTCGGTTCAGGTTCGAGTTCGGGTTAGATCCGACCCACCTGCACGTGTTGGATACATGTTATAAATTAAAAGGGGATTGGGAGTGTTTCACTACTGGTTTAGGAAATTATATTGGAATTCAATTTAAGGATAGGGATATCTTATCCCAGTTTTGAGGGTTAGCCACTGTTTGGCTATTCGAATTGAGAATAGTAGAAATCAGAAATTCTGATTTAACCCCACTACTTTTAGAAATTAAAAAGTGACCCTCGAAACTTTTGATTATTATAATTAGACACCCAAAATAAAATATTAATTAAAGATTAATTTAATTAATTAATTAAAAATAAAAAAAATTATGAAAATGCCACTAAGTTAAAAAGCAGTCAAATGAACTCCGATTAAAGTGAAAAAATAGTGAATTTTTATTATTTTGAGCATTCCGAACTCAAACGTGGAGTCAGATTTGAGAAAAGAGCTCTCGAGAAGTAAGAACCCGTAAAATTTTAAAATGACCATTTTACCCTTTTTAGCACAAATGCCCAAATTGAATTCCGCGAAAGCCTAAACCGATTTTCTTCGACATTCTAAACTCAATGGTAGAGTCTGTTTTAGTAAAATAGAAACTCATGAAATAAAAGCATAAAATTTGATGAATAGCATAATTCAAGTAATAATAGATTGAGTTATATTTCATGCTTTTAAGAACACTGAAAGGAAAGGAGAAGACGGTCTGACCTTCTACATTCTCATTGTTTGGTTGGACTACACAATAGAAACGACTCGCAAGGGTTGAGAAAAACCCTTCTAGGTATGATGTTTTGCTAAGTAAGAAATAGGGTTAAGTTTAGGAATATTTTATGAGTAAATTGAATGATTTATATGCTTAACTATTGTTGGGAAATTATTTGGAATATGTTTACTTGATAACCTGGAGTTGGTTGTTTACGTGCTTATGTGTTTCCTACATTCTTTGAGAATTTAGTAAAGTGATGAATGTGAACTATGACCATGTGTTTAAATTGACTGCATGAGATATGTATGTCATGTGGAACAAGTTTTATGATTTAGATGCTACTGTTGCCTCGAGTATGATATATTATTTAAAGCATGCTTCATTGATGTTATATTATTGTGTGGTAAAATCAAAACATATTGGCATATGGTGAATCCTTTGGAAACATAGTGTGAGTTGAGCACATAGTGCTATGTATTATGAGGGTGTAGATCCTGTGGTAAAAAACCCAAAATTGGCCATTGCATTGGTACCCAGATCCATTAGGGGGAGGCCCGTAAACGTGAATTGGTACTCAGATCCATCGGCTGCGGTTCGTAAATAAGACATGGGTGTGGCATAGAGTACATGGGTGTGTCATGCAAATTTTTATTGCATCGTATTAATGAACTAGAAAGCATCTAGATTATAAATATACACTTTTCACGTTCCACGCCTTAATCTTGTTTCTTACATTAGCATTATGTCATACCAGCAGTTGAGCTAACCCATTCGTGGAATACCATATTACAGATGATGCTCCTGATACTTGAAACTTGAGAAAGTCTTGGAGAGTAGAGGAGATGTGGACCATGGAGGATTTTGGCTCTTAGGGCATATTTTGATGTTGTACGAACCATATATGTTTATTTGTATGTTATAAAATAACGGGCAAGGCCCTATGGATCAGTGTCAGGACATGAATTAGGTTAGGGTTTGGCATGCATGTAATTGTCCTTTATTATTCCCTTTTTGTTTATTTCACTCACTCTCCGGGTTTGTGGAAATTCGGGGCGTGACAACGTGGTATCAGAGCATAGGTTCGAATACCTAGAGACTGTGGGGTATTGTTGAACACCATGAGACCCTAGAGGAAAGAGTGAGACTTAGTGTGAACTGTCGTGTGATTACTTACACTTGAAGCATAACATGTTGTGATTACGTGTTAATTGATGCTATATTATAATGCACGATTATGTGATTTAATGTAGTGACATGCATGATAGGTGTAATGTGTGAGAATTGATTAAATGTACATCATGACATGCTATGCATACTACCTGTTAAGTGTAAGTTGTTGATGAGAACATGACTGAGAATTTTTTTTTTTTTTTAAATGATTATGCCTAGATGTAAAAAGGGGTATTAAAATTATTTTTTTTTTCTTTCTTGGACTTGTAGACTCATGCCACCGAGAAGAGCTCCTACGAGAGCTGGACCACCTAGGCGAGGTAGACCTAGGGCCACTGCCTCACCTCGGCGTGGCAGACCCAGAGCCACTACTCTAGTCTATAGTACAGTTGAGGAGGCTGATGCCCCTGCTCCTGCTCTTGCACCTGCTCAAATGCCTGCTCCAGTAGAGAAGGTAGAGTAGACCATCGATGCCAGAGATATGGCAGCCATTATACAGGAGTGCTTTCGGGCCATATAGGAGACCCGAACTATAGGTGGTGAGACCAAGGATACCTTCGTGATGAAGGTGTTCCAGAGGATGAGACCTCCTACATTTGCCGGACAGCTTAACCCATTGGCTGTAAAGGAATGGCTGAGACAGATTACCAGGATCCTTGACTCACAAGGGATCATTGAGCCACATTTGAGGATCCGATGTGCCACCTTCCAGCTTACGGATTTGGCCAGCTAGTGGTGGGAGGTAGCTGCTGGCCAGATAGATAGGTTCCGTGAGGGATGGGATGCTTTTGTGGCCATATTCAATGACAACTATTTTCTAGAGACTACTAGGATCGGGTTTATGGAGGAGTTTGGGACACTACTCTAAAGGGATATGACAGTGACTCAGTACGAGTCCCGATTTACTGCATTGGGGAGATTTTCCCCACACATTATTGGAGATGAGCATCTGAGGGTCTTTCATTTTGTCAAGGGGTTGAAGACCTCTATTAGGGAGAGATTGGCCGGACACATTATGGACACATATGAGGAGGCGGTGACCAGGGCCACCAGAGTAGAGAGGGAGCTGGCTGACATTAGAGGGATTAGGGAATCTTAGACCCAGGGCAGGACAGCCATAACACAGGTGTCTACGCCTGACCAGCCTACTGTGCCTACCTTGACTCACACTGGTGGGAGACCATTGAAGAGGTCCCTGGCCGGTGCATCTTTTCCATCGACATCCTAGAGGCCTGTTCAGTTCTTAGCCCTCCAACCTGTTATGTCTATTGCTCCTCGAGGGGGGGTATCACAAGGACCCATTACATGTTACCGGTGTAGACAGCCTGGCCATAGAATGGCCGATTGCCCACAGAGAGATCCCAGTCAGGGATATGGGGCTAGGTCGAGTCAAATGTTAGTTCCACCTCAAGCATAGAGTCAGGGGTAGAGAGCTCCACAACTTTGCTACACTTGCCACCAGATGGGCCATGTTAGGGCCAACTGCCCTTAAGGGCAGACCTCACATAGCACACCAAGGCCCTATTATTACCAGCATACCCAGATGCTTCTGCCGTAGTCACAGCCAGGACATAGACCCCCAGAACCATATTTCCAGTTTGCACCCTCCGCACTGAGTGTTAGAGCTCCTGCATAGAGGGGAGGAGGTCAGCAGGGACAAAGAGGAGGAGGTAGGCAGGGCCAAACTACTCAGGGCCGTGCACTACAAAAAAACATATTTTTTGCGACGCGCATTATTAGCGAAGCGCAAAAATCGTCGCTAAAAGTCACTTTTAGTGACGCCCAATAGTGTGTCGCGAATAGTAGGGAGAAAGTAATAAAAAATTTAACGAACGGTGCGAGAAATTAGGCGCGAAACTATTAGCGACACACAACGGACCATTTGCAACGCACTAGGGCATCGCTAATAGTGGCGACGCGCACCTGGGCGTCGCAAATGGTTTACGTTACAAAAAAGGTGCCATTTTTCATTCATTTAGTAAGCACATTGGGTTATTAGCGACGGACTATGGGCATCGCGAATAAGCCCTTTGATCTGCGCTCTCTCTTTTCGCATTTGATCTCTGTCTCTCTCTTTCTGTCTCTCTCTCTCTCTCTAACTAGATCTCCGATCTCATCTCTCAGACGCTCGGTTTGGAGTAGATCTCCGATCTTTCGCGCTTTCTCCATCGGTCGATTTCTCTCACTCTCGCTCTCTCTCTCCAACTAGATCTCCGATCTCCGATATCATTTCTTAGAGGCTCGATTCGGATCGGTGGTAGATCTCCGATCTCTCGCGCTTTCTCCGTCGGTCGGTTTCTCTCTCTGGATCAATCTCCGATCTCTCTCTCTCTTAGCACTTCACCGAGTTTCAGAAAGGTTTGGGTTTGTTTTAAATTATTTTTTTTCTTCTTTTTGTATACTACGAAATATTACTTGTTTGTTTTTCTGCAGAATATTAAATTTGTTTGATTCAGTGACTGTTCTTGTAAAGGGTTTTGTTATTTCTGTGTATAATGGTGTTCATTTAGTCATTACTGGATCGGCAACTCGGCCATCACTAGTTATCCTCTTAACCCACCTTTAACAGTAAAAGTTTAATTTTAATTTGATATTATCTATATTATCTAACAGTTATTTAGTTTCTATTCAAATTATTTTAAAAAAACTTCACATTGTCTCAAAAAAAAAAAAATCTCATCTTAAAAATTTTATATTTAACTTTGAATGGTGATTTAAGTGTGTATATAGTAACTAACTGGGACTAGCCTAATTGGTAAGTCATGAGAGTCATGAACTCTCCCAAGGGTTCTACTCTCACTCCCCTTGTTTATATTTTTATTTTTATTTTTTAGTAAATAATATTTGGTATAGGTTTAAATCTACTGTTGATGAATATTTTTTTGACTCAAATATTAGTTTGAATCTGAATTTGGGTCACTACTGTAAATGCACACAACATGACACCCTAGTCAGGGGGGCCTAATTTGCCTACTTCTTCCCTTAGAGACTTACGTAGTACCCTTGTGCCATGAAATCTTCCTCATTTATAGTATCATGGGTTTATTTCATTATGCTTGTAATTACTTATTCATTTTGATATCACTATGCTTGTCCTACAAACTAAAATTTTAAACTGAAGTCGGTACCTCAACTTTAGTGCTAAATTTTGTAAAGCTTTGTTTAGTACCATGAAATAGGGATATTAAAATTAGGTTTAGCTACAATTAGATGCAAGTTAGTCTAAAATTTTGAAGTCATTACAATCCAATTTCAAGGCTCAAATTTCATGATACGAAACTAAAAAAAAAAAATCAATTTTGTCTTTTCAATCTTAAATGAGAAAAATAAGAAATTTAAAACAAGCTTAACCCATTTAATTTTTTTATTACATTGATTAAAAAAATAAACACATTTTAAAAAATATGATTGAAAGTGCTTGTTTGATTCAATTGTCAAAAAATAGACTACTTGAGTTAAATGACTGTATAAATGTTGTTTGAGTTAAAGAATTTATTTTTTTGGATAAACAGTTAATAAATACTTGAAAACTATTAAATTTCAACATTTATAATGGACTTAACCTATTAACATAATTCAAATTATACTTAACAAAAAAAATTGTATCACAAAAACAAAAACAAATATTTAATACTTTAATACATCTTCAATATTGTATCAAATATAATTAAACCTGATAACAGATTAATGAGTGGGTCGATCAATACTTATATCAATTATAATTAACACTCATATATATATATTATGTTAAATTATTAACTCATTTAAAATTTTAATAATTAAAAAAATTAAGTATAACTTAGATATTTAATACTCTATCAGCTACCACAGCTCATAAATAACACGAAGTGATATGGCCCCACCTATTTTTTTAATAGTACTGAAACGAACTCCATTGCAATTTCTAACAGTACTTTTTGGTTCTTAGGGAAAGAAAATATATATTGGAAAGGACAATAAAATCATTTAATTTGAGATAACTCCGGGCTTGTTGAAGCCCGTTGTTGAGTGGGCACAGCAGTTCATTATGGAGGTCGGCATCATTTGCCGGCTACGCGCCTCACTCCATGTTAGTAACTGGAGTCAGGTCATTGACGCGGAGAGACGGGATATTCATGTGCATATCCAGGTATGTCTTTTATTATTGTGTTCAACTAAATTTTAACATATGTTATGCCGTAATGTTTAGACAATGACATGCTTTTACAGGAGAAATTTGACATCGATCTCCACCTGCCTCATTTCGTGAAGGCAATTGACCGTTACTTGGGAACCCGTTTCAGGGACTATCGACATAGGCTCCACATGCATTACGAGGCGGAGGTGGCAGCCGGTAGAGAGCCTCGCGACAGACCCTACAGAGGGGTGGCGGTAGAGGATTGGATGTTACTATGCGACCGGTTCGCTAGTGACACATTCCAGGTAAAAATTGTCAAAATTACTTTTGTTGTATGATGAATCATTGTCATTTATACTAACCTTCTTTGTTTTGGTCAAGTGTAGGAACTTAGTAAGAAAAATAGCGAGAGTAGAAGCAAGCAAAAGGTGACCCACTGTGGTGGATCACGTTCTTTTGTTAGGTATAGGCATGAGATGGTAAGTTAATAAATGTATCAATTTCTCATTGTATAATGTATTCATGAAATCAATCTTCACAAGCTACTATTTATCTGTTGCAGCGAGACCAGGAGACCGGTGCACCACCTAGGCCCATTTTGGGGTTTTGATAGACAAAAACCCCGGATATTAGCCTAACCACCCCGAAACCCCATCACACAGCTCCCAAATGATAAAATAGACTTGCACGAACTTACGACACTCAGTTCGGATGCCCAGTTTGAAACTTATGCAAGTTTTAGCTCCACAAAGGCCCATTTTGGGGCTTTGACAGACCAAAACCTCAGATATCAGCCTAACCACCCTGAAACCCCATCACATAGATCCCAAATGATAAAATAGACTTGCACGAACTTACGGCACTTGGTTCGGATGTTCGGTTTGAAACTTATGTAAGTTTCAGCTCCAAAAAGGCCCATTTTAGGGTTTTGACAGAACCAAACTCTGGATATTGGCCTAACCACCCAAAAACCCCATCACACAGCTCACAAATGATAAAATAGACTTGCACGAACTTACGGTAATCAGTTCGGATGCCCGGTTTGAAACTTGTGCAAGTTTTAGCTCCAAAAAGGCCCATTTGGGGGTTTTGACAGACCAAAACCCTGGATATCAGCCTAACCACCCCAAAACCCCATCACACAGCTCCCAAATGATAAAATAGACTTGCACAAACTTACGGCACTCGGTTCGGATGCCCGGTTTGAAACTTATGCAAGTTTTAGCTCCAAAAAGGCCCATTTTGGGGTTTTGACTGACCAAAACCCTAGATATCAGCCTAACCACCCCAAAACCCTATCACACATATCCCAAATGATAAAATAGACTTGCACGAACTTACGGCACTCGGTTCGGATGCCCGGTTTGAAACTTATGCAAGTTTTAGCTCCAAAAAGGCCCATTTTGGGGTTTTGACTGACCAAAACCCTAGATATCAGCCTAACCACCCCAAAAACCTATCACACATATCCCAAATGATAAAATAGACTTGCACGAACTTACGGCACTTGGTTCGGATGTCCGGTTTGAAACTTATGCAAGTTTCAGCTCCAAAAAGGCCCATTTTGGGGTTTTGACTGACCAAAACTCTGGATATTGGCCTAACCACCCCGAAACTCCATCACACAGCTCCCAAATGATAAAATAGACTTGCACGAACTTATGACACTTGGTTCGGATGTCCGGTTTGAAACTTATGCAAGTTTCAGCTCCAAAAAGGCCCATTTTGGGGTTTTGACAGACCAAAACTTTGGATATTGGCCTAACCACCTCGAAAATCCATCACACAGCTCCCAAATGATAAAATAGACTTGCACGAACTTACGGCACTCGGTTCGAATGCCCGGTTTGAAACTTATGCAAGTTTCAGCTCCAAAAAGGCCCATTTTGGGGTTTTGACAGACCAAAATGTCGGATATCGGCTTAAATACATTGAAACCACATCACACACCTCAAAAATGATAAAATAAACTTGCACGAACTTACGGCACTCAGTTCGGATGGCCGGTTTGAAACTTATGCAAGTTTCAACTCCAAAAAGGCCCATTTTGGGGTTTTGATAGACCAAAACCCCGGATATCGGCCTAAACACCCCAAAAACCCATCAAACACCTCAAAAATGATAAAATTGACTTGCACAAACTTACTGCACTCAGTTCGGATGCTCGGTTTGAATCTTATGCAAGTTTAAGCTCCAAAAAGGCCCATTTTGGGATTTTGACAGACCAAAATACCAGATATCAACCAAACGGGTCCAAAACCCCATCAAACACCTCACAAATGACAAAATTGACTTGCATGAACTTACGGCACTCGGTTTGGATGCCCGGTTTGAAACTTATGCAAGTTTTTGCTCCAAAAAGGCCCATTTTGGGGTTTTGACGGACCAAAATGCTGGATATCGGCCTAACTATCCTGAAGCCCCATCAAACACCTCAAAAATGACAAAATAGACTTGCACGAACTTACAAAAATCAGTTCGGATCTGTGGTTTATAACTTATGCTACTTTATGTCGTTCTTACTATTTATGCATACAAAAAAAATAAATTAAACTATTCACATTCTATATTTCATATATATTTAATAATTGTTCTAATATATACTATTTGATCTTTATTTCAGATTGATCGGGATTATTGTGCCGCCATCTTTATGTTTTGCATCGGGATTTATTATTTTTATTTTTATTTTTTTTTTCTTTTCATGGACATCTGTAGTTATATGTTTTGAGACAATTTTTTATTTTTCTATTTATTGTTAAATTGTAATTTTACAAATGTACGTAATTAGTATAATATATATATATATATATGAATGTATTTTTCTTTTTTAATATATTCATTTCAGAACGTTTGGATTTTATTGTATATCAGGATGATTGATACAGGTTTAAACAGGAATAAAACAACAAATAAAACAAAGCAAACATGGTTGAAAAAAAAAAAAAAAAAAACCTTTAGCGATGCACAGAAAGGCGTCACTGAAAGTAAAGAAACAACAATGTTAATTCACTATTAGCGACGCACACTGAGCGTCGCTAATAGTAACCTTTTGTGACGCACATTTTGTGCGTCGCTAAAAGATACTATTTGCGACGACCCCGTGTGCGTCGCTAATAGTAGCTTTTAACGATGTCCTTTGCGTCCATTTATAATATTTGTAACGCCCATGCCCAATTATTAGCGACACCATCTGTGCATCGCTAATAGTTGATTTTAGCGACGCTTAGAGGTGTGTGCGTCGCCAATACTATTAGCGACGCCACTATTTGCAGCAACGTTAGCGACGCGCACTTGTGCGTCACAAAATATCCTTAGTGACGCATTTTTCCACTATTAGCAACGCACGCGTGCGTCGCTAATAATGCATTTTCTTGTAGTGGTGTTTATGCAGTAGCCACACCAGAGGCCTCTACTTCTGGACCATCAGTGGTTCGAGGTACATTCCTTGTATTTAGTTCATAGGCCAGTGTATTGATAGACTCAGGTGCATTTCATTCATTTATATATACCACGCTTGCCATGACATTGAGGTTGGATATAGATCGGTTGGATCCACCATTGCATGTTGACACACCAGTTGGGGGTAGTGTGATATTGACGAGGATCTGTAGAGATTGCTCGATAAAGATAGCTGATCGCACCCTTTACTTTGATTTCATTTTACTTGAATGACTGGCTTTGATATTATTTTGGGGATGGATTGGTTGTTTACTTACCGGGCGAGTATAGATTGTTATAGAGGGAGAGTGACAGTATGTACTCTTGAGGGGGATAGCTTTCATTTCACAGGAGATCGTGGGGATTTCTTAGTGCCACCCTTGTACGACTCGCAGAGTTAGGGAGTCCATAGTTACATGTTGGCTAGCTTGGTTGTAGGTGATAGTGGGACTATAGAGAGTATGTTTCCACCAGTAGTGGATGAGTTTCTTGATGTCTTCTCGGATGACTTGACTAGTCTACCGCCGAGGCGAGAGATAGAGTTCACGATAGAGCTTATCCCAGGTACCGTATCTATTTCCATTCCACTTTACCGCATGGCTCCAGCTGAGTTGAGAGAGCTGAAGGAGAAGTTAACTGACTTGTAGAATAAGGGGTTTATCCGTCCTAGTACTTCTCTGTGGGGTGCTTCAGCACTATTTGCGAAGAAGAAGGATGGACATTGCACTTGTGTGTGGACTATAGGAGACTGAATCGGGTTATTATCAAGAACAAGTACCTGTTACCGAGGATAGATGACCTGTTTGATTAGCTTAGGGGTTTGAGATGTTTCTCGAAGATTGATCTTCGGTCTAGGTATCATCATTTGAGAGTACGGGAGGAGGATATAGCGAAGACAACTTTTCACACTCATTATGGCCATTATGAGTTTGTAGTTATGCCATTCGGTGTGACGAATGCCCTGGTGGCATTCATGGACTTGATGCACCGTATCTTTGGTCCTTATATAGATCAGTTTGTCGTGGTGTTTGTTGATGATATTTTGATTTACTCATCTTCTAAGGATGAGCATGCTTTTCATCTACGGATTATGTTACAGATTTTGAAGGAGCACCGTCTATTTGCTAAGTTCTCGAAGTGTGAGTTTTGGCTCCAGGTGGTACATTTTTTAGGCTATGTTGTGACAGGTAGTGGAGTATCTGTGGATCTTTTCAAGATTGACTCTGTTATGAGTTGGGAGAGGCCGAAGAATGTGTTTGAGATTCGGAGTTTCTTGGGATTGGTAGGGTACTACCGTCAGTTTGTAGAGGGGTTTTCTCGTCTTGCCGCACTGATGACTCCTCTGACACGCAAGGGCATTAGATTTGAGTGGACAGATGACTGTGAGCAGTCGTTTCAGGAGCTGAAGAGGAGGCAGACTTCAGCGCCCTTCTTGATTATACCTGAGAGAGTTATGGGTTATACCATTTATTGTGATGCTTCACGAGAGGGATTAGGCTGTGTGTTGATGCAGGAGGGTAGAGTGGTAGCCTATGGTTCTCGTCAGTTGAAGAGCCATGAGCAGAACTACCCCACACATGATTTAGAGTTAGTTACCGTCATCTTTGCACTTAAGAGTTGGCGACACTACTTATATGGGGTGAGGTTCGAGGTGTTCTCAGATCACAAGAGCCTTAGATACATTTTCAAGCAGAAGGACTTGAACCTTCGGTAAAGGAAATGGATAGAGTATATAAAGGACTATGACTTTGACCTTCAGTACCATCTTAGGAAGGCCAATGTCGGAGCAGATGCACTTAGTAGGAGGCCGAGAAGCACTGTAGCTAGCATTGCTATTAGAGAGTGGGAGATGATGGGAGCCATTGGTGAGTTTAACTTAGACCTTGCCAAGTATGAGGGATATGCCACACTGTTCAGTGTATGTGCACAGCCTTCACTGTTGAGTAGGGTTATTGAGGCACAGTTACAGGACACAGAGGCAGAGCAGATTCTAGCACGAGTTGCTAATACCGAGGGCTTTGAGGGGTGGACAGTTCATTCTGACCTTAGCTTGAGGTATATGGGTAGAGTCTATGTTCCTGAGTCTCTTAGGGCTGATGTCCTTAGATATTTCCATCATTCACGCCTAGCAGTGCACCCAGGGGGCACTAAAGTGTATCATGATTTACGCCGCCAGTATTGGTGGATGGGGATGAAGGGAGATGTGGTGCAGTTTGTGTCGAGATGTCTCACGTGCCAGCAGGTAAAGGCTGAGCACCAAAGACCTGGAGGTTTGTTGCAGCCATTGCCAGTGGCCGAGTGGAAGTGGGAGCACGTTACCATAGATTTTGTGATGGGTCTTCCAAAGTCACCTAGGGGTCACGATGCAGTTTGGGTTATAATTGACAGGTTGACGAAGTCCGCACATTTCCTACCGATTAGAGCGACTGATTCAGTGGATGTCCTTAATGAGTTATATGTCCGAGAGATAGTACGACTACATGGGGTACCGGTTTCTATTGTTTCAGACAGAGACCCACGTTTCACTGCACGGTTTTTGTAGAGTTTTCAGACAGCCTTAGGGACTCAGCTACGGTTTAGTACTGCTTTTCATCCTCAGACTGATGGTCAGTCAGAGCGTACCATTCAGATCCTAGAGGACATGCTTAGGGCCTGTGTTATGGACTTCAAGGCTGGGAGGATCATCTTACCTTAGTAGAGTTTGCCTACAACAAAAGCTATCAGTCTAGCATTAAGATGGCACCATTTGAGGCATTGTATGGTAGACCGTGTCATTCACCAGTATGTTGGACTGAGGTAGGAGAGACAGCTGCTTTAGGGCCCGATATAGTTCGTGAGACCACGGACAAGATACAGGTGATTAGACAACGTCTGTTGACCGCACAGAGCCTCCAGAAGAGCTATGCAGTCAGGAGGCGACGACCCCTGTCATTTAATGTTGGGGGACATGTGTTCCTCAAGGTAGCCTCGCGGCGAGGATTAAGGAGATTTGGGAGCAGTGGGAAGCTGTCATCGCGGTTCATTGGCCCATTTGAGATCCTTAGGAAGGTTAGTGAGGTAGCCTATAAGCTAGCATTACCGCCATAGCTATCTGGAGTTCACGATGTCTTCCATGTGTCGATGTTGAGGAAGTACAAGGTCATTGGAGTTCAATTGGTAGCTTAATTAATCAATTAAGACTTAATTGAAATTATTCATTTGTCTGTTCATACTTTTTGGGGTTTGATTTTGTAAAACAAACCCCGTCGTTGAGTCTAGAGTGCCCAAAAATATTAGGTTAGACTATTCTTTCCTTTTAATTGGCCTTCATTTGGCCTATTTTTGACTCAATGGAAATTTGGTAATTTCTCTAAATTTAAAAAGGATTTAAAAATAATAATTTATAATTATTTTCTAGGCCATTTTGTAATTAATAGGAAGTCATGGGGTAAAAATGTGATTTCAAGGAAGTTTAGGGTTCAAAATAGAATTTTAGAAAAAGGTTTCAAAAAGTAGTCTGGTTCAGGTTTTAAGTGAACCGGTTCAAAAATCAAGAACCAACCGATTCATAATGGTTCACTGCATCATGTTGACGTCAACCCCACTTAACTAAATGATGTCGTGTACTTCTAATTTGGATCTATTTTAAATGGTTAGGACCCGACCCGAATCCGAAGACCCGACCCTTGGCCTGACACTATTCATTGTGTTCCTCATGGAAACACTACTGTTCATCGCGAACCCTAGAAATTTAGACTTCTATTTCGTGGGTTTTTTTGGCTATGATGTCTTTCTGTTTTCAATTCAAACCTTATTTTGGGAGTTAAAGCAAGGTTTTGGCAATGGTTTTAAGGATTGAAACGAGTTGAAAAGCTCGGTAGAGTTTTAATGGCTTCTCTGAATAATCCTTCAGTTCATGCTTGTTTCACCATCAAATTTTATGGTTCTTGTTATGTCATGATCCTCTTAGCATGAGGTTTCAATTTTCGTTCAAAGATTCGAGCTTAAGGCTCTGTTGCTGAGGTTGGGTTTGAAACCCGTAACCTACAAATCAGAATTTCTTTCTCATTTCGGGCCCATTTAAGGTGATCTTTGTGGATTCTTGTCCCTTTTGGCTTCTAGGTCACATCCCTAGCAACAAAATCTAGTTTAGTTTAGGTCAGTTCAAACCCCCTATTCAAAGCTTCAACAATAGCGATTTTTCAATAGGGTTTGATCTTTGGTAGTTTAAACCCATTCAGTAATGATCTAGAATTCATAAAAACCATTAAGAATTGAAATAACCCAAGGGGTTCGATTGCTTACCTCTCGGTTGCAGATTTTTTGAAAGTTCGGTCACTCTCTCTCTAACAGACTTCCTCTCTCTCTCTCTCTCTCTCTCTCTCTTCCTCTTCTTCTTTTCTCTTGTTTCGATTTCTAGGTTTGGTTAGTGGTTTTCTTCAAGTTCTAATAGTCATGCAAGTAAGGTTTTCCTCCCTCTCCTTCTTCTTCTTCTTCTTCTTATCTCTCTCTTTCTCTATCTAGCCGAATACACAATGGAATGTCTGAAATACACAACACTCTATACACGTATGTCTAATTGCTCACAAACACACTCAAGGTCTGTTATATGTATCATGAGGGTTAGCAATTCTATTGGTTGCTTATTTGGTCCACTAGGGTGAGGACACATCACTCTTTTTAGGAAATTTCCCTACAAGCTTTTCTTTATGTACTTTTCTTGTAGGAATCATAACATAAAAGTGCTAGTAGCCCAACGGTAACTTTTTGGCAACTTTTACTTAAGGTCTTGAGTTCAAGACTTGGCAACTCCATTTCTACTCTTTTTCCTTTTTTTTGGTTGTGTTGGTGGAGGATTCTATACTTCTATTTAATAATTTATTCATTTAATACACAAAATTTGTATATCTCTTAATTACTTGATGTATTTTACGTTCATAAAGATTTTTCTTTTGTGTAGTTAAATTAATTAACATAATTAGTTATGATACTCGTTTAAGCTTTTAGGATTAACATTTATGTATTTCTTTATTAATTTCGTCGTCATTTATTTTCATATCAATTTCTTCTATCTCAATTCACTCAGAATTATTGTTGCAACATTATCGTCATGATCTAATTATACACTAATGTTCTTTTAAAGCTTACTAAACATCCCTAATTATATAGTAATTAGGTCTGGATATATGTTACATTATGATTGTTTAAATTTACAATTTTTTTTATTAAAATTTTGTTAAACAAATAATCAAATAGTATAACTAAACAAAGCTCAAAATATGAATAAAATAAGATTAATATATTTCTAAATCAAAATCAATTAAATCTAACAAGGAATATAAGGCATTTAAATGTTGGGACAATAATCTTTTTTGGGAAAACTCAATGTGTAATTGCATTCATATAACCCTATCCTTGTTCAAGAGTTGTCCTCAATACTCATGACTTCTTTCGCTTAAATCATTCATAATTGGGCTTGTGAGTATGAAAATCAATTTTTGAGCCATTTAGATTTGGACAGTTTGGGAATGCATAAATTTGCATTGTAGGAAGTAGTGTATGCTTGATTATGCTTTGAGGAAATTTTGACCCAGTCTCCTATTATTCTCTGGGTACATGTTTAAGTGTGATAATGCCTATCTAGTATACTTGTAGAACTATGGGAAGATGCTGCTGAAATATTCTTGGAGAATGGAACAGAGCATTTGAGCTGTTGTTGATTACAAATTCATATGTGCATTCTTGAATGGGATAAGACCACTTTACCCTTTACTGAGAAGTTAGAGGTGTTAGGATTCGTGTTTCGTCCATTAGTAACTGATGCATTAATTTTCATATTTATAATGAGCAATATGTTTTACTTGTTTTAGGTAGAAAACAATAGATAAGAGTTAGATAGACGTAAGGAAAAACCATTTACCTAGGTTATTTGACAGGGATTAAAGATTTTATTGAGTTTACTCACTCATTTACAAATGGGAGAAAGAGGATAAAATTACCGTATATGAGGAGCAATAATAAGGATTATATGCACATAAATAAGGCCAAAGGGTACTAACTCTAGTACAAGATGTGTATATATATATATATATATATTGGGAATTTCAGGATGAATACTACATCAGACACCTTATAAATGACAAAATAGACTTGTAGAAGCTCACAACATCGAGTTTCGATCCCCGACTTAAAACTTATGTAAGAAAGAGTCATTATAAAAGCCTAAGTTTCAAAAGGGCCCATATTGGGGGTTTAAGTAGCCGAAAGGCACGCTAATGGTCTAACTACCCCGAAACCACATCACACACCTCACAAATGACAAAATATAGTTATAGAAACTTAAGGCGCCGAGTTCCGATCCCCAACTTGCAACTTATACATGAATGAGTTATTTTAGAAACCTAAGTTTAAAAAACGGCCTCTATTGAGGTTTTGAGTGACCAAAAGGCCCCATAACGTTCTAAGTATCTTGAATCTCCATCACAAATCTCACAAATGACAAAATAGACTTGTAAAAACTTACGATATCAAGTTCCGATCCCCGGTTTGTAACTTATACAAAAAAGAGTCATTTTAAAAACCTAAGTTTCAAAAATGCCCATATTGGGGTTTTAAATGGCCAAAAGACCCGATAAGGTTCTAATTACTCTAAAAGTATATCACACACATCACAAATGACAAAATAGACTTGCAAAAACTTATGGCACTAAGTTCTGATTTTCAGCTTACAATTTATGCAAGAAATAGTCATTTTAGAAAGCTATGTTTCAAAAACAGCTCATATTGGGGTTTTAAGAGGCCAAAAATCCCAATAATGTTCGAATTATGCAATAACTACATCACACACCTCACAATTGATAAAATAGACTTGTAAAACTTACGATACCGAGTTTTGATCCCTGACTTGTAGCTTAAGCAAGAAAGAGTCATTTCAGAAATCTAAGTTTAAAAAATAGCCCACATTGAGACTTTGAGTAGCCAAAAGACCGGATAAAGTTTTAAATACTCTGAAATTGTATCACATACTTCACAAAGACAAAATAGATATGTAAAAAATTACGAAACTAAGTTTTGATTGCTAACTTACAACTTATGCGAGAAAAAGTCATTTTAAAAACCCAAGTTTAAAGCACGACTTGTATTGGAGTTTTGAGCGACCAAAAGGCCCGATGATGTTCTAACTATCTTGAAACTATATCACACAACTCACAAATGATAAAATAGACTTGTAAAAATTTAAGACATCAAGATCCGAACCCCTAATTTGTAACTTATGCAAGAAATAGTCATTTTAGAAACCTAAGTTTTATAAAAAGCCTATATTAGGGTTTGATTAGCCAAAGGGCCTGATAACATTCCAACTATCCTCAAAATACATTACATACCTTATAAATGACAAAATAAACTTGTAGAAACTTACCACACTGAGTTTCAATTCCTGACTTACAACTTATACAAAAAATAGTCATTTTAGAAACCTAAGTTTAAAAAATGACCTATATTGAGGTTCTGAGTGATCAAAAGGACTGATAATTGTCTAACTACCTCGAAACTACATCAAACACCACACAAATAACAAAATAGACTTATAGAACTTACGACACCGAACCTGATTTGCAGCTTATGTAAAAAATACTCATTTTAAAAACCTAAGTTTGAAAATGTCCCATATTGGGGTTTTGATCAGTCAAAAGGTTTGATAATAGTCTAACTATCCCAAAATCATATTACACACCTCACAAATAAAAAAAAAGACGTAGAAACTTACGATACCGAGTTTCGATCCCTAGCTTACTACTTAGGTAAGAAAGAATCAATTTAGAAGAAGCTTATGTAATGAAGTATTTAAATTCATCTTTTCCTAATTTTTTTTACTCATATCTAATAGGTGTTTGTTCTTTTTTCATATTGATTGGATTCTTGAGTCGCCTCGACTGTGCATGGGGATCAGCTTTTTTTTTTCTTAGTTATCTGTATTTGTATTTTGTCAAATCATTTTCAATTTTAGAATTTAATGGAAAGTTGTATATTTATTATTGTAATTAAATTTTATTTATGTAAATGTATTTCTTTTTTATATATCAATTTTACAATGTATGCCATTATTTTATATCGTGAGTATTGAAACAGGTTTTGAAAAGGTAAAAATTAAAATAAATTACAATAAAATATAAGTGGATATTTTTTAAAAAATATTAATTTTAGTGACGCACACTTAGGCGCTTTCTTGTGCGTCGCTAATAATATTAGCATCACTGCTTTTAGAAATGCTCACATGTGTCCCTAAAAGTTTATTGTGTTGTAGTGATGGTTGTTGCATGTGTATATGTATGAATCTTGCACAAAAGGTTTCTAAAATAGGTTTATTTTAAATGATGATGTTTTAGTTATTTTTTCAGTGATCTGTTATGATGGATGTGTTCCTCATAGTCCCATTAAAATGCCTATAAAGTTTCACAAAGATCCGTAGTTAAAGGTGAGATATTGCAAAACCTATCTATCATTTTTCATGAACACCTGAAACTTAAGGGTAAAAAGTGATTTGGTTGTGCTCCTCGTCTCAAAAGCTTTCCTAAGATATATTATACGAAATTTTTTGACGTAAAATGAGTGAGAGATAAGCTTTGAAATTTTAGGCCATGCATAAGAAACCCTAAATCTTTATGGAGAAGATGAATTGCAATAATCAGACCTGAAGCTCAATCGCGTCTGTCGCATTCAAAGCCCAAAGATTTTCGCACCAGTTAATTTAATGTAATTCTCTTTCTAGACTATAATCAATACTAAAATGTATCTAGGGTAAGTGTAACAAAAAATGAAAGATTGTACAAGAACCAATAACTAAACATTAAACGCACTCATCTTATGTATGGAATGCATGCTCTGAATGTGTGTTTATGCCTTTCTTAGTAGAGTAAATATGAAGTCTTTACATTATTGTCAAAATAATTCATCTTTAGAGATACGATGCTATAATTTAGTCTACCTTTTTCTAGTATTCATAGATTGGATTTATTAGTGACAAGACTCAACTTAACCTAACAATTACAAACTCAAGACTTGTGTAATGAATGACCAACATTGAACTTAAAAGGAAATTTTATATGTGAGGCGGTTTAGGATGATAACTAATTAATTAAAATCAATTAATTATTCTATAATGTAAAGCAGATAACCCCAAATAAGTTCTCTAACTAATTAATCAGATTATTTAAACAAGAATCATAGAGCTTAAAACGTAAACCAGATATTCTGTAGAAATTAAATTTGATTCTTACTTATCAATGGCTAAATGCTTAAACAAACACAATAAAATACCAAGCACAATCACAGTAAAAGAGATACCAATATGTATAGTGGAAAATCTTTATAGGAAAGAAAACCCACTTTATTGCTAGAGAACACTTTCACTAATAAATCAGTCCGTACAAGACACAAGACTTGACAACTAATCACTAACCTCCTAAGCTCCCTGGTAGTTTTTCGCTAGTCAATCACCTTCTTGTCCTCTTTAAATTTCTCTTGCCATCTAATTGGATATATTAGTCGTTCCCTCACCATAGTTACACCTCATTACACCCATGATCTAAGTACCTGTAGATCCACGCTCCCTGGTGTGCAACTCTCTATGTAATGGCCTAGAAATATGTCCTAAGATCTCTCTTAGAAAAGCTCAAAATTACCTTGTGAAAAGGGACTATACGTGAATCCGAACTATGGAATTGATATTAAACTCTCAAGAATTCGAATAGTTCCGAAAGTACTCATATAAATGCAATGTATGCTCTCAATAATACACAACTTGTTATTTTTTATATACGATTTCATCACATTAATATATAGATACAATCCAAACCCTATTTGAATTTAGAATTTTGCCTAGTCAAATTCTCCATAATCAAAGATGCATTCAGATGGACCAATTTAGGTGTTCAGACGAAGCTTTGACATGTTCAAATGGTCTAGGTACCATTTTTCTACATTGATTCAATTTTGAACTAAATCCAAACAAAGTATCTAAGGGACATTGAATAACATACTTTAAACACTTTTTAAGCCTATAATCAAAATTAAAAAGTGCCTAAACTATGTATCATTAATAACAAAAGTGTTTAAAGAACCGTATAGTGAAAAACTAAATGCACATTCATCTTACAAATGTATACATGATGTTTATGTGTGTTTATACATTTCTCATAGCATTTTTGAAGCTTCATAATGATGTTAAAATTCTTAATCTTCAAAAGTATGCAACTATAATTAAGTCTGACTTGATAAAGTTTTTACGAAGTTGATTGACTAGGAATTAATCAGCGGTGAGACTCAACCTAGCAATTACAGACTCAACTTAACCTAACAATTAAAGACTTAAACATAAACTTTTGTAATAAATTGACAACACAAACTTAAATCAAAATTTTACAACTGTTCGATTACAAATTTTCCTCACAACATGAACTCAAGTACAATGCAAAAAAATAAAAGGTATCATAATAAATGACAGAGGAAGTCACTTTTATTCTTAATTTATAATAGAATAAAATGATTCGGAACACAGTAATATACTAAATGAAAAACAAACACAAATTACCAAAAAGCAATACAAAAAATATACTTTTCCAAAACAAAATTTATGTAAATATATTTTTTATAAACGTATCCTTGTAGTTATATAGGCTCAACTTGCATTTCTTTAAGTTTGGAGAGTGATGCAATATATATTATATTTTTTTCTCCCATTTTCTAATTATGGGACTCGTATTTTATTCTTTTTTGATTAGCGAAAAGAAAAATATTATTGATATAATCAACGTGTATGAGGAGTACAAGAATTTACGATATTGTGTCTAAGGAGGACTTATAAGGAAAGCATAAAACTATTTTCCAAAAATAGAAAAACTTAAACATAAACAAATTTTTTTTAATAATAAAATCATAAAGTAGCAATTCAAAGATTAAATGTTACAAAGTAGTGGATAACGCAGGAATACAATTTCTGCAATTAAGATAAGGTTTGATTACAATTATTTCAAGTAATCAAACCTTATCTTAATAAGCCAAAAAAATTGAAGTGTGGAGAAATTGTTTACTTCATCTGGGCTGAAAGAGATGCTAGACTAATGAGAGCTAAGTAGAGAGAAATTGGTCAAGTGGTACAGAACACCACAGATGGCATCAGAACTAAAGCCTATTCCTGGAAACATATAGACAACTCATTTCCAACAGGCATGATTATGAGCTTTGGAATTTCTGATGCCATTTTCAGGATGCATAACTAGGTGTGATGATCAGTTTCAGTCTGTCATGTAATGGTTTTGTTTTGATGGTAGTCAGTCAGTCTCCTGAGTTTCCTTTAGCTTGGTTTTGTTTTGGTATTCTTGCAGAGCTTGTCATGTTGCTGTTTTTTCTGGCTTGCAATTATTCTGCTGCTTGCTCTTTTATTTTTTTTCAAAGTTTTTGCATGGACCGGTTTCATGAACTTGTCTAATAAAATTTTATTATTTAGATAGACTGTTTCTTTTAGGAGACAAAAAAACATCTTACTTACATGGCCGGATGTCATTTGTTAAGTTCATGAACCGACTCCAAAATTTCTCCCTTTATTTTGGTTATAGCCCGGTCATTTTCAAGAATAAATTATTTAGTGACACCGTTGCACTACGTCACTATTCCATGTGATGTGATGCTATTTCACAAAATTTTTGAATTTTTCATAATTCATGAGTGCTTACTTTTCCAATAATTTATAAAATTTGTGAAACACCGTAACAAAATAACATGGTGTGACCAAGGACGGAGCCAAGAATTTAGTTGAAAATGGGCAAACCCCACTCTTAATGTTAGATCATAAGTTTTAAAATTAAATAGATATAAAATTTTAATATTAATTAATAATATTATTAGTAAGTAACTAAATTTATTAATATAAATGAATTTACAAATTAGATAACACATTTAATCAGAGAAAGACCTCAAAAAAAAAACTAGACTACATTAAAAAAAAAAAAATCAACAAAAGTTCCATTAAAGGGATCAAATAGAATTTAAAATAAGAGTAAAGTGTGAAAGCTTTAAATTTAGAGGGGACAAAAACATAATTAAGAGGAGTATATTTGAAAATCTTTAAAAAATTTATAAGAAAATTTTGCAATTAAAAAATTGAGGAGAGGCAATTGACCTCCCTCGGCTCATGCTAACTCCGTCCATGAGTATGACCGTCTCATCCAATAATTCTCATTTTCATGACTTTTTTATAGGACTTTTAGGGTATGCCTATTGTAGCAGTATTTAGCTCTTTTATCCAAAAAAAAAAAAAAAACTTAATTAGTGTTTTAATGTTTATATCTTTAAAAAAATTTAGTGTGCTAAAAGTTATCAGTTCAAAATTGTAATGTGTTGATTCCGAAGATAAATATACATGAGATTTTTTATAATTATAAAAAACAATTCTGAAAATTCTACTATCCTCTCTTAAGTTTTTGAGCCATAACGTTATGGAATCGTTAAATTGTTGCGATAGTGGGTTTGGGCGTTATATTTGTGATATTAGAGCCAATTCCTAAAGAGTAGAGATCCTTAGAGTGTTTGTTTAATGGACAACTCGAAGATCAAGATTTTTTCAGAAGATAGAGACTCGTAAAATGTATGTTTAATGGATAATTGAAAGATTGAGATTTATCCCATAAAAACATGTGGTCTAAAAGAAAGGAGAATGTGATAATCCTATGCCACATCGATTGAGAGTGTTAATAAAGTCTGAGATTGAAAAAATATGCACGTTCCAAACTTGTTTAAATAGGAGAGAAATAATCAAAACCTGCAACACAAAAATTTCTTGAAGACAATATTTGAGTTTTCTTCCTCTTCCTTTGGAGGATCAGGATTGAGAATCTCTCCATTACAAAAATTTCTTGAAGACAATATTTGAGTTTTGCTTCCTCTCCCTTTGGAGGATCAGGATTGAGATTCTCTCCATTATAAAATTATCTCGATGTACAATTAGGTGCTCTTTTAAGATGGACCAACATAAGTTGGAGGACGCATAATCTAATCATGGGTGTTTGGGTGCAAACACTGTTCCACATCTATGGGGTTGAGCCCACCATCCTTTCATTGCAAACCACCATTTTGTAACAATAGCAAAATGGTGGTGGGCTTTTTTTCATATGGTGGTGGGCTTTTTTTCAACTTTCATGTGGAGTCATTATTTGTACATTATCTATTATATAAAATATTAACTAAAAAAAATATGAAACTATAAAGTTATAATAAAAAATCACTTTTAAATATTTTTTAATCAACCACTCGTATAACAAACTAATTAAATCATAATTGACTGCTTAGAATCAATTCTCCAACTCCAAATATTTTGAAACTTCCCAAAAGAGCTTTACATATATTTTTAATTACAGAATACACATCCAAGAACAGAGCTTTAGATAAAATAGTGTGAGAATATAAGTGCACATGTTGCATATGCAGGCATTCATTGTGCCATGAAGAAAATTTCTTGAATATGATTCTTTCATTATTTTCACATGGCCACACCATACTTGATTTTTGTTAAAATAATGTGCAATATTATTTAAGGTAGTTGGTCCAATTACTGAATGCACCAACTGCTCCATTCTCAATAGATTAATTTTTCTTTTTCTATTTTTTATAAAAAGAAAAAACAAAAGAGTTCTCAATTATTGGAGGAAAAGGCTGTTCTCGTAATCAGTCCTCAAGAGACAATTGCCACTTAAAACAAAACACTTCAGACAAGTGGGCTACAGAATAAAGTAGATAACATAAAAGTGGCCAGGGGTAATTAATTTGGGTAAGACTACTACGTACACACCCAATGGATCTCCTCCACGAAAAAATGTTAGCTGAAAAGGTCTTACTTTTATTTTTCTTAATAATTGAATGTACAAATCAATTTACTCCCAATATATACTACTCCTTCACAAAAAGAATTAGTTTTTAAGAGCAAATTAGATATCCATTTTTTTTTTCAAAAAAATATTCATTAGGGAATTGAATTCAGGTTCATGTCTTTAATTTATGAACCAAATTCACTTTTCAGCGAATCAATAATAGAAAAAGAAGTGTTTTATTTATATTTTTAAATTTAAAAACACAAATTTTATTTTCATTAGCGAATAGAATTCATGTTCTTTGTCTTTTCTTCCTCTAAATTATTTTCCAGAGAATGAATAGTACAAGAAGAAGTGTTATTCATATGTTTAAATTTCAAAAGACAAATTGTTTACTTGTCCAATGAATGAATTAATCTCCGTCCGTATCTTTATAGTGTAGTTGAAGTATTTTCCATTTTGGTTAGATCCCATGTTAGATATTAATTTCTTTGTATTTTCAAATTGAATTTATTTTTTCTAAGTAATAATATTTTTTCTTTCACTGGTAAAAATATATATATATATATATATATATTTATGAACCAAATTCACTTTTCAGGGAATCAATAATAGAAAAAGAAGTGTTTTATTTATATTTTTAAATTTAAAAATACAAATTTTATTTTCATTCGCGAATAGAATTCATGTTCTTTGTCTTTTCTTCCTCTAATTTATTTTCCAGAGAATGAACAATACAAGAGGAAGCGTTATTCATATGTTTAAATTTCAAAAGACATTGTTTCCTTGTACAATGAATGAATTTTATCTTCTTTCCTCGAAAGAAGTGGCAACTAAAAATAAAGCGGATCTCCGTATTGTGTATTTTTCCTACCCTTTCGCAATAAATCTTGTCCTTTTGTCCATGTAAATTTCGAAGTTAACTAAATATTAGTTGAGACCAGGAACCGTGGTTGGCATGGAACATTACCGTGATTGATTGATAGATATTTTATTTATCCATTTGTGACAACCGACCGATATATACATATATATATATATATTTGAGTAAATTATATTAATCTTAAAAGATTTTTTATGATTAGAAAGACTTTCTCGAACTTTTTTAAAATCATGCTAATTTTTTTTTATTTTAATTAAAAAATTACAAAGATCTATTCTTCAATCTTATTTTTTAAAATGACAAAAGTGTTTTTTTTTTTTAATTTTGACATTTTTTTTAAAGAATTTTTTCATTTTATTAAAAAAATAAGTTTAAAATAAATAACTTATATATTTTTTTCAAAGAAAATTTTAATTAATATTAATTTGAATTAAAAAAAAATTATAAAAATTTGGTCAACATTTAAAAAATACGAAAAAAAATAAAAATAAAAATGAAAGAGACTCTTTTATCATTTGAAAAAAATAAGGGTAGAGGGAAGGTTTTTGTAGTTTATTTGTAAAAGTTAGAGAATTCAGAATCATTTCAAAAACATTAGAATAAGTCTTTACAATTGTCAAAAATATCAAAAAAAATAAATGTAATTTATCCTTTATTTTAATGAACAATGGTGAGCTACAAATTCGGTGGAATGTACTTTTTCTTATTTGAGTACATATCTTAATCATAATTAACTACGTATCCAATGTACAAGTCTCTTTATTTTTATTTTTTAGTTAAATTAAATATTAATGTGATATTCATATTATCGCATAAATGACAGATTAATGTTGTGACATTAACATAAGTAAGAGAAACCTCCTCCAACCTGGTTTAAAGTCAAGTATTGTGTTTTTTTTAATACAATGGTGTCTTAATTTATATATGATGACTTTTTGCAATTGAACAATACTTAGCTCCATTGGGAAGAGGAATCGTCATTTATGTGTCTTAATCATAATTGATCACGTATGTAATGTATAAGTATTTTTTTTATTTTTTATTATTTTATTTTTTAATTAAAATTAAATAATTATAAATATATAGATAACAAATTAAGATTATAAAAAAGAATTTTCAAATGGTAGTACTTTAACCCTATCCTTTGCTACCCGTACTTGTTAAATGGCAGTGCTTTAATCCTTACTAGTTAAATCGTAGTACTTTATTTTACTGTTTAAATTGTTGGGTGCACTTATTAATGCTTGATAGTTGGCTGTGTTGGCAACTTGGCCTAGTTTTGTCACAGATCTTTAAATTGTTGAATGATATGCCAACGAAATGCTACCAAGAAAGGAAGTCTTGGCGTTACCGAATGTGCTTCATGCTTACTTTCACTCATTTATTGCATACCTCCCTTATTTTACATGTGTCATGCTTGGAGTTTTTTTTTTTTATTATTGTTTTACCACCATTTCTTGGCGTTGACAAGTAGTTCATATCTATGAGAAGAGGGTAGGTTCGTCTATTAATTAAGGTTTATATATTGCACAAGTAATCCTCGTATTTGAAAAAATTATCAATTAGAAGAGTCAGTGTGACGGATCTAGAAATATTATTTAAAAGAGGCAAAAACAGAATTTAAAAAGGATTCTAATAAAACTATAAAAAGTTTAGAGAGTCAGCTCTTAATTTTTGAAATATTTCCTAAAGAAATAAGCTTTTGAAAATTTTGGAAGATGCCTTCCCTTAGTCCTCCCCGAATCCGTTACTGGAAACACTAATTGTAGGTCATCATACGATATGATATAAATGTTCTTCACCAATTTCAAACTTTTTGAGATATTCAATGAATTGCTTCCTTAATAAATAAGAAAAGTAATTATTCAAGAATTGGAAAGGAGGAGCATTTGTTCACTAGATAAGTAGCACATCCTTGATCATTCTCTTTTATACCTCAATCCATAATTTAAATCATATTATATACCAAGAGACATGGATAAGGAATTTTATTCTTTTTTAAATCTATAATCTAAAATCATTTTATATATTTACTTGAAATGGATAAGGGATTTTATATTTTTATATACCCTTTATCAATGTATCGTATTTTGAATTCTTGAACTCTATTAATTGAGGTCATTCGCAACTACCCCCACACTATTGACCATGAAAGTCATTGATCTTACAAATAAAGTTTAATTGGTTGATTGAATTGAGTTTTGATGTTGCCAATTTCTAATTACTTCAACAGTCTTCTTCTTCGGCACTTGTGAAACACTGGTCAAAAAACTATTGAGCAAACTTCGATGGTAGCCACTTTGTGATAAAGTCAGGAATTAAGAAAGAAAGAATATATGCTGAAAGTGAGGAATTTACCATGAGTTTTAGGGCTACCTTTGGGTCTTATTTATAGGTTGTGATTTTACTAGTTTGAGTAGGATTATGACCCTTTAGAATTGGAATATATCCATAAGCGAAAGTTACCATATAGGAATGTATTTCCTTAATCCTTATATGGAACAGGGCCTAAAGATAGTACATAGCTTTGTGTTCCGTTATGTTGGTACAAGCGGTGCCCAAGCTGGTTGGTGGGGACCTAATTACTCTTAAGTAACTCTAAACTAGTAAGGACATATGTCAAATAATAGGTTATTGCTCAAATATGGTATATCAGCTATTCCCCCCAGCCTCAGCTTAGCGGGATTCATCCTCAGCTAACGTTAGGGTTTCGAAGTCCAATCCATACGGGCATTGAATGCGCTATGCCAATTTTTGAAGTGTCAGCCGTTATAGCCTTTACATCCCATTATTGCGGTCGTCGTTCAGAATTCTAAGACTATCATGAAATTTTGCAATGATTGCCCATCCATCAACCATCAACCATCACCCTACGTGCTGCACACTCCCATCAATTGAGCCTATAAATTGGAGACCATTAGGCCTCGTTAAAATTTTCTATCTTTGTTCAAGTGTCATCCGATAGTAAGAGTACTGCAAAGGCAATGTTCGATGTGTCATTGTTCGAACCTTCGATGAATATACATCAAGTTGATAAGTCAAGTTATTTATATGAACTCCTCTTTTACACTTTGCACTAATTTTCTCGATTTACCTTCACTTATATGGAAATGACTGAAGGTCACAGTGAGGTTAGAGGGAGCTTTGAGGGGCATAGTAAAGCTAATGTCAATTCTAAAGACCATAACGGATCTACTAAGAGCTTTGGAGGGTAGTAGAATAAAGTTGATATCACCCCTGAAGTGGCTATAATGAATCATTTCATCGAACCCAGAAATAGGAGGGTTGAAAGTAGTCAAAGGGGTAAGGGAAGCCAACATAATGACCTCAGCCATGCTAGATAGCCTTAGGAAAACTTATGATTTCCTTGAGAATGTTGAGTTTAAGGTTCTTGGATAAATGGATCACCTCTAGAACATAGAGCAGAAAGAGATCTGTGCATACTTAGAGTGGTTTGAGATCAGGGGTAGATTCCCCTTCCACCCCATCATTTGGGAGTTTTTCTATAACATTTTGTAAAATTAAAAAATAAATAAATGAATAAATAAAGGATAATTCTAGTTTTGCATGACAATAAACCTCACAAATATAATAATGAGATAGAAAGAATTTAAACAACATAATATAGAGTGTGATGATACATGTGGAATAAATTAGAAAGGTAAAAAAAAAAAAATTGAATTGTAGAACTCAGAAAAAAAATGCGTAAGGTTTTTTGGGCTTCATTCGAATAAAGGGGTTGTTCATTCGAACAAACACCTGAAAGTCTAGTGCGACCTTCGTTTGATACTCGTTCGACTCTCATTCGAACGAAGGCCTTGTTCGTTCGAATGAGCATACGACAGAACACTTTTAAGTTACGGGCTGAAAAGCAAAATGGACACAAATCTCGTTTTTTCTTCTCTTCCAAACACTCTCGAGCCAAGGGATAAATTAGGGTTTAGGATTTTCATAAATTTTTAAGCCATAATAACACATCATATCACAAGGACTCATCCTTAGGAAGAATCTCACTGATTGAAATGTTAGGATTTCAAGATTTCTTCAAGAACAAAAGGTAAAATTTGCGGCTTTTCAATTCCTTTTCAAATTTCTTACAATTCTTTGTAAATCTAGCTTGGTTGAGTGAAACCCTTTCTTAGGTTTTGGGAGTAAGGATTGAGGCTTGAAATTTATATCTTTTTCTCTTTACACACAAATTTATACTTGTTTTGAGATAGGACTTCTAACCTAGATGAATGATGAATGTTAGGGAGGAAACATACATATTATGACACCTCTATGTACCTTGTTGTATGAAAAGTGTGTAAAAAAATTATGTAAATTGCTAAGTGAATTTGTAGATGAATGTAACATGTTTAACCCTCGATAGACCTTTTCTAGAATATTGATATACGTATTTGATATATGGTCTCAACTTAAAATTCATTTACTTGAATGCTAAAAAATTATTTACTTGTGATTCATGAACTTGTAGGAAGTTGATATGCCTACTAACTATTTGATAAAATGCTTAAATGATTGTGATAATGTTGAATAGTGAAATTATTGGTTGTATTGCGTATGTGACGCTTTTTTTATGTGAATACTATTATTCTCTTGGATACCCTTGATTTAAATGAAAGATTGAATAAATACTTTATGAGGAACAGATGATAATCTAGATAGTTAAGGGCTTGAGAAAGGAAAATAAATGAATGAAGATATTACAAGTTGAGAAATGGGATGTCATGGATAGTTACCCGGAGTTTTTGTGACAGGGATTGTGTCTCCCTTTAGTTATGAACTGTAACCCCATGCGGGTGGTCGTATGTTTCCATCGGGTTAGTAGCCCGAAAAACACACAGGCTTAACTAGGAGCCATTAGGTAGTTTTGAAGGATTACAAAAGAAGTGAAAGTAGAAAGTAGTACCGTTGAGATCAGTAAGGTGATGATAATATAAGAGCCTCATTTTATGTTCTATGTTTGTGTAAGAATTGAATTGTGTTATTATTGTTGTATTGATATTTTTATTCTGTTGGATTATACAATAAATGTTATTGAATTGAATACTAGGTAACACTTGCTTGACATTATACTTAGCACATGCCTACACATGTCACCTTTTATTCTACCCTTTGATTAATTGCTCTACTAGGGTTGTTGTTTTTACCCCTACTAGATGCTGGTAATGATAAGGAGCTGGAGCCTTGATGACATGGATTGGGAGGACAACTTCTCTTTTGAACTTATTTGTTTGTTTTTTGGATGTAATTAAA
Organism: Nyssa sinensis; assembly: GCA_008638375.1. NCBI lineage: Eukaryota > Viridiplantae > Streptophyta > Magnoliopsida > Cornales > Nyssaceae > Nyssa > Nyssa sinensis. The sequence continues at coordinate 131,882 of VIRR01000483.1, read as the reverse complement.
TTTACAACTTCTATTTTGACCTTTTGTTATTTTTGGGAATTTAAAAGGCCCTATAGATACATTGATGTGGAGGTTTGAAAGGCTTAATGAGACTCATATTCTCTTGACTTAGGAATAGAAATCACAGGATGAGTGCACTTTTAGAATGTATGTATGTAAACCTTGTTGGATTATATGTATGGAATGTGAATGAATATTTATGTTATGAAAACTCAAATGAGAATATGCTAATCACAGAGTGATTTGAAATATACATAAATTATTTATTTAGCTTGACATTGATTTACAAGGTCACCCTCAGGTCTTTGAGGCCTATATCCTGATCATAAGATTTTGTACATGTGTTGTACGTAGGGCCGAGAGAGGCCAGATATTGTTGTTTTCGGCAGCCCAATAACATAGCCGTAAAAATTTATAGCTATATTATGTTGCCTTAAACCAGTTATGCTCCATATTCTTCTCCGTGGAGTAGCATGATCTTACTATTTTATTCGTGCCCAATTTGTGCTCAGTCACAACTCCATCTGGATGCGTAGAATTGCCCCGAGAGATGGGTAGCAGTTTCTAGCCCCGAGAGAGGGGTAGCAGTTTCTAGCCCAGAGAGAGGGGTAGTAATTCCTTGCCCTGAGAGAGGGTAGCAATTTCTAGCCCCGAGAGAGGAGTAGTAGTTTCTAGCCCTGAGAAAGAGGTAGCAGTTCCTTTCCCCGAGAGAGGGGTAGCAGTAGCATCCACCAGATTTGACATCAATATCTTTTTATTGAGATTCATTGTCTGATTATATTCTTGTATGAATGATCAGGTAGTTGCTCAGCTTTTATTGAGTACGTACTTTGATTATTTGAGATTCATTGACGAGCTTTGATTGTGATTTGTCCTGATTATTGATACTCCTTGATGAGCTATGATTGTTACTTGGTTATCATTTGTATCCCTGATCAGTTGATATACTTGTTGAGCTATGGTTTTTGTTACTATTCTTGATCATTTGAGATTCATTGATGAGTTATGAGTATTGTTATCATTCCTGATCCTTGGATATTCATTGATGAGCTCTGATTCTTGCTATAATAGTGACTAGACATTTTATCCTGGTTATTCAGTTTCCTTTCAGATCTTGTATACATGACAGAGTAGGGGACTTACTTACTGAGCTTGTGTAGCTCACTCTAATTTACATATATTTTTCAGGGAATGATACAGAGAACAGACAGTAGGAGCCTGCAACTATAGATTGGACATTTTGACAGGTAAAGGTAATTATAGTACAGTCTTGTAGCTCTCCCATGTATTTACGTCCTGGGGATGAGGTGAGGTGATGACTTAGAAATTTTACAGATCATATTTTTATTAGTAGATTGATATGAAAATGTGACCTTTTTACTTTGTTGTCTTCCGCTAAGTATATATATGATACATGGTTACATGTTAGTAACAGGATGAGTAGGTCCGGTTCGACAAAAAGGCCAGGTCGGATAGTTACGGTCCATTAATCCGTAGAGGGTGGGTTGCAGGTCGTGACACGGAACATAGTAAACATTTGAGATAAAATCACGGTCTCCACTTTTGTTCTTAATCATAATATTTCCTTTGCTTTTAACTAGAGTCTTCGAGGAATCGCCAAATGAGACTTGCCCCTGTATAGTCTCCTTAAGATCAACAAATAACTTTTTTCTTCCACACATGTGATTGCTAACAACTGAATCTAGAGACCAAACATTACTATGGTTGTCATCATCTTCTTAATAGACAAAGAAAGAACTTAGATTTGCCTCATTTATTTCTTGTTCGAAAAAGTTTGCTTGTTCTCATACTTCTGTTGTTGATTTTCCTCGACACCCGTCGCTATAGTGGCCATAATTATGATAGGTATAACACTGCACATTCCTTTTGTCATAATTTTGGCGATTGTTATAACCACCTCATGTGTCTCTTTTTCTTCCTCTTGGTGTATAGTTCTGCTGAGTTCTGCCACCTCTAGTACTACCTCTTCCTCCTCGTCCCCTGAATCCTGAACCACGGCCATAATTACCACAGCCTCATCCTTATCCTCTCTATAATGATGTCCGCCTTTGATCCTACCTATCTTCTTTGAGGGACAGCTTGGACTAGAGAGCTTGTTCCAAGGAATTTGAGGATAGCTTCCTTTTGTTTTATCCTCATCTCATGGATTGCTAGTGAGGCCTTCAACTCATCAATTATCATGGTTGTGAGATCCTTTGATTCTTCAATGGCTAGTACGACATGCTCGAAATTTGTGCTTAGAGATCTCAAAATTTTCTCCATCACCTGTATGTTCTCGAGTATCTCTCCATATCTTCTGATATTTTTGACAATGGATAGTACTTTGGTAAAGTACTCTAAGATTGACTCGTTATCCTCCATTTGTAACTGCTCGTACTCTTCATAGTAGTTAAATTCGTACTCGAACGGTCTTTTCAATTCCTCGAAATGAACTTCGAAGAATTTCGTAAGATTCTTTGGGACTAATAGCTGAAGAGATATTCTCGAAACGGGCTTTATTAATGCCTTGATAGAGTAAATACAAGGCTCTCTTATCTTTATTTCTTGATTCTTTCAATGTGGATTTTGGGTGTCTGTCAATCTATCATCATCTTGTTGAGAGGCTGGTTCATCATAACATTTTCAACTATGTCCCATAGATCTTGAAAAGCAATCAAGACTTTCATTGTATACCCCAATTTTCATAGTTGTGTTTCCCCAAAAGTGGAAAGTGGAGTTGAAAGAAGTTGTTCCCTGTCACCATCGGAGTGCTTTATAGCTTCAAATAAGCTATACACAATTTTTGGTGAGGAATTTCACAAAACGGAGCCTGCAGTTGCATCCAGAAAGGCCAATTTAGCTAAAAAAACACTTATGGTTTGTTGCAATCAAAGCAAAAATGGATTGAATTGGAGAAAAAGAGTGAAATAGATAAAATCTTAACTTTAATAGAATATTCCATTTAAAGGTAGAATATTCCATTTAAAGGTGGAATATAATGGCAGACTGATGTCGTTAGTCCACGTGGCATAATAACTCAGCACAAAGTGGATCCAACAACTGACGTGAAGCTGACATAGTAGTGACGTGACATTGGCGTGGCAGTAACGTGACTCTGACTAGGTGATGACATGGTGTGACATGTCGATGATGTGGTAGTTTGACTAGGTATTACTTGGCACGTGGGGAGCGTGGGACATATGTCCAGAAGTTGTCTTCTTCAACGGATGGCACGTGAGGTGCGTGGTGCTCGAGGGATTCAAGCGCCAACTTTGGGAGCCGTGTGAGAGTGCTTCTGGAGGTGATCTTTATATCGTTGTGATTGTATCAACGAGTACTACACACTGGTATGTTCAAAACTCAAATTCGATGAGTTTGAATTCTGGGCAGTAACCAAACCTTGGCTCTGTTGAAAATTTGCTTGGTTTGCTTAAACGAAGCTCTCATACCAGTTGTCGGAGGTGAGGAGCTTCAAAGCACCATTTATGGTGGTTGCCTAGGACAAATTTACACTCAAACAAACTCTTGCATTAATGAAACAAACTCACAATACATAAAGGGAGAGATGTATCTCTCTGTATCTCACTCTCTCTTTCTCTTATTTTTTGCTCAACTCACCACACTTGAAAACTAAAAACGCATGCCTATTTATAGAGCTTCCTAGCAGTACACAATTCAACAACAAATCTTCTAAGGTCTAAAATTTCAAACTTAGCAGACAAACATATTCCATGAAATCTGCATTGCTTTTGGACTTTCTTCTTCAAACTTAATTGCAACAATTAATTTTTTTGTTTTGTACTTGATTCAAGATCTTTACACCTAACAAATCTTCTTATTTGAATCATGTTTACCATGTTTCAACAATAATGGCAGCAGAAATCTACAAGCAACACAATTCCACTCGCCAATTGCTATCTTAGGAGGAAACATCCGGCATCTAGTTTGCACAAGGCATCGACCGTGTAAAAAGCTAGAATGTGAGGAAAATTGTATTGATTTATTGTGAAAATTTCCTCCCATGTTAGTCCAAATTTTTGCTAAAATACATAGATAAACATCAAGTGAAAGAATATCCGGACAAAAAAAAAAAAAATCAATTTGTGTCTATTGCAATGAGATCAAGAAAAGTAAAAGTAATGTAAATGAAAAAGTAGATGAACTTCTTATATTATACTTACTTAGTAATTTATTTTATTTAAATTATTATTTTATATGTAACTTGCGTCAAATTATTTAATTCATGAGTACATATAATAATTTCATATAACATAAAAAAAGGTAGCTCTGAAATTTTGTATACTATGTTTTAACTAGTAAAAAATTATTTGGTATTAAAGGCTAATTTGGTATTAATTTCGTCTTATTATCTTCTTGTGTGGATGGATGTGTGACTTAAAAAATTTTTAATTAATTAATTATAATATTTTTTTGCACGTGAGTACTTTCGTAACAATTTTATAATTTCAACAATTTACTAAAAGTTAAAACAAGTTTAAAAAAAATTATTAAAATAACAATTCAATAAATAACATCCAAACTTAGCCGACCCTGATCATTTTATTAGTATATCTACTTGTCATATCATTAATTAATATTATGACAGTTGAACCTAAAAACAAGTCAAGCTACATTAGTTAAAAAACCATTATAATCTATAGAAAATTAACAATCAATGTATTTCCACCATTTTCTTATTATCATTGAAAACACTGGAAAAAGGGTCCTACTTCAATTTCATCATATACATGTAAATCTCAAGACACTATTTCAAAACCTTTTCACCTAATTGGGTTAATGTCCCTTTTGTTGGTTATGAGTTAAGGAGGATATAGGGAAATTGGAGATTGATATACCACAAACCGACACACCAATCATCTCGAGACACGTGGGCTTACAGATCTGATAATATTCGGTCATCTAGAGCAGACGAAGCCTTCAGAGCACACTTATGCACTTATCCTCCAGAGCTCATGCTCTGAACAAAATTCACTCGGAGTATTCCGTATGGTTCAGACCTCGTTATTGCCTTAACATCTGCCGAGCAGAGAATAACGAAACAGTCTTTTACAAGGAAACTGCCACATATGGTTATCTCTATTTTGATACAATATCCAACAAGGTAACTGCAATCTCCGATGATCAAATCCCTACTTTCCTGGCTCCAAATCCTAATCAACTTAGGAAAGCCACAGTCTATAAATTAAACCCTAAAGGTACGCTTTATTTTCATGCTCATTCTTTGGCTTTCATTATAGTCTTTCAATTGAGTTTATTGACTTAAGCATCCGAGCGGCTACCACAGGAGCCAATCCGGTGGCCCTCTGATCTCCCTTTTTGAGTGTTCTATAGGTCGTGGAGCCCCGAATCCTTGCGAGCCAAAAAGTGCAGCATCAGTTTGGCGCCGTCTATGGGAAACGACAAATCTCCAAGTGCTCTGCTTGCAAACTTATTCTCCTTCTTACCGGATAACCATGGCCCCCAATCTCCGACCAAGGCAGAACGCTCAAAATCCTCAAGACTCTCAACGTCGGCCACCTGCCGGACGAGCAAGAGGGTCGACAGTTGACCCCATACGACGAGAGATTGAGTCAATCAAACGACACAACCAACTAGTGCAGGAACAACTACTAGCGATATCTAGAACTCTGACAATGCTTACACAAAATCAGGGGACGAATCCTCCAAATCCACCGGTCAATGTTGCTGCTGAGGGGATGCAACCCCCTATTTTTACTACGAATGAAGAGCCCTATGAGGAGGCTCCCAACAACCGGCTAGGGCATCCCCAAAATACTACTCATGTCGGTAGAGATCTACAGCCCTCAGTAGCCTCGCGCTGGGGAATGCCAGCCTTTGCCCCTGACTTCCATTACCGAAGCACTACTAGAGTCCCAACTCTAGGGGCTTCGGGAGCACATCCAGCACCACAGGAGCCTCAGCCCCAAGCGGCACCAATTCCGCTAGTTCGGGATCCTTAGAACCCTCCTCAATTTGTGGGACATACTCAGCCCGACCACCCTGAAGCCGAAGCTATAAGGCGAGGTTCACAAGAAGTTTGGCCTAGAGACCCACGGAGGGTTGAAGAAGTTGCAGAATCTATGGATCGAACAGTGGCTATAAGAGGTGCTCAGAACCCTCTAGAGCATGATGAGTTGGCCAGGCTGCTCGGAAGACTTGCCACCCTATTCACTCTTGCCATCATGTCGGAAGAAAGACCAAGGAAGTTCGTTGTGCCGAAGTTCACCCTTTATGATGGGACTGGAGACCCAGGAGATTACCTGTCACATTACCAGCATACAATGGCCCTTCACGGGGCCTCTGATGCTTTTATGTGCCGAACTTTCATTACCAGCCTGAAAGGTACCGCCCTAAAATGGTTCCAACACCTCCCACCAAACTCGATGACTGGCTTCTATGAGCTCGGTAGGCAATTCCTGGACAGGTTCATGACGAGCAGGAGGCTCAGAAAGGGATCGGAGTTCTTACTGAATGTCAAGCAGAATAAAGAAGAGTCCCTCAGAGCTTACATTGCGCGCTTCAATGCCGAACTCACTGAGATAACTGACTACAGCCTAGGTTTCCTCGTAGCTGCCCTAACCTTTGGTCTTGCTCACGGAGGTTTTAGGGATTCTGTGACAAAAAGCCCTCCTGTCGACATGGCTGCATTAATGGACCGGGCCAGAAAATATATCAACTTGGAGGAAGCTAACGGCACGTCCCAAAAAGGCAAAGAATAAACCCATAGGGACATTCCGAAAAGGGAAGATCATAAGAAAGACGACCATAAAAGGGACCCTAGCAAGAAGAGGGTCAGGAGTCCAGAAAAGACAACGGCACCCAGGGCTGTTTATAATTCCAGTCCAAGGGAATTCACTAACTTTACTCCTTTGAATACTACACTGGCCTAGGTACTTCGGCAGATCCGAGATCGAGAAAACCTAAGATGGCTAGAGCCGATAAAAGGAGATCCCAGTCTTCAGGACCAAAATAAATACTGCAATTTCCATAAGGATTATGGGCATACGACTAATTCATGCAGGTCCCTTAGATATGAGGTTGAGCATCTCATAAAGAAAGGACGTCTTCGAGAGTTCGTTAAGCAGGACGGGAGACAGAACCTCCACGAGGACAAGCATCAACGCAGGACAAACCAGAAGCCCGAGCAGAGGGAAGGACGGAATGAGCCTCAAAGGCAGGACAACCATGTTATTTACGTCCTCCATGCAGATACCCCTGTTACAGGAATGTCGAACAGAGCAAGGAAAATGTATGCTCGGGAGACTAAAGCTGCCCCGAACACTCTGTGGATCACCAACATTGAGAAAAGGCTCAAACCAGAACCGGAGATTCAGTTCACAGAGCAGGATCTGGCCGGGTTACACTGCCCTCACAGTGATACCCTTGTCATCGCTCTTAAAATTGCCAACTCTAACAATCTATCAATAAAGCATAAAAGGACATGATCCCTTACTACTAATCTAACAAATAAACTTATGGATGTAGCACTTTCTAAACATACATAAAAACCTAGAAATTGACCAACCAAATAGATGAAGACAAACTGAGCAACCCATATCAATAATTGATAGGCAATCTGAATCAAAAACATATTAAATAATACAATTGACAAATAGACCTACAAGTGATTTTTTTTTTTTTTTGGTAAGTGCGATTTTATTACAACCAAAGAACAAAAATTGTACAAAGCTCAAAGAGAAATAAAGGAGAACGAAAACAGCAAGCCAAGAAATAAAATTAGCTCATGTATCAAATTCTGCAAATTTTTCTATTTAAGCCATTCTTCTACTTATCTTTGTGAAGGCTCAATTTAGTCCTGATTACCATGGAGATTTCATCAATAACAGCTTCGGCAGCCCTCCTCTTTTGCTTGAAGATTCTGCCATTAATAGTCAAGGTAAATATTTACCTTGACTTACATTGAATAACATAAAAAAAAAAAACAAAAAGTCAAAGTAAATATTTACCTTACGTGACGATAGAGGGAACAACTAAAAAGAAACAAAAGATAAATATTTACTTCAACCAAAATTTAAGAAAACACACAAGGAAGATCGAGGGTAAAAATATTTACTTTTCATGAACCACACAAAGATGAAGTTGGATCATCTGCCTAAAGATTGCATAGCTCATCTCCTCTCCTCTCACCTCTCCTCGTGATGTATGTAAATCATTGTTCGTCTCTTCAGTTGTCCACATAACAGTTGAATCAGATGTCTTGTGGGAAAAGCTATCATCATCCAATTACCGAAAAATTCTCTCAAGATTAGTGATTCCAGTGATGTTCACATCCAAGAAATAACTGTTTCCCAGTCTTTGCATTCCATTTCACACCGATGAGCTTAGAAAAAGAATAAATAAGTATGCAACCAAAACCTCACAATAAATAAGTTAAACATGAATTATCCTTAATGTTGAATTCTATAATGTCCAATAATTTTAAATAATTAAGACACTTGATTAGTCATGTCACGCCCCTGACCAGCAGGGTCAGACTAGGGGGTCATTGGACCTTGATAAGGTAGGTAATAGCACTAATCATCCTAGTCAAGTAAATAAAATACATGCCATTTTTTTGAATTGATTTGGTTTCCTTTAATTAGTTTCGTTTCGGTTCGGTTCCTAGATTAGATTTGTTCAAGTCCCATAACGGGATTAAATGAAATTAATTACATTCAAGGGCACCATGCCAATCATCCAACAACAGGGTACAATTTGATAACGTCCAGAGCTAACTCTAACAGTTCTCATATACATAATATATACAAAAACAGTCTAAAGGGTACATGCACCCTTAATAAATACAAATGAAGAAGTACATGAATGTGACCAAGTAATGTAATGACTTCAGTCCATCTCTTACTGCTTCTTGCCAGTTGTCTATCAAGTCAATATTTGTCATTCCCATGAACAGCAGGAATGAGCCATAACGCTCAATAGGGTTTCCCAAAATACACAAGCAAGCAGCATGCCAAAAACTAATGCAAGTTCGAAGAGGACATACCCTATAGTCTAGTATGCATCACAACCACACCACATCATCATATCTCAAACATAGGTATAAACATAAGTATCAAAAGGCATCGCACCACTACATGTGGTTTGACAATAATAGCCAGGTGGTTGACATATGGAGGGTCGGACACATGACTTAAATATAAGCATATAATTCCATGAAGTACCTCAATTTTTTGTTTTAATGCCACACGAACAATGTATGCATTCACAAGCAAGCAACCATTCACAAGTGCCACAGTATCACAAACAAGCAGTATACAATCCATTAATAATCCTAAGGGAACATCACATGAGTGTCAAGGAAAATAATCTCAATTAAACCAATCTATAGCAAAAAGGGGTAAGGCCCTATTCATCTCATTCCATTTTGTCAATAATCTCAATTCCATGAGTATTCACCTAATTTAGCTCCCGGTAATTAAGCCCAAGTGTTTTACGGGCTACTAACCCGACGGAGACAAACGACCACTTGTGCGGGTTTACGGTTCACAAGACGAGGGGATACACCATCCCTATCATAAATGGAACCCGGGTAAAGCGTGATCTCGCCACGCTCAAGAACACACAAAATACCTGACTAATTCTCATTCCAAGTCATTTTCTCATAAGTATTCTTTTTCAAAATTTCAATATCTCAATCCACACCACAAACGGTGCTCATCAATATCATTATCCTCTCAAATCTTGCACTGCTCAGGTATAATCAACCAAATGCATATCAGCATCATTCATATCCTTAACAACACTAATAAACAGAAAGAAGTATATGTGATTTAACAAATAGATACAAGAGTAACAATGATCATATATCTATGATAGAAATAGAAATAACAGTCAACATCAATCACAGTGGTAGCATTTATTCAATAATATCATACAATGTCGACATCATGATATTTCATATAACAATCAAATCATATTGATTAATCAATCATGAAGTAATTAACGGTGATAACAAATATATTGTGTAGATCATATAACAAATACACATATCAATAAGTCAGGACTTTACCGCAGTCCCAATCATCACTCTACTACAAGGAAACACTATATGTGCTTTTCATAATGTTGTTAAATTCTCTACACACTTATTATTCAATCCCCGAGACCACCCCACCTATCAACATTAGGATATCTTATTCAGTCTTAAGGTTATTTATGACCAATTACACATTAGCCTACACATCAGATACCCGTTTGCCCAAACGGATATCAAAAACGTGTTTCCAGGCTTAAAAAACCCTAGGGAAGCCTTATCGTATTGTTTCTAAGTCATTTGACTGTCTTTTAAACCCATAAGGGTGTTTTGGTAATTTACCAAACACGTTACGCGTCTACTGAGACATCGTCTCTCAAAACTAACATTAGAATCAAATTCAAAAGGTTTAAAAATCTTAAAGATGCCCTCTTTATATTTTATCAATGTTTCTAGGTATCTATTCCATGCCTAGGGGCATTTTAATAATTTTACATTTTCATGTGGGACTACCCCAAGCCCCTATTTCATTATTCTATTATTATATTTGAGTCATAGACATCCAAAAACATTGAAAACACCTCTTCCGGATCTTAATTAGGCTTTCAATTACTTAATATAAGTCTAGGGATATAATTGTCATTTTCTCACTTTACGTGGGACCACCACCGGGTCTCAATTTGTTTAGTCTGGTCATATATTTGAATCTCGGGCATCCAACAACCTTGGAATAGCCTCTTCTGAATTTTAATTAGCCTTTAGGTTTTTTAAACAATCATTAGGGACATTTTTATAATTTTTCATATTCATGTGGGACTGTCTCGGGTCTCCGAATGTCCAAACTGACTCTGTTATTGAGTCCGGAATGCCCAAAATCTTATGAATGACCTTTCTTTCATTTTAATTGTCTTTTTTTTCAATTTTATGAACAAGTGGACTTTTTCACAATTTCCTATAAATTATTCACCTATTTGTAATTAACTAGATCAATTCAGCCCTTTTGTAATTTCTCCTGTAGACACCTCATTTTGTGACCCTTGATTAAGTAGTAAAAATCAATGATTATGCTAAGAAACCTAATTCAAGTAGGGACTCTTCCCGATTGAGTCTTATTCTCATTAGGACTCCTTCTGACAGAGTCCTATTCCCGCTAAGACTTTCCTACCAAAATCTTAGTTTCATTAGGACTCCTTTTGACAGAGTCTTATTCCCGTTAGGGCTCTTATGTCACAACCCCAATCCAAGTAGGACTCTTCCCGATAGAGTCGCACTCCCGTTAAGACTCTCTTGTCAGAGTCCCAATCAAAATAGGACTCTTCCCCATAGAGTCTCACTTTCGTTAGGACTCTCCTATTACAGTCCCAATTCCATTAAGACTCCTCTTAACAGAGTCCTATTCCCCCTAGGACTCTCTTAATAAAGTCCTAGTTCTATTAGGACTCCTCCTAACAGAGTCCTATTCTCGTTAGGGCTCTCTTGTTAGAGTCCTAGTTGAAGTAGGACCCTTCCTGATAGAGTCCCACTCCCGTTAGTACTCTCCTGCCATAGTCCCAGTCCAAGTAGGACTCTTCCCGATAGAGTCCCACTGTCGTTAGGACTCTCTTGCCAAAGTCCCAGTCCAAGTAAGATTCCTCCCGACAGAGTCTACTCCCGTTAGGACTCTCTTGTCAGAGTCTCGGTTCAAGTAGGACTTTTTCTGACGAGTCATGCTCCTATTAGGACTCTTCTACCCATTAGAGGATGTTTCGGTAACTTCGACACCTTTTTGCCTACTAAAGTCATTTTGGTAATTTTGGCACAATCCTACACTAAATAAGACTTCCTAGTTACTTGAAAGGTATTTTCGTAATTTTATATCATTTTACCCACATGGGAGTAATTTGGTAATTTTAGCCATTTGGTGACAAATTGGGGTAATTTGGTCTTTTCACATGTCTTGTGACAATCTAGAGATTCTCCACCAAATTGAGAGCAATTTGATAATCTTGAGTGATAGTAGTCTATTTAGGCTTAATTTGGACTTTGCACTTTTAGAGTTTTCATAAATCCGCTTGGTTTGATATTTTCTCAAATGGAGATACATTGAACCTAGACGTTTTCATTTTAGAGTTTATTTTCAATTTAAATTCTATTTCTATTTTATCTTATTGGCTCTTGCATATAGACACTAATTTTATTGATTCGTGCATTGTCATAATTATTTATTAATTCATTTAGTTAGGATAATCATTCTTATTTAATTTTTTATTTATTTAATTAGATAATTATCACTCAAGACATGATCATAGCCCTCCATTTTAGGGTTTTATCTTAGACCCTTGGATCAAATCTCTATATTTTCCTATAAATGGAGCCCCTAGGCCATCAATTTTAGGGACACGAAAATATACCAAAGGAAGACGATTTCCATAACCTTATGCTGTTAGGTTAATTCTAGGGTTCTCTCTACAAGAACCCTCCCTCTCTCGAAGCCGAAGCCTTGCCGAAGTGACAGCTTCCCTCGGTGAAGCCAGCCGAAGCAACGCTTTCCGAACCGAAGAACAAGCCGAAGATCTGCCTAATTAAAGACTCTAATTTAGACTTTCCTAGCCGAAGTGCTGCACGACAGCCATGACTAAATAAGGTATGTTCTGAACCCTTAACAGTTTCTTTTTTCTTTAGATCCGGTTGATCTCATATCTTTTATCACTCTTGATAAAAGAGGGTAAACCAGAGAACTACGTGACTCTGATTCTATTTTCTGAACGGATATGTAGGAAGCCTTCGGGGCCCGAGTCAAATCTAACTTCTATCTTTTTTGTTCTATTTTATTACTTTACGCTAGTTCTTTTATTATTTATCTCTTCCGCACTCACATCTCTTTTTTTTTAATTTTTCTCATGAAAAAATAGCATTGCAAGTGAATATTCGAGATCGATCCATTTGAATCGGATGGGGTGGGTGCCTAACTCTTGCCCACTCCGTACCTTAGCCCCTGGATCCATGTTTTCTTTGGTTTTTGCTTTATTTTAGCGCCTTATTTTATTCGATCCATGTAAAGGGATCTTTAGAATGTAATTAGGTGACAAGACGATACAAATATCAATTATTTCATTCCTTTTCAGTTTTTTTTTTTAAAATTATGTTCTACTGTAACAGGTTTGCTTGTTTCTTGGCCAAAAACAAGCTGGCGACTCCTCAATCTCTCTATCTTCCATAAGAGGTGTTCCTTCCCTCCTTAAGGAAAGGAGACAACCGGGATCCCTCTAAATTCATAAAAAAAGATTAACACGTTTTCATTTTTTTTTCGGTACTGGCACCCACATCCCCTAAATTCAATTTCTAACCCCTGTTACCAAATAGGGTTAACTTAATTTGAATTTCAATTTATGGAGTAGGGATAACCCTATTCTAGATTTTGGCCCCAAATGACAGACAACCTAGTGTCTATAACCAAACATCCTAGCTCGATCCTATCGCAGCAACCAAACAGTCCCCAAACAACCAAGGATCTGCCGCGTCATCTACCCGACTCGGTTGCCCAACTTGTCAACCTGGTTGATTAACACGACGACCTGGTTGACCGTTGGTCAGTCAACGTCGACTGTTGACTACCGACAGTGAAGCTCCGGTCACCATCTCCGGCAAAGTTGTTGGAAAACCACGAAACCCTAATTTTTTTCAGTCTTTTTCCTGCATTTTTCTTCCATTGCTTCTTCTTTGTTTTTTTTTTTTTATCTAAACCTTATTTAACATTGAATCTCATCCATTAAGACCAATTTTATGAATTAAAAAAAAAGGAGAAACCAGATCTCCGATGAATATCAAAAATTTAGCCACCATTGTTTTTCCAAGCTGCCATTGAATTTAGTACCGTTTGCTTCCACTTCCTTCTTGGGAACTTAATTAATCCTTCTCAAGACCTAAAACTGTCCCATTCAACTAGAAAATAGAATACAGTCCTCCACAGTAAAACACACACTAACCTACACTAGTTCACATACAGTTATGCAAATACACATATATGCTTACACATGACACTAATACAAGCACCAAATCCGTGAATTCAACCTCTAAAACTAAATGAAAGGTTTCTAAGGTCCCTACCTCAAGGTTGCATCACTAGAGAGAGAACTCTTGTAGAAAAAGAAAGCATAGTTTTTTCCTCTATGGCTGCCAAGTTTGGTTTGGCCCTCTGTCCTCCCTCTTTTCTCCTTATTTTCCTCTTTTTCCTTCCTTCCTCTTATTCTTTTCTTCTCTGGTTTTCAGCTTGTTCACTGTGTGTTCACCACACACACAAAAACACACTAATACACACACACAAAAATTATTTCTCTCTTCTCATTCTTTGAACCCACACAAACATACATGAACACACACTCATTGCACTTTCAAACCCGTAGCACACCCAGCACACCCAACCCCTTTTCAAAGTCTCCCTCTATCCCTCTCAAACACACACTGTGCATACATATACACATATATATATTCACACAAACACACACAATGTGTATACATATACATACACATATACACAATGTGCATAACACACACTCTCACACTCTGTTGAGAAGGGAATGAAGAGAAAAAGAGAGAGAGAGAGAGAGAGAGAGAGAGAGAGAGAGGTAAATTAGAAAATGGGAGGAAAAAAAACAGAGAGAAAAGGTGACTTGTCCTATTTAAGTCCCATTAAGCCAATTTTGTCCTCTTACTACACACTCTCACACACCATATCACATCCTCTTCCACCATATTTTGACATCTGTCCCCCTTCTAGAAGCTTTCATTAGCTTCTTAGAGAAGCTTATCATTATTCTCAAGGCACCACGTGGCTAGTTGGCCAACTACGTGCACACACGCACCTGAATTGAAACTATCTCAGAATCGCACCAAACTAGGCACATTAGCTAATTTTAATGCTCTGATTCCAAATATGAAGTCCTTTTCTCCAACTTCTTCCATTTGGGGTTCTACCATGCCCCTATGATTGGCCTTTACCCCGCGAGTATCCCTAGCCTCTGCTCGGTACTTGCACCATTCCCTTTGACTAAGTATTTCCCTTTTGTAGGTCGTCTGACCTACGTTGCCCTGGCTGCTGACATGAAAAACAAATCATCTCTCACTGGGAACGCTTCCCTAGCGTGTGGGAAGTAGAAGGTGTTGATCATGCAAATGACTAGGTTGGTCCCTAAAGCTGAACGTCTCCCTCTCCTTGCCTCTTCTTATCCCGCCTCTCGAGATAAACACTAATGCTTCTAGACAAATATCAAACCTTTCAAATCCTCCTAGAATCCTCTACATCTACCTCAATCATCAAGGCTCGCTCTATCAACTCAGAATACACTCACAGCTTGAGTGGTACTACCTTGATCCCGGTAGTAAGCTTAAGTCTGAACTCAAAAGTGCGTGACCTATCAGCCTCATCCACGACCACCCCTAGTGTATATCGGGAAAATACAAAAAATCGGGACTCATACTAAGGCATGGTCATGTCGCCCTGGTACAAATAAAGGAACTCCTAGTGCATCGCATCTTTGGCAACTGTGGGAAAGTACTTCTCGAGAAAGGAAACTGTGAACACCTCCCAATACATAGCCATAGAAGGCCTAACTACATCTCACCAATCTATGGTCTCGCCCTCAAACAAAACCATTGAAAAATTGATTCGCATATCATCTTTATCAATCCGAACTATGTCAAGAAGTCTGGTGATGGTCCGGATCCAATAATTAGCTACTAGTGGGTCGGGCTCTCCCCTAAACTTGGGAAGATTAAGCCACTAGAGCTCTCTCATAGCTATTGTGGCCCTACTCTTGCCACCTTGGGGATGTGACTGTGCCTCATCCCTATTAGCCTACTAGGACTATCTCATAAAGTCCATCATGCCACGTGCAATCTCAGTTCCATCTATATGAACAGTCGGAACAATCTATGGTTGAGGTGGCGGTGGTGGAGGCTCGGGTGTAGGCACTCTCCCTCTACCTCGACCTCTGCCTCGACCTCTACCTCATACTCTCGATGGCATCTTATTTCAATAGATAAAAAAGACAACATTTAAACATTATAAATCCTTAAAAATGTATTCCCCCCCTTTGACTCTTATGTCGCAAATAATGTATCAAATAACCCCATGCACATTAACAGAAGTACATATAAACATTAAATTTATTTATACATTGTACCACGTGTTCAAGTCAATGCTCATACTAACACTCAAACAATTTCCAATAATGTCTTAAACATCTAGTAATTTAATATTTCAAGTATTATCACATCAAGCACTTAAGTCAATATTCACATCAACACTCAAACAACTTATAATGATGTATCAATCATCTAACAACTCACAATATCAAACATGCTTACATCAACACATATTATACTTCATATTTCCAAGCATACAACAATCAACAGTAAGAAATCTTTGAAACTTACGTTTTTAAATTTTATTCAAGTGTCCTAGTGTTACCCAATCTCGTCGTCCCTAAGTGTTCTAAACCTAGAGCTTTGATACCATCAAATGATATGGAAATCAAGAGCAAAATACAACATCATGGCTAAGCTGTTCAACTGAGAAGCAATATCACATAGTGGAATCATAAAGAATCTGATATAACAAATAAGAGTACAAATGCGTATAGAAAAATTGTGACATGGCTACGAATGTACTACACGCAAAGGCCGGGTATTACTTACCTTTACTATCCCACGTAAATCAAGCTATTCCTTTTTCTTTCGACGCTCTTGTCATTCGAAAACTACAACTCAATCTATAGCCGTAATCAAGCTATGCCACGTATTAAAAGATACCTATAAATATATTATTTACTAATTTAGACCTCGTCATTGTGTCCGGAATGGCGAATAAGATTAATTTAGGCTCTTAAGGATTTCATTCTTAAAATTTATTTACCTTAATTAATTAACCTTTTCTTTTATAATTAACCTTATTTAGCTTATCTTTCATCAATTTCCAGCAGCATGTTAGGATTTCATCATACTTCTGTCGTTAAAGTATGATGTGTTCAAATACCTGAAGAATATGCTAGGTATATAAAATCATGTTTAAGGGGGATGCTGAAACATGGTAAACATGATTCAAAGAAAAAGATCTATCAGGTGCAAAGATTTTGAGCCAAGTAAAAAAAATTTATTGTTGCAGTTAAGTTTGAAGAAGAAAGTCCAAAAGCAATGTAGATTTCATGGAATATGTTTGTGTGCTAAGTTTGAAATTTTAGACCTTAGAAGATTTGTTGTTGGATTGTGTACTGCTAGGAAGCTCTATAAATAGGTGTGTGTTTTCAGTTTTCAAGTACGGTGAGTTGAGCAAAAAATAAGAGAAAGAGAGAGTGAGATACAGAGAGATACATCTCTCTCTTTATGTATTGTGAGTTTGTTTCATTAATGCAAGAGTTTGTTTGAGTGTAAATTTGTCTTGGGCAACCACCATAAGTGGTGCTTTGAAGCTCCTCACCTCCAACAATTATTTTATGAATTGGCTTTCCATTAAGATTTAAAATTGTATTCTTGTATGTGATCTTTGATCTTTGTGGAGTTTATTTTGAACAATTTGTGCTATTTTATGAATGATATATCAATGATATTATTAGCAGGGGTTATGAGTCATTCTTTAGAAATAAATAAATATATATATATATATTTCTGTATGTATTACCAACCTTAATTCACTTTTACTCTTATTTCAACAGGGGTGGTTATGAACCATTGAATGGCACAGAAGATTATGAACCTCAGTTCAAAGAAAGCTTTGTTATTCTTCAATCATCATAGGAATACATAGCTCTTAATCATAAATGGCGTCACTTCTCTGTATGTACTGCACCGATTCTAGTAATATCCTCCATGTCAAAGTATAAAATTTATCATGTGGGTCTTCAACAAAAGGATCTAACGCAACAATACGAAAATGTTAAAGAAGAATCAAGTCCAATTTTTGGTAAAGCAAGTTGTTAGAATATAGAATATAACATATTCCAGCATATTCTGATTTTGTGCTTTATTCAGATTCTTTGTATTTATTGTCTTTCCTTTATTGCATGGCCTGCTTTTACCTATAAATAGGCCCTATATTGTATAGTTTCAATACACAGAAATATATACAAATATTTCCACAAGTTCATTTCTTCTCTGTATTTTTTCATGGTATTGGAGCCACAAATTTGTGGCCTGTAGGTTTTTCTTCTTTTTTTGATGTTCTTTCAAAAAATTTTTGGTGCTCTTTCTTATGACGGTAGTCGCTGCTTGGAGTTCTTTTCAGCCTTTTTGCAATCCAATCTAGAACAGTAAGCCCAGAAACAGATTTGCAAGGTACGGGCCTTCCCTTTCGTGAAAAACACTCTGCCACGCGCCGCCACCTCTTTCGGCCTTCATCAACTTGGCACTGTTTCGGACGCTCTTTCACCGAGGTACCACCATTAGTGGAAAGCCCATTCAGAAAGGAGTCCAACGCTGCCGAAATCACTGCCAAAAAAAGCCCCACTCGCCACCTGCAATTCTGCCGCGTTGCCCCTCGCGCCAGCATCCTCAGCCTTGTAACGCCACGTCAGCCTTAGTCCACGTTAGCCCTAGCACCATGTCAGGTCCACATCACCACCACGTCAACCGTAGTTTCACCTCAGCTTCCGTCGCCACGTCACCATTGACCATTGATTTTGATCACCGTTGACTTTTTCCAGATCAGGGGCTTTCTGCTCAGTTTTTCGTCCTGATTTCATTTTTGCAATCTGTTTGTGCATTTGAAGTTTCAATATGTCTCAATTTGCATCAAATCTTGATTCAATTATCCGTCCTATTGACGTAATGTTGGATGGATCCAATTATAGTATGTGGGCTCAAAATATGGAGGTTTTCTTGAAAGGACGCTAATTATGGCATTATGTGATTAGAGACCTTTTTGAACCAATACAGAAGGAAAGTGAGAAAGAAGAGGTGTTTGCATCTCGTCTGGAAGAATGGGATAGTATTTACTACACGATTTTGTCTTGGTTCATTAGCACCTCTATTCATCCATCAATAGTCTCCTTCCAAGACTTGGGAATGCTAAGGTTGCTTAGGATTTTTTGGCCAAAAGATACAATTGCACCTATGATGCTTCCTTGGAGTTTCAACTAGAAGCTAAACTTTATCAAATGCGTCAAGAACCAGGTTAGTTTATTGCTGATTTTTCTTCTAAGACTAATCATCTTTGGGAACAATTATCTACCGCAGATCCGAAGTTAGCATATGTTAAAGACATTCAAACGTTTGTTGCTTGGCTTGATTGAAGAAAGTTTATGCACTTATGATGGCTCTTCGTGGTGATTTTGAATCTACTCGAGCCTCTCTGCTTCAACGTCAACCACTTCCGACTTTAGATGCTGCTATTTCTGAACTCATCTCTAAAGAAACTTGTAATATCCCGACCCGGGATACGTCACGTATACCGAGATAAGTCGGTTAAACTGTGTAACTTGAAAGGTAAGAAATGTATATTACGGTATTTCATGGAAATGAATGACTCGAAATGGAAAATGATTGAACTGTATAACAGGTTCTGGGAAACACCCGAGGACCCCGGGATATAACACCCGAACACCCCGGAACATTGCATCGTAAAGCGTGCCACAATACGTATACGCGTATAGATACATAAAATATGTATAATTAAGAATTATACATATAAAATAATATTGCATGTGGTGTGTGTGTAAAGTGGGTATAATATATATATATATATATATAGAAAGTGATAAAATATAAAAGTATAAAAGATGCCTAGTGCACCTTGTCTCCCACCCATCAATAGTGGAGGGAGCACCAGCCTTAAATCAGGGAAAGAAGGGGCCATCGGAAGGGTTGGCAGAATTAGTAGAGAGAGAAAGTAAAGAGAGAAAGTAGAGAGAGAAAGAGTGGAAGAGAGAGAAGAATGGGTTACCTCCTCTTTAAAAGGCCAAGCATGTAAACCATGCTCTCTACTTGTAACAGAAGAAGAAGAGGGGAGAAAAAGCTCTGGAAGAAGGAAGTTGAAGCAAGGAAGTGAAGTGAAATCCGAAAACCAAGGTAAGAAATTTTAGTTCTGTTTTTACGATTTAAAGCATGAAGCTTATATATAATTACATGGTCTAAACAAGCATGAAATATAGGTTATAATGCAAAAAGAATCATGAAAAAAGGTTGAGAAATCATAGAGAAATTGGGAGTTGCAGGTTTGGGAGGATAATCGGGTCTCATTGATTTTGTGTTTAAAACTTGTTAAAAGTTTATGAAAATGATCCTTATACATGCAGAAAACGATTAGGAACGAATTAGACCCAAAACAGTTAAGAAACTGTTATGAAATCAAAGAAAATCAGTTCACCGGAAAACCGGCCGGAACTGATAATCACCCTATTCGTGAGATTTGAGAAGTTCAAATGGAAAACCAAAGATAGATTCGTGATCCCCATATGGAAAGGAATTAAACTGCATTGAAAACGGGTAAAAATATCACTGAAATTTTATGGCCGTCGCCGAAGAAGATGGCTGTGCACTGCCGGAACCCTACCGGAGCAGTGGGGAAGAAGACCGGAAAGTCGTGGGGGTTACCGGGTCAAAACTAGACCGGATCCGGGTTTGGATCGGGTCGGTACCTGACCGGAAATGAACCGGAACCGAAGCTGTGTCGTTTTGGGGTTTTAAATTTAAATGAATTGGGCTGTTTGGTTGCAGGAATAATAAATGGGAAATGGGTTTGGAGGTTATCCAAACCATGGATAAGGTGGTTAGGGTGGATATGTAAATCCGGTTCTCTGAATGGACTGAACCGTTTGGTTCAGTAAAAGGGGCAGTTCGGTTTAGGGTTTTTAGATCTGAACCAACTGGTTCAGACCGCAGCTTATGGAATTTATGAACCGGCCCCAAAAGTTTTGAAAAATTTCACTGTTGCCCAAATATAAAAATTAATTAAATATTAATTTTTACAATAATGCCCCTATTCCAAAAATAGGTCAAACGAAGTCCAAACAAGGCGAATGAATAGTCAAAACCTATTTTCTCGGACGTTCTGAATCCAATGGTGGGATCCGTTTTACGAGACAGAACCCCGAAGGATAAAATACCGTAAAAGTGCAAAATGACCATTTTACCCTTTCTAGTACAAAAGTCCAAATAGAATTCCGCGAAAGCATAAACTAACTTTCTTCGGTATTCCGGACTCAATGGTAAAGTTTAAATTAGTATTTGAAATACTTATGATGGAAAGGCATAAATTTGATGAATAGAATCTATTCTAAAACGTATTCATTGATATATAGGAAACTCCAAAGGCAAGGGTATACTCATGGATTTTTGAGATAGAATCACGATAAAAGTAAGTGGATCATTCTCTCTTACATGTGGTGTTTCCACAAGCCAAGTTTATTCTTATACTGCCAAACTTGTACTCTTGAATGTATTCATATCCTTGTGTTCCACAGTTCGATATTTTCTATCTTGTGGACATTTGATTGACTGATGTATCATTGTTATCATGTTTCATTGTTCTTGAAAGCAACTCATGTTATTACTATCCACAAAGTGATATTGTTCTATCATGTGGACATTGATTGACTGTTGTATAATTGTTATCATGCCTTGAAAGGCGTACAGTTATGTTTTCACTGAATCTATGATATTCCATTTTATACTTCTATGGAATCACGAATGCTCATGATATGTTATGAATACCGGATTTGTGCTCAGTCACAATATCCATCCGATGCTTCTGTATTGACTGGAGACCTAAGGGTCAAGTCTATGAATGGACAGGTGGCAGGAATGAATTCTTCGAAGGCTCTCCACCGGCAAATTGACCGGCATGATCATTGGCATCTCATTGCATATTCACTGGCATTTCATTGCATATTCACTGGCATGTTACAGAATAAAGGCATCTCTTATGATTGACAGAACTTGATGGTTGAATGGCATTATTCCTTATGATTCTTAAGTCTTGAAAGACTTACATTGATTGATTTGATTGTGATCGGTTCATTGTGGCAGTACTTCATTGTTGATATATTTTCATTGTATATCGTGGCAATTATTTCATTGGCCCTCGTGGCAATTATCTTCATTGGCTATCACAGCATCTCCTTCTTTATGATTGGCTATCATTATCTTATTCATGGATTCACATTGATCATCGATACCAGTGTTGGAGATCTGTTTTACTTACTGGGCTTTGTAGCTCACCCCCCCATTTACCCCCATTTCAGGTGATGACGCTGCGAGACCCCAGTAGGAGTCTGAGTGCGTAGGGGGACAGTTTGGAGTATTGTATCAGTCTATGTTAGTTCTCCCATGTATTCACCACCCCCGGGTGCTGGTTACATTTTAGTTCTCATTTTGAATTATGTTGAACTATGTCATGTATTTAAAAAGACTTCCGCTGGATTACTGTAATTGATAAAGGCTTCCGCTATACATTGTTTAAAATTCTAGTACATTGCATATTAGTACTATGATACAGGAATGAATAAAAAGGAAAAAGTAGGGACGGCCTTCGGGTCAGCCCCGCGATACGAAATCCGCATAGGGTGGGTTTCGGGTCGTGACAAAACTCGTCGTTCCACTATGAAGATGCAATCATGTAGAGCTCTGAAATTTTTTTTGGAATAAATATTTTGTTTTTATGAATATATGTGTGTATGTATGAAATGTGCATTATCTATGTACGTGTATATGTATATATATATATAATGTACGGTATATATGTATATGCATTAAGTATTATATACTATATGTATACATGTGATTAAATATATGTATATGTATACATAAGATGTTGTATGTGTGCTGTGTGTGTGTGTGTACAGCCGTGTGAGTGTGTGCAATTGGGTGTGCATGTGTAATATAATATACATATATATATATATATATACATGAAAGACCCAAAATGCAAGCAATGCATTTAATGCAAAGCTGCATTATGAAAAAAAAGAAAAAGGAGAAGTGATTTGGACAGTGGAGAAGCCAGAAAAGAGGGGGAAATGGTGGGCTGCAGTAACGTTGCGTGTGGAGTGGTGTGTATCTATGTGTATATGTTGAGTGCGTACATTGGTCAGAGAGAAAAGAAATCAGAAAAGAGAGAGGGTAAGTTAGGGAGGTCGTGACACAACTGGAGGAGTTCAGAAGGCTTAGAAGTGGGGAACAGAAGTGGGAGTTCAAGGGAGGAGTGAGAAAATCTAGAAAAAGGAAGGTAAGCTTGATTTCTTTTTTTCTTTTTAAAAGTTTTCAAGCATAAATGAAAGGTTAAATTAGTGAGCCTTATAGAGTTCAAAATAAGAAAAATAATGCAAAAAGAATGAATGGAAAAGGTCGAGGAATGAGCGAGAAAAGTAAAGTTACAGGGGAGGGTGATAATCGATTGTTTACATATTTTATGTGTTAAAACCGAAACAAACAATGGGGAACTAATCCCCTTTGGTGCAGAAAACTGTTAGCGATAAAAATGAGTGGAAACAATGACTGTGAAGTCACGAAAATGAAACTTTAGGCTTGGCCGGAAAGTCGACCGGAGAGGTTTGACCCTCTATTCGTGATGATCTAGTGGTTTGAATCTAAAATCGAGGTTTGAAATGAAACCCTTATGAAAAATGAAGGAAAATTACATTTTTAAACCATCAAAATCTGGCCGAAAAATCGTCGCCGTCGCCGGAGATGGCGACTAAACCCTAGGGTTCCTTCACCAGATAACCGAAAGGGATGATGAATAGTAAATGCAATACGGCGCCGTTTGGGTGTTCGTTGGGGCAACACTGCGTCGTTTTGGTTATAACTTAAGTAGGATTGGGCCTGTTTGGTTTGGGGGATATGAAATGGGAATGAGATAAACCGAGGGGGTGATTGGATAACCTATTCAGGATTTAGGGCTTTGTCCATTGTTTGGCTAGAAAAAAATTTGAAAAAAATTGCGCAAGGGCGCAGCCCCTACGACTCGAACCGTGGTGGAGCGTGTGGAAAGGGGCACGTGTGACCAAGTTGACAGGACAATCTCGTGTCAACTTTGGTGCGCAAATATATATATGTATATATATATATATTATATTGTAATTTTATTTAATTAATTAAATTAATTAAATTAAATTAAATATCACGAAACGGCCTGGAGTCCAAATGGGATAAGTCATTTGTGTATTTTAACTATTTCAATCATTCTGAATCCAACGGTGAGGTCCGTGCTCCGAGACAAGGTCCCGAAAAATAAAAGACCCGTAGGGACACTGAAAATTACCAAAATGCCCTTGAGTTAAAAAGTAGTCAAACGAGTTCCGATTAAAGTAAACAAGTAGTGAATTTTTATTATTTTGAGCATTTTGGACTCAACCGTGGAGTCCAATTTGTGAAAAAGAGCCTCGAGAAGTAAGAACCCGTAAGAGTGTAAAATGATCGTTTTGCCCTTTTTAGCCCGGACACTCAAATTAAATTCTGTGAAAGCCTAAACCGACTTTATTTGACGTTTCAGACTCAATGGTATAGTCTATTTTAGTAAAATAGAAACTCATGAAATAAAATCATAAAATTTGATGAATAGCATAATTAAGTAGCAATAGATTGAGTTATGTTTCATGCTTTTAGGGACACTGAAAGGAAAGAAGAATGCAGGCTTGACCTTCTATATTCTCACTGTTTAGTTCAGCTATATAGCGAGCATGACTTCCTAGGGTTGAGACAAACCCATCCGGTATGATGTTTTACTAATGTAAGAAATAGGATTAAGTTTAGGAATATTTCATGAGTACATTGAATGACCTGGCATGCTTAACTGTTGTTGGGGAATTGTTTGGAATATGTTTATTTGATAACCTGGAGTTGGTTGTTTACATGCTTATGTGTTTCTTGCATTCCTTGAGAATTTAGTGAAGTGATGAATGTGAACTGCAACCATGTGTTTAGATTGACAGTATGAGATATGCATTTATGTGGAATAAGTTTGTGAGTTAAATATTATTGTTGCCTCGGGTATGAGATATTGTTTAAAGCATGCTTCGTTGAGATTATATTACTGTAGTGAAAATCAAAGCATCTTGGCATATAGTGAATCCTTTGGAAACATGGTGTGAGTTGAGCACGTGGTGCTATGCATTATGAGGGTGTAGATCCTGTGGTGAAAAACCCAAAATTAGCCATTGCATTGGTGCCCAGATCCATCGGGGGAAGGCCCGTAAACGGGAGTTGGTACTCAAATCCAACGGATGCGGTCTGTAAACGAGACATGGGTGTGGCATAGAGTGCATGGGTGTGTCATGCATATTTACATTGTATTGTATTGATGAACTGGAAAGCATCTAGATTATAAATGTACACTTTGCACATGCCACGCCTTAATCTTATTTCTTGCATTAGTATTATGTCATACCAGCAGTTGAGCTGACCCATTCGTGGGATATCATGTTTTAGATGACGACCCTGTTACATGAGACTCGATGAGGTCTTAATGAAAGGAAGAACTTGGAATTACATTTGGCCCTTGGGGCGTGTTTTGATGTTGTACAATGGCATAAGCCCTAGACTATTTCATGTTTATTTGTATGTTATGAAACAACGGGCAAAGCATTATGGATTAGTATCGGAACCTGAATTGGGTTAGTGTTGAAATGCATGTAATTGTCCTTTATTATTTCCTTTTTTATTTATTTTCACTCACTCCCCAGGTTTGTGGAAATTCGGGGTGTGACAACGTGGTATCAGAGCATAGTTTCGAATACCTAGAGACTGTGAAGTGTTGTTAAACACCATGAGACCCAAGAGGAAAGAGTAAGACTTAGTGTGACCTGCCGGTTGTATACGATAGGATCTTGTGTGTTATGTGATTATCTACACTTGAAGCATGACATGTTGCAATTACGTGTTAATTGATGCTATATTATGATGCATGATTATATGATTTAATGTAGTGAGATGCATGATATGTGTAATGTGTGAGAATTGATTAAGTGTACATTATGACATGCTATATGTACTACCTGTTAAGTGTAAGTTGTTGATAAGAACATGACTGAGAATTTTTTTATGATTATGCCTAGACGTAAAAAGAGGTATTAAATTTTTCTCTTTCCTTGGACTTGTAGACTCATGCCACCGAGACGAGCTCTTACGAGAGCTGGACCACCTAGACGGGGTAGACCTAGGACTGCTGCCCCACCTCGACGTGGCAGACCCAGAGCTACTGCCCCAGTCTATAGTGCAACTGAGGAGGTTGTTGCCCCTGCTCCTGTTCCAATAGAGGAGGTAGAGTAGACCATCGGCACCAGAGATATGGCAGCCATATTACAAGAGTGTTTTCGGGTCATACAGGAGACCCGGACCACAGGTGGCGAGACCAGGGATACCTTCATGATGAAGGTGTTCCAGAGGATGAGACCTCCTACATTTGCTGGGCAGCCTGACCCATTGGCTGCAGAGGAGTGGCTGAGACAGACTACCAGGATCCTAGACTCACAGGGGATCACTGAGCCACATTTGAGGATCCGATGTGCCACCTTCTAGCTTACGGATTTAGCCAGCCAGTGGTAGGAGGTAGCTGCTGACCGGATAGATAGATTTGGTGAGGGATGGGATGCTTTTGTGGCCATGTTCAATGACCACTACTTTCTAGAGACTGTTAGGATCTGGTTCATAGAGGAGTTTGGGACACTACTCTAGCAGGATATGACAATGACTCAGTACGAGTCCCGATTTACTGCATTGGGGAGATTTTCCTCACACATTATTGGGGATGAGCGTCTGAGGGTCTTTCATTTTGTCAAGGGGTTGAAGACCTCTATTAGGGACAGATTGGCCGGGCACATTATGGGCACATATGAAGAGGCGGTGACTAGGGCCACCAGAGTAGAGAGAGAGTTGGCCGACATTAGAGGGATCAGGGAATCCCGGACCCAGGGTAGGACAGCCACATCACAGATGTCTACACCTGCCCAGCCTACTATGCCTACTCTGACTCACACTGTTGGGAGACCGTTGAAGAGGTCCCAGACCGGTGCATCTTTCCCATTGACATCCTAGAGGCCTGTTCAGTTCTTAGCCTCCCAACCTATTATGTCTGTTGCTCCTCGAGGGGGGTATCACAGGGACCCATTATATGTTAGCGGCGTAGACAACCTGGCCATAGAATGGTCGATTGTCCACAGAGAGATCCCAGCTAGGGATATGGGACTGGACCGAGTCAGATGTCACTTCCACCTCAGGAACAGAGTTAGGGGTGGAGAGCTCCACGACTATGCTACACTTGCCACCAGACAGGCCATGTTAGGGCCAACTGCCCTTAGGGGCAGACCTCACAGAGCACACCGAGACCCCATTATTACCAGCATACCCAGATGCCTCTGCCATAATCACAGCCAGGCCACAGACCCCCAGCGCCATATTTCCAGTCTGCACCCTTCGCACTAAGTGTTAAAGCTCCCGCACCAAGGGGAGGAGGACAGTAGGGACAGAGAGGGGGAGGCAGGCAGGGCCAGACTACCCAGGGCCGTGTTTATACAATAGCCACACTGAAGGCCTCTACTTCTAGACCATCAGTGGTTTGAGGTACATTCCTTGTATTTAGTTCATGGGCCAGTGTACTGATAGACTCCGGTGCATCGCATTCATTCATATCTACTATGTTTGCCATGTCATTGGGGTTGGATATAGATCGGTTGGATCCACCGTTACATGTTGATACACCAATTGGGGTAAGTGTGATATTGACGAGGATCTATAGAGATTGCTCACTAGAGATAGCTGATCGCACCCTTTACTTTGATTTCATTTTGCTTGACATGACTGGCTTTGATGTTATTTTAGGGATGGATTGGTTATTTACCTACCGGGCGAGTATAGATTGCTATAGAGGGAGAGTGACAGTATGTACTCCTGAGGGGGATAGCTTTCATTTCACAAGAGATCGTGGGATTTCTTGGTGCCACCCTTGTACGACTCGAGGAGTTGGAGAGGCCATAGTTACATGTTGGCTAGCTTGGTTGTAGGTGATAGTGGGACTACAGAGAGTATGCTGCCACCAGTAATGGATGAGTTTCCTGATGTCTTCCCGAATGACTTAACTAGTTTACCGCTGAGGCGAGAGGTAGAGTTCACGATAGAGCTTATCCCCGGCACTGTACCCATTTCTATTCCACCTTACCGGAGTTGTGAGAGCTGAAGGAACAGTTGACTGACCTGCAGGGTAAGGGGTTTATCCGTCCTAATACTTCTCCGTGGGGTGCTTCGGCACTATTTGCGAAGAAGAAGGATGGGACATTACGATTGTGTGTGGACTATAGGAGGCTGAACCTGGTTACTATCAAGAACAAGTACCCATTGCTGAGGATAGATGACCTATTTGATCAACTTAGGGGTTCGAGATCTTTCTCGAAGATTGATCTTAGATCGGGGTATCATCAGTTGAGGGTACGGGAGGAGGACATAGCGAAGACTGCTTTTCATACCCGTTCTGGCCATTATGAGTTTATGGTTATGCCATTTGGTGTGACAAATGCCCCGATAGCGTTCATGGACTTGATGCATCACATTTTTAGTTCTTATATAGATCAGTTTGTCGTGGTGTTTGTTGATGATATTTTGATTTACTCACCTTCTGAGGATGAGCATGCCTTTCATCTATGGACTGTGTTACAGATTTTGAGGGAGCACCATCTATTTGCTAAGTTTTCAAAGTGTGAGTTTTGGCTTTAGGAGGTACAGTTTTTTGGTCATGTTGTGTCAGGTAGTGGAGTGTCTATGGATCCTTCTAAGATTGACTCTGTTATGAGTTGGGAGAGGCCGAAGAATGTGTTTGAGATTCGGAGTTTCTTGGGATTGGTAGGATACTACCGTCGGTTTGTAGAGGGGTTTTCTCGTCTTACCGCGCCGATGACTCGTCTGACGCACAAGGGCATTAGATTTGAGTGGACAGATGACTGTGAGCAATCATTTCAGGAGCTAAAGAGGAGATTGACTTCAGCGCCCGTCTTGATTATACCTGAGGGAGGTATGGGCTATACTGTTTATTGTCATGCTTCATGAGAGGGATTGGGTTGTGTGTTGATGTAGGAGGGTAAAGTGGTAGCCTATGGTTCTCGTCAATTGAAGAGCCATGAGCAGAACTACCCTACACATGATTTAGAGTTAGCTGTCATCATCTTTGCACTTAAGAGTTGGCGACACTAATTATATGGGGTGAGGTTCGAGGTGTTCTCAGATCACAAGAGCCTTAGATACATTTTCACGCAAAAGGACTTGAACATTCGGTAGAGGAGATGGATGGAGTATATGGAGGACTATGACTTTGACCTTCAGTACCATCCTGGGAAGGCCAATGTCGTAGCAGATGCACTTAGTAGGAGGTTGAGGAGCACTGTAGCTAGCATTGCTATTAGAGAGTGGAAGATGATGGGAGACATTGGAGAGTTTGACTTAGAGCTTGTTGAGTCTGAGGGACATGCCACACTGTTCAGTGTGTGTGCACAACCTTCATTGTTGAGCAGGGTTATTGAGGCACAGTTACAGGACACAGAGGCAGAGTAGATCCGAGCATGAGTTGCTAGTACCGAGGGCTTTGAGGGGTGGACAGTTCATTCTGACCTTAGCTTGAGGTATATGGGTAAAGTCTTTGTTCCCGAGTCTCTTAGGGTTGTCCTTAGAGATTTCCATCATTCACGCCTAGCAGTGCACCTAGGAGGCACTAAGATGTATCATGATTTACGCCGCCAGTATTGGTGGACGAGGATGAAGGCAAACGTAGTGCAGTTTGTGTCTAGATGTCTCACGTGCCAGCAGGTGAAGGCTGAGCACCAGAGACCTGGGGGTTTGTTGCAGCCATTGCTAGTGGCCGAGTGGAAGTGGGAGCACGTTACCATGGATTTTGTGATGGGTCTTCCGAAGTCACCTAGAGGTCACGATATAGTTTGGGTTATAGTTGACAGGTTGACGAAGTCTGCCCACTTCTTACCAATTAGAACGATCAATTCATCAGATGTTCTTAGTAGGTTGTATAACCGAGAGATAGTACGACTACATGGGATTCCTGTTTCCATAGTTTCAAACAGAGACCCATGCTTCATCGCACGGTTTTGGTAGAGTCTTCAGACAACCTTAGGAACTCAGCTACAGTTTAGCATTGCCTTTCATTCTCAGACTGACGGTTAGTCAGAGCGTACCATTCAGATCCTAGAGGACATGCTTAGAGCCTGTGTTATGGACTTCAGGGGTAGCTGGAAGGATCACCTTACTTTGGTAGAGTTTGCCTACAACAACAGCTATCAGTCCAATAATGAGATGGCACCATTCGAGGCGTTGTATGGTAAGCTGTGTCGTTCACCGGTGTGTTGGACTGAGGTGAGGGAGACAGCTGCTTTGGGGCCCGACTTAGTCCGTTAGATCACGGAGAAGATACAGGTGATCCAGTAGCGTCTGTTGACAGCACAGAGCCAACAGAAGAGTTATGCGGACAAGAGGCGATGACCTCTATCATTTGATGTTGGGGGACATGTGTTCCTCAAGGTAGCCCCACGGCGAGGATTGAGGAGATTTAGGCGTAGTGGGAAGCTGTCGTCACGGTTTATAGGCCCATTTGAGATCTTTGGGAAGGTTGGTGAGGTGGCATATAAGCTAGCATTACCGCCACAGCTATCTGGGGTTCACAATGTTTTCCATGTGTCGATGTTGAGGAAGTATGAGCCCAACCCTTCACATTTGCTAGATTGGGTAGATCTTCAGTTAGAGGGTGACATTTCTTATGATTAGAGACCCGTAGAGATATTGGACTCGAGGGATTAGGTTTTACGAGGCAAGACCATCCATTTGGTCAAGGTTCGTTGGAACCATCATGGGGTCGAAGAAGCTACTTGGGAACGTGAGGCCGAAGTCCATGCAAGGTATCCCGAGTTATTTGATCATTGATGTATATTTTTAAATTTCGGGATGAAATTTCTTTAAGGAGGGAAGGATGTAGAGATCTGAAATTTTTTTTGGAATAAATATTTTTTTATGAATATATGTGTATGGATGAAATGTGCATTATCTATATATGTCTACATGTATATGTATATATATATATATAATGTACGGTATATATGTATATGCATGAAGTATTATATATGTTATGTATACATAAGATGTTGTATGTGTGTTGTGTGTGTGTGTGTGTGTGTACAGCCGTGTGAGTGTGTGCAAGTGGGTGTGCATGTGTAATATAATATACATATATATATATATATATATATACACGAAAGACCCAAAATGCAAGCAATGCATTTAATCAAAGCTACATTCTGAAAAGAAGAAAAAGGAGAAGTGATTTGGACAGTGGAGAAGTCAGAAAAGAGGGGGAAATGGTAGGCTGCAGTGACCTTGCGTGTGGAGTGGTATGTATCTATGTGTATATGTTGAGTGTGTACATTGGTTAGAGAGAAAAGAAATCAGAAAAGAGAGAGGCTAAGTTAGGGAGGTCGTGGCACAACTGGAGGAGTTCAGAAGGCTTAGAAGTGGGGAACAGAAGTGGGAGTTCAAGGGAGGAGTGAGAAAATCCAGAAAAAGGAAGGCAAGCTTGATTTTTGTTTTTTTTTTTTTTTGCATTTTAAAAGTTTTCAAGCATAAATGAAAGGTTAAATATTAGTGAGCCATATAGAGTTCGAAATAAGAAAAATAATGCAAAAAGAATGAATGAAAAAGGTCGAGGAATGAGCGAGAAAAGTAGAGTTACATGGGAGGGTGATAATTGGTTGTTTATATATTTTATGTGTTAAAACTGAAACAAACAATGGGGAACTAATCCCCTTTGGTGCAGAAAACTGTTAGCGATAAAAATGAGTGGAAATAGTGACTGTGAAGTCACGAAAATGAAACTTTAGGCTTGGCCGAAAAGTCGACCGGAGAGGTTTGACCCTCTATTCGTGATGATCTAGTGGTTTGAATCTAAAACCGAGGTTTGATATGAAACCCTCATGAAAAATGAAGGAAAATTACATTTTTAAACCATCGAAATCTGGCCGAAAAATCATCGCCGTCGCCGGAGATGGCGACGGAACCTTAGGGTTCCTTCACCGGATAACCGAAAGGGATGATGAACAGTAAATGCAATACGGCGCCGTTTGGGTGTTCGTTGGGGCAACACTGCGTTGTTTTGGTTATAAATTAAGTAGGATTGGGCCTGTTTGGTTGGGGGGATATGAAATGGGGGTGAGATAAACTGAGGGGGGGACTGGATAACCTATTCGCGATTTAGGGCGTTGTCCACTATTTGGCTGGAAAAAAATTTGAAAAAAAATTGCGCAGGGGCGCAGCCCCTGTGACTCGAATCGTGGTGGAGCGTGTGGAAAGGGGTACGTGTGACTAAGTTGACAGGACAATCCCATGTCAACTTTGGTGCGCAAATATATATATATATATATTGTAACTTTATTTAATTAATTAAATTAAATATTACGAAACAGCTCGGAGTCCAAATAGGACAAGTCATTAGTGTATTTTGACTATCTCGACCATTCTGAATCCAACGGTAAGGTCCGTGTTGTGAGACGAGGTCCCAAAAAATAAAAGACCCGTAGGGACACTAAAAATTACCAAAATGCCCTTGAGTTAAAAATTAGTCAAACGAGCTCCGATTAAAGTAAAAAAGTAGTGAATTTTTATTATTTTGAGCATTCTGGACTCAACCGTGAAGTCTAATTTTCAAAAAGGAGCCTCAAGAAGTAAGAACCCGTAAGAGTGTAAAATGACCGTTTTGCCATTTTTAGCCCGGAGACTCAAATTAAATTCTGTGAAAGCCTAAACTGACTTTATTCGACGTTCTGGACTCAATGGTAGAGTCTATTTTAGTAAAATAGAAACTCGTGAAATAAAAGCATAAAATTTGATGAATAGCATAGTTCAAGTAGCAATAGACTGAATTATGTTTCATGCTTTTAGGGACACTGAAAGGAAAGGAGAAGGCGGCCTGAACTTCTACATTCTCACTGTTTAGTTCAGCTACATAGCGAGCATGACTTCCTAGGGTTGAGACAAACCCATCCGGTATGATGTTTTACTAATGTAAGAAATAGGATTAAGTTTAGGAATATTTCATAAGTAAATTGAATGACTGGTATGCTTAACTGTTGTTGGGGAATTGTTTGGAATATGTTTATTTGATAACCTGGAGTTGGTTGTTTACATGCTTATGTGTTTCTTGCATTCCTTGAGAATTTAGTGAAGTGATGAATGTGAACTGTAACCATGTGTTTAGATTGACAGTATGAGATATGCATTTATGTGGAATAAGTTTGTGAGTTAAATATTATTGTTGCCTCAGGTATGATATATTGTTTAAAGCATGCTTCGTTGAGATCATATTATTGTGTGGTGAAAATCAAAGCATCGTGGCATATAGTGAATCCTTTGGAAACATGGTGTGAGTTGAGCACGTGGTGCTATGCATTATGAGGGTATAGATCCTGTGGTGAAAAACCCAAAATTGGCCATTGCATTGGTGCCCAAATCTATCGGGGGAAGGCCCGTAAACGGGAGTTGGTACTTAGATCCAGCGGATGCGGTCTGTAAACGAGACATGGGTGTGGCAGAGAGTGCATGGGTGTGTCATGCATATTTACATTGCATTGTATTAATGAACTGGAAAGCATCTAGATTATAAATGTACACTTTACACATGCCACGCCTTAATCTTGTTTCTTGCATTAGTATTATGTCATATCAACAGTTGAGCTGACCCATTCATGGGATATCATATTTCAGATGACGACCCTGTTACATGAGACTCGATGAGGTCTTAATGAAAGGAAGAACTTGGAATTACATTTGGACCTTGGGGCGTATTTTGATGTTGTACAAAGACATAAGCCCTAGACTATTTCATGTTTATTTGTATGTTATGAAACAGCGGGCAAGGCATTATGGATTAGTATTGGAACCTGAATTGGGTTAGTGTTGAAATGCATGTAATTGTCCTTTATTATTTCTTTTTTTTTGTTTATTTTCACTCATTCCCCAGGTTTGTGGAAATTCGGGGCGTGACAAATCATCTGATATGGTTCTCGCCACTACTTCTCTTGGTACTTCACCGTCTTTTACTGGGCGTTCATCATCCCAATCTAAGTCCAAGACTAGTTATTGCAAGTGGTGTAAACTCCATGGTCACATCATCGATAAATGTCACAGGTTCAAGTATTATAAGTAGCGACAAGCTTCCCAACAGACAGCTGCGGTCGCATTATCTACTTCTTCTGCACCCGAGTCTCCGTTTCAGTCCACTCCTCTCACTACAGCGGATGTCAAGGACTTAATTCACCAGGTTTTGTCCCAATCCTCCATTACCTTATCCATCACCCCAGGTAAATCTTAGTGGTTTATAGACTCTGTTTGCTGTAACCATATGACATCTGATTCCAGCATCTTCTCTCATAAAACTGCTCTTTCTCCTAATCTTGCCATATACACTGTCGATGGTTCTCATATGCCTGTTAGTCACGTAAGTTCTATTTCTACCTCTAATTTATCTGTTAGTGATACTTATCTTGTGCCTAAGTTATCCTTAAATCTTCTTTCTATTGGACAACTTTGTGAGTTAGGTCTTGACCTGAAATTCTCTAACAAGGGTGTTGATGTACAGGATTCATAGAGGGTCAGCTGCTTAGGACATGCCGTAAAGTTGGACATCTTTTTGAGCTCACATCTCTGCAGATTCCTTCTTCAACAACTACTTCCATGGCTGCCATCACGGTCACTTCCAGTTTGTGGCACTCCCGGTTGGGTCATGCCTCACTTCCACTTGTCTAGTTCTTGGCTTCTCAGGGTCATTTAGGTTCAGTTAATTTTTAGTCTTTTGATTGTGTTTCATGTCATCTTGGAAAACAAACACATTTATCCTTTAATAAAAGTGACTCTTTTTCCGCTACACCTTTTGACTTAGTCCATTCTGATATTTGGGGTCCTGTCCCGACTCCAATTGAGAGGGGATCTCGTTATTTTGTTATCTTTATGGATGATTACAGTCACTATACTTGGATTTATCTTTTACAGCATAGGTCTGAACTCACCACTGTTTACCAGAATTTTCACAAAATGGTGCAAACTCAATTTTTTTTGTACCATTAAAACTTTTCGTTCAGATAATGCAATGGAATACAAGGATAAGTCATTTCTTACCCTCTTACAGCAGAATGGGATAGTTTCTCACCATTCTTGTCCATACACCTCACAACAAAATGGTTGAGCAGAATGTAAACATTGCCACATTCTAGATACAGTAAGAGCATTTCTTATCTCTGTTTCTCTTCCAGAACGTTTTTGGGGAGAAGCTGCACTTACTACTGTTCTACACCATCAATCGTGTTCCTTCACCCACTATACATAATAAAACTTCTTTTGAGCTTCTCCATGGTACGGTCCCTAACTACTCCTTACTTTGAGTTTTTGGTTGTGTTTGTTTTGTCACTCTTCCTACACACGAACGCACCAAACTTGAGCCACGATCCAGACTCTGTTGCCTTCTTGGTTATGGTCTTACTCAAAAAGGTTATCGTTGCTATGATCCCATATCCAAGCGTCTTCGTATTTCTCGTCATGTAGAGTTTTGGGAACATAAGATGTTTACAAGTATTTCTTATTTTCCATGGTCCTCTACCGGTTATGCTCCTATCTTTACTAACCCATCTATTGCTTTAATCCCTGACTCCTCTGCAGAGATGCCAAGCTCCTCAAATGTTCCTTTTTCGACTGTTTCGGAGTCATCTGACACGTCTGCTGATACTCCTGATCCATCAACTGCCTTCGAGCCTGTCTAGGTACCTGCACTCCGTCAATCCCCTAGAGTAAGAGCTCCTCCTTCTCATCTTCAAGATTTTCATTGTTATTATGCCCTTGCTACTCTTCACGAACCTTAGAGTTATCGTGAGGCTAGTGCTGACCCTCTTTGGCAGAAATCTATGTCTAATGAACTAAAAGCTCTCACCAAAACTCATACTTGGGACCTGGTGGATTTACCTTCTGGAAAGTCTGCAGTTGGATGTAAGTGGGTCTATAAAATCAAGACTCGGTCAGATGGATCAGTGGAACGATACAAAGCTTGCCTTGTTGCCAAGGGTTTCTCTTAGGAGTATGGTATTGACTATGAGGAGACTTTTGCCCCTGTTGCTCGTCTTACCTTTGTTCGATCTTTGCTTGCTGTAGCTGTTGTGCATCATTAGAAACTGTTTCAGATGGATGTCAAAAATGTATTCTTGAATGGTGATCTTGTCGAGGAAGTTTATATGCATCCTCCCCCTAGTTATGCCCATCCTCCTCACACAGTTTGCCATCTTCGGCGTGTTCTCTACGGTCTCAAACAAGCTCCCCGAGCCTGGTTTGCTAAATTCAGTTGTGTTATTGCTCAACAGGGCTTTGCCCCTAGTGCCTATGACTCTGCCCTTTTCCTTCGGACCACTGGTGCTGGTAGTATTCTTATTCTTTTTTATGTTGATGACATGATCATTACAGGGGATGATCTCTCTAGTATTCGAGATCTTCAGCACTTTTTGAGTCAGAGTTTTGAGATGAAGGACTTAGGGCGGCTTAACTACTTTCTTGGTCTTGAGGTTACATCTGGTTCAGATGGTTATTATCTCTCTCAAGCTAAATATGCATTTGACTTGCTTTCTAAAGTAGGCTTGATTGACAGCAAAAAATGCACTTCTCCACTGGATCCTAATGTTAGGTTACTTGCTACTGATGGTGAATCTCTTCCCGATGCTACTTTGTATCAACAACTGGTCGGTAGTCTTATCTATCTCACTGTTACCCGACCGGACATTTCTTATGCGGTTCATTTGGTTAGCCAGTTTATGAATGCCCCTCGCTTTACTCACTATGCTACTGTTCTTCGTATCCTACGGTATGTCAAGGGAACTTTGTTTCATGGCCTTCACTTTTCTTCTCGCTCATCTCTCGAGCTCTGCTCTTACTTTGACGCTGACTGGGCTAGTGATCATACCGACACTACAAGAAAAGGCACTATTAGCGACGCACGCATGCGTCGCTAATAGTGGGAAAATGCGTTACTAATGATATTTTGCGACGCACACCTGCGCGTCGCTAACGTCGCCACAAATATTGGCATCGCTAATAGTATTGGCGACGCACACGCCTCTGAGCGTCGCTAAAAGAAACTATTTGTGACGCACAAATGGTATCGCTAATAATTGGGAATGGGCGTCGCAAATATTATAAATAGAGGCAAAGAGCGTCGCTAAAAGATACTATTAGTGACGCACGCTGTGTGTCGCTAAAATATACTATTAGCGACGACCCAGTGTGCGTCGCTAATAGTACATTTAGCGACGCACACGGGGTCGTCGCTAATAGTATCTTTTAGCGACACACAGAGTGTGCGTCGCTAATTAGTACCTTTTAGCGACGCTCACTGTGCGTCGCTAATAGTGAATTAACATTGTTGTTTCTTTACTTTTAGGGACGTCTTTCTGTGCGTCGCTAAAGGTTTTTTTTTTTTTTTTTTCTTTTTTCCAACCATGTTTGCTTTGTTTTCTTTGTTGTTTTATTCCTGTTTAAACCTGTATCAATCATCCTGATATACAATAAAATCCAAACATTCTGAAATAAATATATTAAAAAAGAAAAATACATTCATATATACATTATACTAATTGCGTAGATTTGTAAAAGTACAATTTAACAAAAAATAGAAGAATAAAAAATTGTCTCAAAACATATAAGTACAAATGTCCATGAAAAGAAAAAAAAAACAAATAAAAATAATAAATCCCGATGCAAAACATAAAGACGGCGGCGTAATAATGCCGATCAATTTGAAATAAAGATCAAATGGTATATATTAGAACAATTATTAAATATATATGAAATATAGAATATGAATAGTTTAATTTTTTTTTTTTCCATGCATAAATAGTAAGAACGACATAAAGTAGCATAAGTTATAAACCACTGATCTGAACTAATTTTTGTAAGTTCGTGCAAGTCTATTTTGTCATTTGTGAGTTGTTTGATGGAGTTTCGGGATAGTTAGGCCGATATCCAAAATGGGTCTTTTCGAAGCAAAAACTTACATAAGTTTCAAACCAGGCATCCGAACCGAGTGCCGTAAGTTCGTGCAAGTCAATTTTATCATTTGTGAGGTATTTGATGGGGTTTTGGGCTCGTTTGGTTGATATCTGGTATTTTGGTCTATCAAAACCCCAAAATGGGCCTTTTTAGAGCTGAAACTTGCGTAAGTTTCAAATCGGGCATCCGAACCAAGTGCCGTAAGTTCGTACAAGTGTATTTTATCATTTGTGAGGTGTTTGATGGGGTTTTGGGATGGTTAGGCTGATATCCTGGGTTTTGGTCTGTCAAAACCCCAAAATGGGTCTTTTTGGAGCTGAAACTTGCATAAGTTTCAAACCGGGCATCCGAACCGAGTGCCGTAAGTTTGTGCAAGTGTATTTTATCATTTTTGAGGTGTTTGATGGGGTTTTGGTGTGTTTAGGCCGATATCTGGGGTTTTGGTCTGTCAAAACCCCAAAATGGGCCTTCTTGGACCTAAAACTTGCATAAGTTTCAAACCGGGCATCCGAACCGATTACCGTAAGTTCGTGCAAGTCTATTTTATCATTTTTGAGGTGTGTGGTGGGGTTTCGGTGTAGTTAGGCCAATATCCGGGGTTTTGGTCAGGCAAAACCCCAAAATTGGCCTTTTTGGAGCTGAAACTTGCATAAGTTTCAAACCGGGCATCCGAACCGAGTGCCGTAAGTTCGTGCAAGTTTACTTTATCATTTTTGAGGTGTGTGATGGGGTTTCAGTGTAGTTAGGCAGATATCCGGCATTTTGGTCTGGCAAAACCCCAAAATGGGTCTTTTTGGAGCTGAAACTTGCATAAGTTTCAAACCAGGCATCCGAACCGAGTGCCGTAAGTTCGTGCAAGTGTATTTTATCATTTATGAGGTGTTTGATGGGGTTTTGGGATGGTTAGGCTGATATCCTAGGGTTTTGGTCTATCAAAACCCCAAAATGGGCCTTCTTGGACCTAAAACTTGCAAAAGTTTCAAACCGGGCATCCAAACCGATTACCATAAGTTCGTGCAAGTCTATTTTATCATTTTTGAGGTGTGTGATGGGGTTTTGGTATAGTTAGGCCGATATCCGAGGTTTTGGTCAGGCAAAACCCCAAAATGGGCCTTTTTTGGAGCTGAAACTTGCATAAGTTTCAAACCGGGTATCCGAACCAAGTGTCGTAAGTTCGTGCAAGTATATTTTATCATTTGTGAGGTGTGTGATGGGGTTTTGGTGTAGTTAGGTCGATATCCGGCATTTTGGTCTGGCAAAACCCCAAAATGGGTCTTTTTGGAGCTGAAACTTGCATAATTTTCAAACCGGGCATCCGAATCGAGTGTCGTAAGTTCGTGCAAGTCCATTTTATCATTTGAGAGCTTTTTGATGGTTTTTTGGGGTGGTTAGGCCAATATCCAGGGTTTTGGTCTGTCAAAACCCCAAAATTGGCCTTTTTGGACATAAAAATTGCATAAGTTTCAAACCGGGCATCCGAACCGACTACCGTAAGTTCGTGCAACTGTATTTTATCATTTGTAAGGTGTGTGATGGGGTTTTGGTATAGTTAGGCCGATATCCGGCATTTTGGTCTGTCAAAACCCCAAAATGGGCCTTTTTGGAGCTAAAACTTGCATAAGTTTCAAACCGGGCATCCGAACCGAGTGCCGTAAGTTCGTGCAAGTGTATTTTATCATTTATGAGGTGTTTGATGGGGTTTTGGGATGGTTAGGCTGATATCTGGGGTTTTGGTCTATCAAAACCCCAAAATGGGCCTTCTTGGACCTAAAACTTGCAAAAGTTTCAAACCGGGCATCCAAACCGATTACCATAAGTTCGTGCAAGTCTATTTTATCATTTTTGAGGTGTGTGATTGGGTTTTGGTATAGTTAGGCCGATATCCGAGGTTTTGGTCAGGCAAAACCCCAAAATGGGCCTTTTTTGGAGCTGAAACTTGCATAAGTTTCAAACCGGGTATCCGAACCAAGTGTCGTAAGTTTGTGCAAGTATATTTTATCATTTGTGAGGTGTGTGATGGGGTTTTGGTGTAGTTAGGTCGATATCCGGCATTTTGGTCTGGCAAAACCCCAAAATGGGTCTTTTTGGAGCTGAAACTTGCATAAGTTTCAAACCGGGCATCCGAACCGAGTGCCGTAAGTTCGTGCAAGTTTATTTTATCATTTTTGAGGTATGTGATGGGGTTTCGGTGTAGTTAGGCTGATATCTGGTATTTTGGTCTGTCAAAACCCCAAAATGGGCCTTTTTGGAGCTGAAACTTGCATAAGTTTCAAACCGGGCATCCGAATCGAGTGCCGTAAGTTCGTGCAAGTCCATTTTATCATTTTAGAGCTTTGTGATGGTGTTTTGGGGTGGTTAGGCCAATATCCAGGGTTTTGGTCTGTCAAAACCCCAAAATAGGCCTTTTTGGACATAAAAATTGCATAAGTTTCAAACCGGGCATCCGAACCGATTACCGTAAGTTCGTGCAACTGTATTTTATCATTTGTAAGGTGTGTGATGGGGTTTTGGTGTAGTTAGGCCGATATCCGGCATTTTGGTCTGTCAAAACCCCAAAATGGGCCTTTTTGGAGCTAAAACTTGCATAAGTTTCAAACCGGGCATCCGAACCGAGTGCCGTAAGTTCGTGCAAGTCTATTTTATCATTTGGGAGCTGTGTGATGGGGTTTTGGGGTGGTTAGGCTGATATCCAAAGTTTTGGTCTGTCAAAACCCCAAAATGGGCCTTTTTGGAGCTGAAACTTGCATCCTTATAAAATTGAATAAGTTCGTGCAAGTCTATTTTCATATGTGAAGTGTCATGCGCTTTGTTGTCCGTTAGGCCAAAATATTTTAAGGGGTTTTACGTAACATTTTCTATAAATAATAAATGTACCAAAGTAAATAATTTTAAAAACTTACCAAGGCTGATCAGAGCCTCCCTGCTGGCTGAGTATAGTCTTCATAAGAGTCTCTATCTGGGCCTGCTGCTCCTTGAGCTCTGTCATCTCAACCCTCATCTCTGCATTCAGTCTCTCAGCTGCCTCAGCTCTTTGGGTGGCTACCTCAGCTATCTGGGTGGCTGCGTGAAACCTAGCATTGCTCTCAACGGTAGAGGACGATGCCCTCGGCTCCATCCCACTCCCTAAGCCACGAACATATCCGCGCCTTTTGCCCAGAACAGTCTCTCGTATCTGGTCATCGATCGGTGGTTGCTCACCCTCAAGGGTCGGCCGAACACGCATCTCGACCATCTCGTCCTAAAAAAACATAAATATTTGTTACTACTTTTAAAAATTTTATATTAATATTAAATTCGTAATAGTAGTATATAAATTTTTCTAACTTACATAAAGTCGCTGAGCTTCAAGCCCAGTCCAACCCTTCTCGGGATTGTAGTGCGTCTTGTGCCACAACTCAATGGGGCTTGGTGGTGCACCGGTCTCCTGGTCTCGCTGCAACAAATAAATAGTAGCTTGTGAAGATTGATTTCATGAATACATTATACAATGAGAAATTGATACATTTATTAACTTACTATCTCATGCCTATACCTAACAAAAGAACATGACCCACCACAGTGGGTCACCTTTTTTGCTTGCTTCTGCTCTCGCTATTTTTCTTACTAAGTTCCTACACTTGGCCAAAACAAAGAAGGTTAGTATAAATGACAATGATTCATCATACAACAAAAGTAATTTTGACAATTTTTACCTGGAATGCGTCACTAGCGAACCGGTCGCATAGTAACATCCAATCCTCCATCGCCACCCCTTTGTAGGGTCTGTTGTGAGGCTCTCTACCGGCTGCCACCTCCGCCTCGTAGTGCATGTGGAGCCTATGTCGGTAGTCCTTGAAACGGGTTCCCAAGTAACGGTCGACTGCCTTCACGACATGAGGCAGGTGGAGATCGATGTCAAATTTCTCCTGTAAAAGCATGTCATTGTCAAAACATTACGGCATAACGTATGTTAAAATTTAGTTGAACACAATAATAAAAGACATACTTAGATATGCACATGAATATCCCGTCTCTCCGCATCAGTGACCTGACTCCAGTCACTAATATAGAGTGGGGCGCGTAGCCGACAAATGATGCCGACCTCTGTAATGAACTGCTGTGCCCACCCAGCAACGGGCTTCAGCAAGCCCGGAGGTATCTCAATCCGAAGGGGCGCGCCCCCCGCTGCCTCCATCTGAACCTGCAAGTTGCGATTCTTCGACCTACCATGCCCTTGTCTAGGGGTGGTGGTCGAAGCTTTAGAAGAAACAAAATAGAAACAATTAGTACCATATTTATATAATCATTAATAAAAAATGAAAACTATGCATACCATCGACGGCAGGATAGGTCGACCCTGCAGATGAGGGGGAAGGGGTCGATGAGTTCTGCATAACTACGCGTCTGCGTGAACCTGTCCAACCATATCTACAAATAAAGTTTAAAAATAAATTGTTTCTATTTAATCATAAAAATTAAAATCCTTATCAAAGTAAAAATGATTACTCATTACATCATAAAATTGAATATCCATTACATTATAAAAGTCGAAAACCATTACACTTGATACTAACACATGTAACAATTATTATAATTATTCATTTGAGTCTGTATCATCATCTG
Organism: Nyssa sinensis; assembly: GCA_008638375.1. Lineage (NCBI taxonomy): Eukaryota > Viridiplantae > Streptophyta > Magnoliopsida > Cornales > Nyssaceae > Nyssa > Nyssa sinensis. The sequence continues at coordinate 89,242 of VIRR01000483.1, read as the reverse complement.
AACTTGAATTTTCTTCATTCTCGGTACAATACTCTAACAATGTGTCATCATCAAAATCACTGTCATCGTCATCATCATCATTAATGAACGTTGCATCCCTCAAATCTAATTGTGTGGTATTGGTGACGTCGGAAGCTACGACATGATCTTGTTCTACATCAGTTCTATTCAACCGATACGAAGTAACATTTTCCTGATCATGCCGGACAACACCATCTTGGGCAGTTTGAGACTCTTCTTGTAGTGCCTCCTCAATCCTCTCCAAATCTTCATCTCCCTCGCCAACTTCTAGGACATCATAAATATTTCTAGTTTTTATTTTTTGGACAACATGCCAATCACCTCTTATTTTTGGGTCCTTCAAATAGAAAACTTGTTTTGCTTGAGATGCCAAAACATACGAATCATCTTTAAATGCCGTACGTGACGTATTAACACTTATGAAGTGCTTATCGATCTGAATTCCAGTCTTCTTATTACTTACATCCTACCAATCACATTTAAAAATATATACAGAATGACCATAGCAATAATGTAACTGTATGATGTCTTATAAAACACCATAGTACTCTACAGTTTGTCCTGTGTCACCATCTTCCTGAACAAGGACCCCGCTATTTTGTGTTCGCCGAATGACCTCACGTTCCCTCTTGTGAAATCGAACACCATCAACAATTAAACCGGTGTAGCGGGATATCCTTTAATCAGGACCACATGCTAAGGAATATAATTGATCATACGCCTCAGCAGATTGTTGGTGGCGTAATAGCTTCATCTATTAATTCAATACAAGTACAAAATTAATTGAATACAAATGCATTAACTAGTACAATTACAATTAATTGAAACCTTGTCTTACACGTTCTCCGAACAACTTTGGAAACAAATTTTGTTGTCTTTGCTCTAGATTAGAACTTGATACATGTTCTCTCTGAAGCTCGTTCGTATGCTCACTGCATAAGATGAAATATGTTATATGTAACTTACATTTGTGTACTAACGTAGTATTGCAATGATTTTGATAAACTTACTTAAAATATGGAAATGTCTCATCGCAGTTGTTGAGCACGGTGTAGTGGGCTCTTTCCAAGTCTTGAGGATGACACCATTCATATATATGGGCGCCTATTGGCCGCACATTCTGACTAAACACCGCAAGGCCAGTTCATTGTTGCCCTGGACATCTATCAGAATTTCGCTCTTGACGATTAAACCTTGTCTCAATATCTTCAAGATGCATAGAGCAGAAGGTGAGACATTCAGCATCAATGTAAGCCTCAACAATTGACCCTTCCGGTTGTGCTTTGTTACCCACATATTGCTTCAATGTGTGCAAATATCTGTTTTTATAATTAATCAGTTATAGATTAAAATAGTTAGGATGGATAGATAACACAATTCACAAAATTAAATGTACCTTTCTATTGGATACATCCAACGGTATTGGACAAGTCCACCAATTTTTGCCTCATGAGGCAAATGAACAGTTAAGTGGACCATAATATCAAAGAAAACTGGAGGGAAAATCTGTTCCAATTTGTAAAGGATCACGACAACATCTCTTTCGAGCTTTTCAAGTACTTCCACATTCAATGTCTTCGCACATAATTCTCTAAAGAAGCAACCCAACTCAATTAATGTAGTCGATATGTCATCGGTGAGATATCCACGTAGTGCAATCGAAAGAAGTCGTTGTAAAAGGACATGGCAGTCATGGCTCTTCAATCTGGATATTTTCCCATCTATAACATTTACACACCGAGATATATTCGATGCGTATCCATCTGGGAACTTCACCGATTTAAACCACTCGCAAATCCTCATTCTCTCTACGGATGATAACGTATACTGTGCAGGAGGCACGATATATTTATCACCGCTAGGTATTAGGTGCAGCTCTTTCCTTATTCCCAGCTCCTACAAGTCCAACCGGGCTTTAACTGTATCCTTTGTCTTCTCTTCAATGTTCATTACAGTTCCCAGCACATTATCACATATGTTCTTCTCGATGTGCATCACATCCAAATTGTGCCTCAACTTAAGGGTCTCCCAGTACGGAAAATCAAAAAATATGCTCTTCTTCGTCCAATTTAAGTCCACATTAGTACGCTTCCTCTACTTAGTACCCGGTATCTTCTCAAACCTCACTGGTCGGATGAGTGCCAATTGCGCCAACACGTCTTTGCCAGACAACAATGGAGGTGACAATCTGCGCTCAATTTTTCCATCAAACAGATGCTTCTGCTGATTTCGCCAACCATGTGATGGCGGTAGAAAACGACAATGGCACATGTAGCATATCTTCTTTCTATTTGACAAATGTAGGGAACATGCATCCTTATTACAAACCAGACATGCTAGATACTCCTTAGTGCTCCACCTAAACAAGTTCCCATATGCTGGAAAGTCATTTATGATCCACAGTAACGCGACACTCCCACCTCCCACAATTCCTTCAACTCATCCACTAAAGGATGCAAGTACACATCAATTTCATTACCAGGAGACTTTGGCCCTAGAATAAGCAACGACATGTAGATAAATGGTTCTTTCATACATTTCCACGGTGGCAAGTTATACGGCACAAGCAACACCGGCCACATGCTGTAGGCATTACTCATGTCACCAAACGGATTGAAACCGTCGCTAGCCAGCCCAAGTCGTACATTACGCGGCTCATTTGCAAACCATTCGTGATTTGTATCAAACTCAGCCCAAGTTTGTGAATTTGTCGGATGCCTACATACATTTTCCTCGGCAACACGCTTCTCCTTATGCCACCGCATATCTTCTACCATCTTCTGAGACATGTACAACCTTTGTAGCCTCGGTTTTAAGAGAAAATATCTCAGTACCTTGTGCGGAATTGTCTTGCTCTTTCCTTCATTCAGCTTGTACCTAGGTTCGTGGCACACCATACACTCCTTACATTGTTCAGTCTCTTTTCAAAATAACATGCAATCATTTTTGCAAGCATGTATGGGAATATACCCAAGGCCCAAATCTCTTAATATTCTTTTCGCCTCGTAATATGATTTCGGAAGGGTCTCCCCAGTAGGAAGCGCTGCTTTAATCAATTCAATAGCCATATTAACTGATTTGTTACTCCAACGGTTGATGGTCTTAATATGAAGGAGTTTCACGAGAAAGTCCAGTTTCGAAAACTTATCACAACCCGGGTATAACGGCTGCCTTGCTTCCCTCAACAACGACTCAAACGCGGTCGATTGTCCCGTGTCACTCCTGTGACTACTCGGCCCAGTTGTAGCCCCCTGCAAGTTTGCCAACATTTGTGGCAAGCCTTCGTAACCAACCCCAACATTATCACCAAAGTCATCATCGTCTTCTTCATCTTCATCATCAAATACCACTCGTACGTCACGACGCCCCCCGTGAAATTCCCAACACGTATACCTCTTGTCCATCTCGTGTTCGAGTAGGTGCTCTTTGGCCTCATCTATGTGCATATAATCCTTATTATTGCACCTCCTACATGGACATCTTATCCTATTTCTCCCATTTGCAGATGCACGAGCAAACTCAATAAAATCTTTGATCCCCCTCACATACCCTGGCAAATGCTTGCCCCTCAAGTCCATCCAACTCTTATCCATTTTCGTCTACCTAATACAAGTCAAAAATGATACTCGTTATAAATATGAAACATGAATCGTATCACCTCCAACTTCTCTCTAAAGGGTAAGGTGGTCCTATCCCATTTGTGAATGCACAATCTACATTGCAATCAGCAGCAAATCACATGCTTGATTCCACTCGGACAAAATTTTAGCAGCATCTCCCCACGATTCTCCAAGTATACAAGATAAACGTTAGCACGCCTAAATATATACCCAGAGAACAACAGGAGACCGTGCTGAAATTTTATCATAGTGAAATATTCAAGTATATGCGCTATTGATTGCAATGCAGATTTATGCATTCCCGAACTATCCTCTCTGGACAATTCAAGAATCGATTTTCATACACACGAGCCCAATCGCGAATAAATTTCGGGACAAAATTCACATGTGATGAAAATGACTCCCGAACGGGACTAGGCTTACATGAATGCAATTACATAATTGGTTTATTAATCGTTTAATTATAGAAAAGGGTTGATTCATGGAATCAGCACTAATTTATGCTTGTACTTTCTTAGAGAAAGGGGTAATTCCATTCCAATATCAAAACAAAATTACTAAGAACATACACTGCTGAGTCAGCAGGTTTGACAGTATTCAATCACATTGATAAAGAGCAACACTATTTCTTAATAAATGTGTTCAGTATTTGATAATACTCAGTACCCTACTGAAAGTAATGAGACCTAAATACATGACTTCTTCCTAATGAAGAAGACATGGTGGCCAATTAAGCTAACCCTAGTTGATTTTTCACTAGTAAATGTCTTGAGCATATTATTTTGGAAAAAGTTTTATATGGATCGAATACATTGACATGGTATGAACCCGACTTATAACATCATGTTATTTAGATAAAATGTCATATTTTTAAGAAACATAAAAGTAACTTCTTGGCTACATAACAAGATGTGATGGATTCATAAATCGGATCAATAAACCGAGTTCATGAGCTAGGTCAATTAAAAAAATTCTCCTATTTTGGAGCATGATATTTGGAGATTACATTTTATAGGCAGTATAGATTAGTTTTCAGTTTTCTCCATATAAAAAATATTCTTGCATTTTAAAAGAGTGCTACTTGCAATGCCTACATTTTCAGGATTGCCAAAAGGGATTTCAGAGTACCCCAGCTAAGAAAACAATTGAAAAGCATTCATTCTACTTGCAATGCCTCCATTTTCAGGAATTTCCGAAAGGAATTTCAAAGTACAACCCAAATAAATTAAAAAAAAAAAAAAAACATTGAAAAACATTCATTCAGTAACCATTAAAAGTGAATTTCCCAGAGGGAACATCCAAGCACCCAAATTATGTCTCAAGACTAAATCTGAATATCCAAGGATGATCAAGCATGGACTCTTAAAACCAAAAATTTATTTGTCTATTTGGAAATTACACAATGTTCCGCATGTTACAGCTCTTAAAACAACAATATACAGAAATGTAACACTTATATCAAAGTAGGGGTAGAAATCGGTGACATTTTTTCACCACCATCTATATTTATTTTGAAATTAATTTTAATATGGTAGAAAAAATTATCAACCTATCATCGCCTTTAAAAATTTCAATACCAATTAAATTTTTAGTATTTCATTGAAAATAAAAATAAAATCAAATATTTTAAATTAAATTTTCAGTAAGTTTCAGATAATTCTCAAGATCATTTTTACTTCATCTATTCTTAATTTATTTTTACTTTTTTAATGTATTGTATTAGTTTTTAATGAAATTTTATTTATTTTCTAATGCATTTTAATTTACAATTTCTTGATTATCTCATGGAGTTTTAACCCAAAAAAAGTGATAAATTAAATTTTTCTGACAATGATTCTTCCCTTAACCTTCTTACAAACAACAACATTACACAATTCATCTAACATCCAAATTTGTAACAACAACATCACACAATTTCATCCAACATCCAAAATTTGAAAAAAAAAATAGTTCAAATACATCTAAAATCTATAACAAATCAGTAGCATCCAATAAATCAGTTACCGTGATGGAGGAAAAGGTGTTTATTCAAATGAAGAAGAAGAAAATAAACAAAAATAAACCACAAAGCCTAACCTTTATCAAACACGGATGGAGATCGAGATCGACGGCGAAGCAGCGAGAGATCGACGGAGAAAGGAAGGGTTCAACGAACGGAGAAGCAACGAGAGATCGACGGATGGAGATCGGAGAAGCAGCGAGTTGGAGAGAGAAAGCGATCGACGGACGGAGAAGCAGTGAGAGATCGACAGATGGAGATCGGAGACCGAGTTGGTTTCGAGAAATAGATCAAGTGCGTCTGAGACAGAGTTCAAGATCGAATTGGGTATTATAGGGACTTATTAGCGACGCACACGTGTGTGTCGCTAATAGGGTCCTGTGCGTCGCTAATTCCATAGAAAACGCCACCGTTTTAGTTAGTTTTGATATTTGCGACGACCCAACGAGCGTCGCCCAGATTAGCGACGCCCATGTTCGTCGCAAATGGCCACCTGTGCGTCGCTAATAGTTTCGCGCCTAATTTTTGGCGCCATTATCAATTTTTTTATTAATTTTTCCCTACTATTCGCGACACATAGATGTGCGTCGCTAAATGTCCCTTTTAGCGACAATTTTCGCACGCCGCAAATAATGAGCGTCGCAAATAGTCTTTTTTTTTGTAGTGTGATCATCGCTCCACCACGGGGTACTGTTTCTTACTTGGCACCTCTCTCATTTCTTGGCGTAGTAAGAAGCAGACTGTTGTTGCCATCTCCAGTACTGAGGCTGAGTATCGTGCACTTGTTGATACTACAGCTGAACTTTTGTGGTTACGATGGCTCTTGACCGACATGGGTCCTCCTCAGACGACTAGTTCTCCTCTTTATTGTGATAATCAGAGCGCCATCCAGATTGCTCACAATGATGTCTTTCATGAGCGCACCAAGCATATTGAAATTTATTATCACTTCATTCGGCACCACCTTCAGCAGGGCACCTTGCATCTTCGATCTGTCTCTTTTGAAGATCAACTTGCCGATATTTTCACGAAATCTCATCCTCCTGGTCGGCTACGTGATCTTGTTTCCAAACTCCAGTTGACTTCATCATCTCGAGTTTGATGGGGGATGTTAGAATATAGAATATAGCATATTCCAACACATTTTGATTTTGTGCTTTATTATGATTCTTTGTATTTATTGTCTTTCCTTTATTGCTTGGCCTGCTTCTACCTATAAACAGGCCCTATATTATACAGTTTCAATACACAGAAATATATACAAATATTTCCACAAGTTCATTTCTTCTCTGTATTTCTTCACAAGTGACTTGGACCTTACTTATCCAAGAGAATAATTCTCCAGTTTCAAAATTAAAATATTATTGATGAACTATAAAATAATAATTGAATATATCATATTTATAAGACTAAGAGAATACCGATCCAAATAAAAATTTAATAAGTCATTTACTAAACCTATTACAATTAGGAAACTGAGAAATCTCGAAAATAGAAAAAATATGGAACAAATAAAAATTAAAACTTTTTAAAAAATTAAAAATTAATAACATAAAGAAAACGTAGCCGCAAACGGAATCCCATTCGAAATTTTATGTACAAAGTTATTGCAAATTTAAGACTTACTATAAATAATAAAAAGTATAATTGAACACCTAAACTAAAGAATTTAGCCAAATCCAACTTAGATCATGGGCAAAGTAGATGGGTATTATTCGTCATTTTGAGTCAAAGTTGGATCCTAGTTCCAAAACATAAGACCGATCAAAGTATTTTTATTTGATCCCAATCACTGAATCCATAACAGCAATTTTGTCTATTATTTTATCCATAGAAAAGTGAGACAAGCTTGAAAGCTGTAACTTTATTTTTATATCAAGTCCTTATGCCACAACCATTCAATGCTTTATAAACTTCCCGGTCTGTCTATAGACTAAACCAGCAAAGGTCTCCTGGTAACCGCGCGACGGTCTTCTAGTTGCTACAATCTATGGGGAATGCCGTTATTTGGCATATGGGTTTACAGATGCAGGTCTACTCCATACCAATTTACAGATGATGTGGGCTGCAATGCTCAATTTTTCGCATTTTATTGTCTTTAAATTGGTCCATCATTACCTAAATAGAAGACCACTTTTGTCATTTTCAAGAACTGGTGTTGCAATAGATATATACTTGTTCCATCATCTAAAATAAGAGTTTTAATATATATATATATATATATATATATATATATATATATATATACAATAAAAGATTGTGCAATATTCTTGAAGAAATAAAATCCAACTAACATGAAAATCTCAGAGGTAAGGATTCTATACAATCTCCAAAATGATGTTTGAATACAAGCCACAGTCGAAACAAACATAAATAAAAACAACATCTGCAAATTTAGTAAAACAACTCAAACCGATCTCAGGATAGAGTAGTGAAAAAAAAAGATGATATTTACAGTGAAAGTGTGTGAACTTTCACATGAACAATGAATCGGAATTGATCAGATTTCTTTTTCTTCCAGTCCAGAATCACTGCAATGGATACTTTCAGAAGTGCCAAATGAGGAATTGGTGTAGTTCTGCAGCTCCTCTCTTATCACATAAACACGTTTTCCAGGTTGAGCTGAACCACTTATTTTTAGTTGGGACTACAATAAGAAAATAAAATTTACGAAGTTACTATAAAAGAATTGCTTCTTAAACAGGATTACAAAAGGCTGCACTGGATGCAGTGTCCTCTATTAGGTTTCTAGATTACCATTATTGAGCAATGCTTCAGAATGAATTAGACAAAAAAATTAGGAGAAAAGAATGAAGAAAGCGAAGACAATGGGACATATATACTTATCAGAAAGAAAAAGAAATTTGATGGAACATATTTATTTTAATTACCTCTTCAATATATAGTTATTTGTTGTCTGTAGTAGTGACAAAAGAGAACAAAATATAGTTTCAAAAAAACACCATGTAAATATTTTTTTGTTTTTTTTTTGGGGGGGGCAAGAAAAAATAATAGCTACCGTACTTGTTGTAAAATTCAGCAGTACTGTAAATATTTTTTTGTTTCACTGACTTTTCATTTCTTTCTACCCAAACACCAAAAAAAATGGGGGGAATGTTAGAGCCAGTAAAGTAATAGGTATTGCTTGCTCATCACACAAGGCATGTTTTGAACTATTGGCACTCTAAATGCTAAAAATTGGCATTTATGTAAACGCATTCTTTGTACCTCTGCATTTGAGTCTTATAGGTGCCCCAGCTACCATTGAACCTACAATTGAGAAATGAAATCAGAAGGAAAAAATAGAAGTAATGAGAAAGTAAGCCCAAGAAAATGACAGATCCAGCTTTCTAACATTTAAACTCTAGAAAATTTCCTTCCAGAGGCTAAAAAGTATACCCATTTTTGCCACAGATGCCACTCCAATAGAACAAGTCAATTTATTCATTTATTCATTGAAGACCCTGTGTTTGATGGTTCAATATCTCTCATGGTGTAATGAAATGACAGTTATGACAATGACAAGATCCTTTTGTTTTTACAACACTGGAAATAAATAGTGATTTGCAATATTAAGTATGATTTAGTCTTTGTAAGTGAGAGATGAGCACTTTCATGCTGTTTTGTGTGGTCAGCAGTACACCTAATGCAACTAAAAGAGTGGTATATTACATTTTCTTGCATGAAACTTGGAGTTGTAAGAATGTTGTATATACATGTATGTGTATATATATATATATATGCTCATCACACAATGCATATTGTTAACTGTTGGCACTCCAAATGCTAAAAATTGACTTTTATGTAAAGAAATTCTTTGTATCTCTACATTTGAGTTGTTGAGGTCCCCCAGCTCCCATTGGACCTGCAGTTGACCACCCAAAACAACACAATCATGTGGGGGTGATACTAGTAAAGGTGGAAAATAAACCTCAGCAGGAAGGAAAATTCATCTATACAATCATGGAAAGCTGTGATGACGAGAAAATAGGAATATTAATATGCCTCCCATAATTGAAAGGCATGCATGTGCCCAGAGCAATATCAGGGGATAAAAAAGAAAGGGAAACGAAAAGGATACATATACTCTAGAAATAAGTTTGTTGCCAATCCTTACTTTCAATTCCAGACTGCGAGAGTTTAGTTAAGCATATGAGATACAATCATCCTAACCTTTCCTGCAAGTATTCAATAGGATATCATATTTCTTAAGTTTTTAATACTCAGCTCTATTGATTAATTTTATTCAGATCAAATTCATTATGATGGGATACAATCATCCTGAGGAACTTCTCTAGTTTTTTTTTCTTTCAGAATTTACATTTGATTTTGAAGCAAATTTAAAAAGTGCATGCAATATAAGAACAGATTTCAAAAAATTTTAATTAATAAAAACTTGATTGCAGATTAGCTTTCTATGTAAAAAATTGTAATAGAGATATGATGAAAAATATATAAGACAGTGAATAAACAAGATAGCGTGATTAATCCATACCTCATTGTTGATTGCTTTCATCTCTTAAAGCCATTGAGATAAATATCAGGGACATGAGCTATCTTGTGCCAGTCCTCCCCAGTTTTCGGTTCGCATCTCACAATTAGTTCGGGACACTCAGAGATGTCAATCTCTCTAAGCGTAATGAGGCGCCGCATCCCATCTGGCAGATAAGTCAATTTAGGGCATTTCAGAATCCTCAGTTTCTGAAGTGATTTGAGATCTTCAATCCACTCTGGCAATGATGTGAAGTTGTGACAATATTCAATCGCTATGTACTTTAGAGTGTTAGCAACACCTTGAAGCCACCTGGGCAAAGCCACCAACTTCGGTACTTGTTTAATTCTCAATGCTTGAAGGCTTTTGAGACCTATATGAATATCTTCATCTTCCCTATCATCTGTCAAGTTAAGACCTTCACAATTTATAATGATCAATGATCGAAGTTTAGTGAGGGATTGCATCTCGTCATCGAACAAAGATTCTAGATTAACACAGTAAGCAATTAGCAGATATCGAAGAGAGTTCAATCTTCCCATTCCTTTAGCGGGTAAACACTTCAATCTTGTGGTTACTTCCAAAAACCTAAGGCTGATCAGGTCACCAAAATCTCTTGGCAGCTTTTCAAGTCCCGTGCAATTGTAAACTATTAGTGTTTGCAAACTCTGCAATTTGCAAATGGAATTAGGCAATGACTTGATGCTATGGTTATCACTCAAGTCTAGAAATCTCAAGTGATTCAAATGGCTTATTGAACTTGGCAACGCCTCAAAACTTGAACTCCTTAAATCAAGCATCCGCAGGCACTTAAATCTTAAGGTGCATGTGTCAACAAAAGATTTGCTGGTGGGCCCCGCCCCAAAAAATTGCACGAAAATGCTACGTAAATTCTTCGATTCAAGCAAGGAACTCGGAATTTCATTCAAAGAACTATAGTCAGAAAACGCTACATGTCGAACTTTCTTGGAAATTGTTGGAGTATGAAAATTTATAACAGAGTGCTCAAGTTGTGCCACTGATAATGCTAGGTCATGCACTAGGTCATGCATTTTGAATCGAAAAAAATACTTATCATCTACAAGATCTTGAAAGAAAGACCTGGATAATAACTCATGTAAATATTTTTTTCCAACAACTTCCAACTCTTGATTTTGGTCTAACGATTGAATGAGTCCATGCGCCATCCATTGTTGGATCACATAAAGACTAACCAATTCCATATCCTTTGGAAAAATTGAACAATAAGCAAAGCATTGTTTTAGATAAAATGGCAACTGATCATAACTTAATCTCAATGCAGGTAAAATATCGCCTTCCTTTTGCTCTAATTTCCATATTTCATTATTTTTAACAAATAACCAATCATCTTCATCAGTTTTCAAATATAGCAAGCTTCCTAAGGTCCTCACAGCAAGGGGAACTCCTTTACACTTCTTCACAATTTCCTCCCCAATTTTTAAGAGGTTTGGGTACTGGTTCTCTTCTCCTTCTCTAAATGCCCATTTCACTAACAAAGACAAACATTGGTCCAATGGAAGACCTTTTAAATAGTGCGTAGGCAAAGTACCCATAATTGAAGCAACTATTTCATCACGTGTGGTCACAACTATTTTACTTCCATTTGCACCTCCAATTAGTAAATTTTTCAACTCAATCCATTTCACACGATTCTGATTCCATACATCATCCAATATGAGTAAATATTTCTGACCATTCAAAGTATCTCGAAGGCAATTTTGCAATTGTTCTATATTCAAGTTGTCACAGTTTGTACCAGTTGCCGATTTAATAATTTTTCCTATTAACCTTTCTAGGTCAAAGTCATCTGACACGCATACCCATATTCTCAATGGAAAATGCTTAACTACCATTTCATCATTGTATATCAGCTTAGCAAGTGCAGTCTTTCCAAGACCAGCAATTCCAATTATGGGGATGACAGAAACATTCTCATGATTGCTAGAGGACATGAGAAGTTGTGCAATATTTTCTTTATCTTGATCTCTTCCAATAACATCGGAAGCATGCACAAAGGAGTGGGTCATTACCCTATCGCTTTGTACTACACGCCTGTCTAAAACAAGCACCGTGAGATTAAATTTGGATTTCTCAGCTGACATCTCATCTAGCCTCTTTCTAATGTTCTTGATCTTATGACCCATTCTCCAACGAAATACAAGTGAATTTGAGCATGAAAAGAAGTGTCTTACCTTTCTTATAATGCTCCCACGATTCACCACTTGTTGCCGCAAAGCTTCACACTCAACTTCATCTAGCAGATCATCCACATCATAAAAGACATCTTTAAGCTTCTGTAACCACGCACTTACTTGATGGTTCTTTTCCTGCTGCTCTTCAGCATCCAACAACACGGCTTTTATGTCTAATGCCGTTTGCTGAATTTTTTCGAACTCATTTTTCATGCCATATGCCAATAAAGTTTCTTGGAGAGCAATGGACCCCACTTTTCCCAAAAGTTTGGTTGCAATGTCGAAAAGAAATGATTCAGCCATGTTATTGAGGAGGAAAGCAAATGACAATGAGGGACTACTAGAGGATATAAACAAGCAAAAATGAACAATATTTTCCTTCTATGACAGAAAACCAGAGGGCAGTTTTAATGCTAATAACATATTAGGAGATGCTTTATATATATATAGGTGGGGTGCGGTATTAAACTAATATGCCAACAACCCAAATAAAATAATCAAAGAGAAACAAAAGCAAAGAAATTAAAGTTAAGATTGAGCTGGTGGGGTAATCTGTCAATAATTTATGGCAGGTGGGCTAATGACGTGGGGTAATGTGGCAACAATTCAAATAAATAAATAAATAAAAACAAAAAAAAAAAAATGGAAAGTTGAAAACTTGTAAACACTTCAAACAATAGAAATTAACAATTATCCATTATTGTGACATTCTAAATAAAACACCCCCCAAAAAAATAATAGATAATATATAAAAAATGAAAATCTGAAAATGAGTAGGCACTTGAAATACTAAAAAATTAACAATCATGTATTATTGTAAAAGAGTTGGTTTGATAATATGTGACAACCTAAATAAAACACCCAAAAAACATAAAGAATAATAAAGAAAAAAGGAAAGTTGAAAATGAGTAAACACTTAAGATATGTAAAAATTAACAATCATTCATTATTGTATGTGGGTTGATTTGATAATATGTGACAACTTAAATAAAACACTCAAAAAAAAAAATATATATATATATATATATAAAAAAGGAAAGCTTAAAATGAGTAAACACTTGAAACGCTAGAAAATTAACAATCATGTTTTATTGTGGGTGGGGTGGATAATAAACTAATATGCCAACAACCCAAATAAATAAATAAATAAATAAAGGATAATTACACTTATCTCCTTTGATATTTCTAACAATTACACTGACTTTTCTTGAAATTTATAAAATTATACTAATATTTCCTACTGTACCTGATATTACATAGATATTTTCCTTCAGGCAATTTTTTTCTTTAAAATGATAAAATACCCTTTTATGTTCTTTTTTTCAATTTTTAAAATTTGACTTTTTTTTTATTTTTTTCATTTTCCAAATAGATATTGATTAAAACCTTAAATTTATTTTTATTTTATAAAAATAAAAATAAGTTATTTTACCTTAAACTTATTTTTATATAAAATAAAAAACCTTTTAAAAAAGTTTTAAAAAAATTGGTCAAAATTGAAAAAATGCAAAAATAAAAAATAAAATTGACAGTTTTATCATTTTGATTAAAAATTATGACTAGAGGAGATATTTGTATATTGTCAGGTAAGTGGAGGAGGCTAGTGTAATTTCAGAAAATTCAGAAGAAGACAGTATAATTTTCAAAAATTTTAAGGGAGGTCAGTGTAATTTACCTACCAATAAATAAATAAAAACAAAAAAAAATGGAAAGTTGAAAACATGTAACCACTTCAAACAAAATTAACAATTATGCATTATTATAGGTGGGTTGCTTTGATAACATGCGACATCCTAAATAAAATACAAACAAAAAAACAAAAAATAATAATTAAAAAAAAATCTGAAATGAGTAAACACTTGAAACACTAAAAAATTGACAATCTTGCAATAGTGTAGGTGGGTTGATTTGATAATATGTGACAACCTAAATAAAACACCCAACAAAAAATAATAAATAAAAAAGAAAATCTGAAAATGTGTAAACCCTTGAAACACTAAAAAATTAACAATCATGCATTATTATTGTAAGTGGGTTGGTATGATAACATGTGACATCTAATAAAATACTCCAAAAGAAACAAAAGATAATAAATAAATAAAACAAACCTGAAAATGAGTACACACTTAAATTACTAAAAAATTAACAAGTGGGTTGGTATGATAACATGTGACATCCTAAATAAAATATCCCAAAAAAAAACAATAAATAATAAATAAAAAAGAAAATCTGAAAATGTGTAAACCCTTGAAACACTAAAAAATTAACAATCATGCATTATTATTATAAGTGGGTTGGTATGATAACATGTGACATCTTAAATAAAATACTCCAAAAGAAACAAAAGATAACAAATAAAAAAAAAAAAAACCTGAAAATGAGTACACACTTAAATTACTAAAAAATTAACAATCATGCATTATTGTAAGTGGGTTGGTATGATAACATGTGACATCTTAAATAAAATATCCCAAAAAATCAATAAATATTAAATAAAAAAGAAAATCTGAAAGTGAGTAAACCCTTGAATTAACACTAAAAAATTAACAATCATGCATTATTATTGTAAGTGGGTTGGTATGATAACATGTGACATCTAATAAAATACTTCAAAAGAAACAAAAGACAATAAATAAATAAATAAAACCTGAAAATGAGTACACACTTAAATTACTAAAAAATTAACAAGTGGGTTGGTATGATAACACGTGACATCCTAAATAAAATATCCCAAAAAAAACAATAAATAATAAATAAAAAAGAAAATCTGAAAATGTGTAAACCCTTGAAACACTAAAAAATTAACAATCATGCATTATTATTGTAAGTGGGTTGGTATGATAACATGTGACATCTAATAAAATACTTCAAAAGAAACAAAAGACAATAAATAAATAAATAAAACCTGAAAATGAGTACACACTTAAATTACTAAAAAATTAACAAGTGGGTTGGTATGATAACACGTGACATCCTAAATAAAATATCCCAAAAAAAACAATAAATAATAAATAAAAAAGAAAATCTGAAAATGTGTAAACCCTTGAAACACTAAAAAATTAACAATCATGCATTATTATTGTAAGTGGGTTGGTATGATAACATGTGACATCTAATAAAATACTTCAAAAGAAACAAAAGACAATAAATAAATAAATAAAACCTGAAAATGAGTACACACTTAAATTACTAAAAAATTAACAAGTGGGTTGGTATGATAACACGTGACATCCTAAATAAAATATCCCAAAAAAAACAATAAATAATAAATAAAAAAGAAAATCTGAAAATGTGTAAGCCCTTGAAACACTAAAAAATTAACAATCATGCATTATTATTGTAAGTGGGTTGGTATGATAACATGTGACATCTAATAAAATACTTCAAAAGAAACAAAAGACAATAAATAAATAAATAAAACCTGAAAATGAGTACACACTTAAATTACTAAAAAATTAACAAGTGGGTTGGTATGATAACACGTGACATCTTAAATAAAATATCCCAAAAAAAACAATAAATAATAAATAAAAAAGAAAATCTGAAAATGTGTAAACCCTTGAAACACTAAAAAATTAACAATCATGCATTATTATTGTAAGTGGGTTGGTATGATAACATGTGACATCTAATAAAATACTTCAAAAGAAACAAAAGACAATAAATAAATAAATAAAACCTGAAAATGAGTACACACTTAAATTACTAAAAAATTAACAAGTGGGTTGGTATGATAACACGTGACATCCTAAATAAAATATCCCAAAAAAAACAATAAATAATAAATAAAAAAGAAAATCTGAAAATGTGTAAACCCTTGAAACACTAAAAAATTAGCAATCATGCATTATTATTGTAAGTGGGTTGGTATGATAACATGTGACATCTAATAAAATACTTCAAAAGAAACAAAAGACAATAAATAAATTAAAAAAAAAAACTGAAAATGAGTACACACTTAAATTACTAAAAAATTAACAAGTGGGTTGGTATGATAACATGTGACATCCTAAATAAAATATCCCAAAAAAAAACAATAAATAATAAATAAAAAAGAAAATCTGAAAATGTGTAAACCCTTGAAACACTAAAAAATTAACAATCATGCATTATTATTATAAGTGGGTTGGTATGATAACATGTGACATCTTAAATAAAATACTCCAAAAGAAACAAAAGATAACAAATAAAAAAAAAAAAAACCTGAAAATGAGTACACACTTAAATTACTAAAAAATTAACAATCATGCATTATTGTAAGTGGGTTGGTATGATAACATGTGACATCTTAAATAAAATATCCCAAAAAATCAATAAATATTAAATAAAAAAGAAAATCTGAAAGTGAGTAAACCCTTGAATTAACACTAAAAAATTAACAATTATGCATTATTATTGTAAGTGTGTTGGTATGATAACGTGTGACATTCTAAATAAAATACTCCAAAAGAAACAAAAGATAATAAATAAAAAAGAAAATCTGAAAATGAGTAAATACTTAAAATACTAAAAAATTAACAATCATGCATTATTGTAAAAAGGTTGGTTTGATAATATGTGACAACCTAAATAAAACCCCAAAAAAATACAAAAAATAATAAATAAAAAAGGAAAGTTGAAAATGAGTAAATAATTAAAATACTAAACAATTAACGATCATGAGTTATTATACGTGAATTGGTTTGATAGTACGTGACAACCTAAATAAAACATCCAAAAAAATATAATAAATAAAATAAGAAAGCTAAAAATGAGTAAACACTTGAAACACTAGAAAAATTAACAGCCATGTATTATAGGAAGTGGGGTGCGGTAATAAACTAATATGCCAACAACCCAAATAAAACAATGAAAGAGAAACAAAAGTAAAGAAATTAAAGTTAAGATTGAGGTCTTATTTGAGTGTTCATTTTTGATACCGTTGACGTAAATTCAATTCTCTTTTCTATCGTTGTCTAAAGAAAAAGTTGAAAACGGATGAAATGACCAAAAAATTCACAATTATGGGTTAATGTCGGTCAATGGTTAATGTGTCAACCATCCAAATAAATATATAAAGGATAAATTTCACTTTTTTTTTTTGATATTTCTAACAATTACGCTAATTTTCTCTAAAGTTTTTAAAATTTTACTAATCTTTCCTATTTTACTTCACATTATAGAAATACCATTTTCAGTCATTTTTTGTGTAAGTGGAGTGCAGTAATAAGCCAATATGCCAACAACCCAAATAAAACAATGAAAGAGAAACAAAAGTAAATAAATTAAAGTTAAGATTGAGGTCTTATTCGAGTGCAGTATATGTTCATGTTTCATACCATTGACATAAATTCGATTCTCTTTTCTATCATTGTCTAAAGAAAAAAAAAAGTTGAAAACGGGAGAAACGATCAAAAAAATTCACAATTATGGGTTAACGTCGGTCAGTGGATAACGTGTCAATAGTACAAATAAAATATGGATAATGCTTGGCTTCAATTCAGGTAAAAGGAACCTCTTCCAATCTGTGTACGTGTTACAATCTTAATGAATAACGTCTGCACTCACATGCAACGTACATGTCCTTTTTGATTTTTTGAATTTTTTTGTTAAAACTAATAATCACATCATATATATATATATATAAATACATACGTGATTCACTAAAATTGTGATACATATGCAAGTATTTAGAGTCAAGCATTGTGCTTAAAATATAACCAAAGAAAGTAATAAGAATAAAAAACTGGAAAGTTGAAAACCATAACAGTATAGTAAGAACCACCAGAAAGTTTACAAGGTATGATTTATGGCAAGTGGAGACGTGGAGTAATGTATCAACAATCCAAATAAATAAATAAAAGATAAATTATACTTATTTTTTTTTATGTTTTGGATAATTATATTGATTTTTTCTAAAATTTTTAAAATTTTACTGATCAATTCTACTTTACATGACATTATATAAATATTCTCTTTCAGTCAATTATTTTTTCTCTTCAAAATGGCAAAACTACCAATTTTATGTTTTTTTTCTCAATTTTTGAATTTTGAAATTTTTTCTTTTTTTCATTTTTCAAATAAATATTGATTCAAACTTTAAATTTATTTTTATATAAAATAAAAATAAATTATTTTACTTTAAACTTATTTTATATAAAATAAAAAAAATCTTTTTAAAAAAGTGAGAAAAAATTGGTCAAAATTTAAAAAATACAAAAAATAAAATAAAATGGGCAGTTTTTTCATTTTTATTAAAAATTTTGATTGAAGGGGAGTATTTGTATATTATCAAATAAAGCATGAGAGGTTAGTATAATTTCAGAAATCTCAAAAAAAATCAGTGTAATTGTTAGAAATTTCAGAGAAGGCTAGTGTAATTTATCCATAAATAAATAAATAAAAACAAAAAAGAATAAAAAGTTGAAAACCCGTAAACACTTCAAACAATAGAAAATTAATAATCATGCATTATTGTAAGTGGGTTGGTTTGATAATGTGTGACAACCCAAATAAAACAACCAACAAAATAATAATAAATAAAAAAGAAATCTGAAAATGAGTAAACACTTGAAACACTGAAAAAATTAACAATCATGCATTATTCTAGGTGGGTTGGTTTGATAACATGTGACAACCTAAATAAAAAACCTCAAAAAAAAAAGGAAAGCTGAAAATGAGTAAACACTTGAAACACTAGAAAAGTAACAATCATGTATTATTGTAGGTGGGGCTGATTTGATAATGTGTGACAACCCAAAAAAAAAAGAAAAACCAAAAAAAAAAAATTAAATAATAAATAAAAAATAAAGTTGAAAATGTGTTTTGGTTAGAACTACAGAAAATTCACAAAATTAACAATCATACATTATTGTAGGTGAACTGGTTTGATAACGTGTGACAGCCCAAATATAAAAACCAAAGAAAACAATAAACAATAAATAAAAAAAAAAGAAAGAAAACTTATAACCATAGAAAATTCACAAAATTAACAATCATGCATTATTGTAAGTGAGCTGGTTTGATAATGTGTGACAACCCAAATAAAACAATAAATAAAAAATTAAAAAAAGAAAGCAAACTTAGAACCATAAAAAGTTAACAAAATTAACAATCATGCATTATTATAATTGGGCTGATTTGATAATGTGTGACAATCGAAATAAAACAACCATAAAAAATTAACAAAAAATAAAAATGGAAAGCTGCAAATGTGTTATGCTTCGAACTATAGAAAGTTCGCAAAATTGACAATCATGCATTATTTTATGTGTAGGTGGGCTGCTTTGATAATGTGTGACGATCCAAATAAAATAACCAATAAATAATAAATAAAAAGGAAAGTTAAAAATGCCTCATGCTTAAAACTATAGAAAGTTCATAAAACTCTTAACAAAGAGTTAATTAGTTTTAGGTCATTCTTAAAGATACTTAATTATTATTATAGAGTTAGTGCATTTTTTAGTTTCGAGATGAAGAACAATTTAAAATTTTTTTTGAGATGAGATTCATTTTTAATTAGTTGACATTGTAATTTTTTTCTAATATAAGAATAATACCCTTATATATAATTTATCCATTTACTCAACCCCATCAACCGTAACCTCATTGTATCGTCCCATCATCAGCCATTGCCAACTCATAAAAACAAATAAAGTAGCCTTTTTAGTCTTCGATTTCTATAGAGTCTGAATTTCACTTTCAATAGCTTCAACTTTGCACAAATCCCACACAAGTTTGGCAACATACCAAGTTTATGTATCTAAATCTATCCAACCTTTTCCCTGGAATTCGTCTACTGAAATTTTAAAACCCCCAATATACCAATAAGCCCCTTGATGCAAAAAGCTCCACCACAGACTTCTATTGTTCCTAAAGGCAAGAGTAGGGTCCCATTCATCGCCACAAGAGAAAGAGTAGTCTATTGCATAATGGTCTTACTTTCTTTGAGGAAAGTCCCCCCAAGTTGGTTGTTTGGCGATTGTCCCCATTCATTTGTGGATTGTCCCACGCGCCAAGCCTTCCAAATGATTGAGAGAGAAGAATTAAGGGTTTTTTAGCCTTAAATCCTTTAAAAAGATACTATATTATTATAACATCCACGCAACTTTTCAATTCAAGGTGAAAGACTTGGGTTTTTTTTTCAGATTAAGTCTATTATGATGACATCGCACTCTTGTAATTTATTTTATAAATGACAAAAATACCCTAATGAAATATATCATTCCAAAATAGAATTCTCTTGAAGAGAATTCTCTCACAATCAGTCATCTCTTGCGCAACCCTAAAAATTACTTACAACTCTCTTCTCTTCTTCCTCTTCACTACCGACCACGAGGACTCCACCTCTTCATCACCAACCACGGCAGCAAGCACTGTTTCCATTGATCGCAAAGAATACTCATTGTTGTTCATCATCACGATCATTGTTGTGAATCACGGTCAATAAAACTATGAATCGTTGTCGTCAATCGCGACCTATCATCGTACGTTGTTGAATTTTGAATCATAGTCCACCATTGTACGGTGTTTTTTGTATATATATATATAATATAACTTACACACACTAACCCACTTGGAGACACACACACACCTATACAGCCAACACTCCACACACACTTGGTCACCATTCTGCACACACTAAGATATTTTGTATCTTTACTTATATATATATATATATATATATAAGATTATTCATATGCACATATAGGTATATACATATATATATATATATATATACACACATGACCATACACACACACAATGCACCTTCAATGTGTGTATTGCATGTGTCAACATATATTCCATTAATCATATCAAATAATTTATTTCCTTATATTTAATTAATTAATTATTTTCTTATGTTTAGTATTTTGTACACTATTGCTTATAATCTCGTAATGTGTGTTATATGACCCGAAATTTTTGGGTTAGGGTATTACAATATATATATATATTACAAGTTATTTAGTTTTGAAGTTTCAAAAAAAAAAAGTGATGATGTGGTAGTGGGTTGGGCATAGAAAAAGCTGAAGAATTGTGTATCACCGTGTTTTAACATAGAGTTGCATTTTTGTTAACAAAATACTTAAAGACTTTTTGAGTTAAAATATTTTAAATTAGAACTTATACTAATTAAACACTTTACATGAGCTGAATCTCCCTAAAAAAATATATATAAAAGTCTTAATTGGATATCTTAGACTAAGGGTTTCCCCTTGGATGTGAAAAAGGCTTTGTTTTTAATTTTTTGAATCTCCTCTTTAATTTGTCATATGTGAGATGTGCTTGTTTTTATGAACGGAAGTGTCTTAACTAGGCGTCTTATGGTGACAACTAATGTCTATTATTGGATTTTCTACTTCTTTTTTTTTTTACCCTATGCTCAGAGGCAGAAGTATTAGTGGACTAGGGTGTGGGCTAACCCATCCCAAAATTTTAAAAAAAATTAGATATTTAAAATTTTGGGCCATTTTTAAATTAGTTCATTTTAAAATTTTAGTCCAGTCCAATATTTATCCATAATTTTTATAATTTATCAACCAAAAATTTTAGACCACTCAAAATTTTTTATTTTAAATCCATAATATCTCTCATTTCTCATCCGAGAATTTTGAGCAAGTCTATTGACTATCTTAATTCCTAAAGTTTAACTATTGATTTTGATGGGTTTTTATGTTTTCTTAAAAATTTTATCCTTTAATCTTTGTTTGGATGCTAAGAAATTTTTTTTTGCCATTTATTTGATTGATTTTCATATTTTCTTGCTAAATATTTCTCATTTAAACTTTGCTTGATAGATAAGAAAATTTAAGAATAAGAAAAGAAGATATAAATTTGTTATTTCTCTCCTTTGAATCTTCTCCCTATCATCTCCACTTTGAGAAAAAGTTTCTTCTTGTCATCTCTCTTGGAAAAAAAAAACTTGTTCATGTAAACTTTTTCCAATTTGTGAAAAAAATTCCCCTAATTTTCAAAAAAATTTTAGGAAAAAATTTTGCATACAAAATTCTCCAAATTTTTTTTAACCCGCTCTGAATATTTTTCTTGATGCGGCCCTTTTTGATGCTCATAATGTTATGAAGGTTGAGTCTATACTTGAGCAACGTTAAGCCTGATTGGTAAGAAAATTTATTAATGTAATTAAAAAAGTACAAGCAATACAACTCAATTACAAAAAGGTTTAAAAGAAGTGCTAGCATCTTTGTTACCAAACTTAATCCCAACATGATTAATACCAAGTTAAAAAAACAATCAAATGCAAGTACAACAAACCAAAGAAAAACCAACATCCATTAAGTTGGTAAGGCACCAACTCAACAGTCTAGAGACTATTAATACCATGAGATCAAACGTCCAAAATCACTAATAAGCAGCTCACCCCAACAACTAGCTCTTGCCGCTAACTCAAGACACTAGTACGTTTGGTGTCATGTAAATATAAGCATTTTCATGTTATGTGTAGTAATGTTTCCCTTTGACCAACGGTTAGGTTCAAATCTGTGAACTCATCTCTATCTTAAAAGTCATGCCAACACTAATACTTTAAATATTAGAACAGTTCAAGCATTAGGCATACTAATTACTGCACTTTTGGCATAGTGCCCCAATGGGAAACATTGAAGATGCGATTGCAGTCAGGCAATGTGGATAAGTAAACTTTTTTTTATTTAAAAAAATGTTTTGTATGAGAAAATGAATTTTATTGAGTATTAATTTCTTTTGTTTCTTGTGGGGTGCGGTATTAAACTAATATGCCAACGACCCAAATAAAATAATCAACGAGAAACAAAAGGAAAGAAATTAAAGTTTAGATTGAGATCTTATCCGGACGGGATTATATGTTTGTTTTTTTTTTTCATATATAAAATTTAAAAAAAACAAGAAAGTTGACGTGGGTGAGCTGGTGGGGCAATCTGTCAATAATTTATGGTAGGTGGGCTAGTGACGTGGGGTAATGTGTCCACAATTCAAATAAATAAATAAATAAAAACAAAAAAAAATAGAAAGTTGAAAACTTGTAAACACTTCAAACATATAAAATTAACAATTATGCATTATTGTAGGTGGTTTGGTTTGATAATGCATGACATTTTAAATAAAACAACAACAAAAAAATTAAATAAAAAATAAAAAAATATAAAAATGAGTAAACACTTGAAACAATAAAAAAATTAACAATCGTGCATTATTGTAAGCGAGTTGGTATGATAACGTGTGACATCCTAAATAAAATACCTCAAAAAAATAATAAATAATAAGTAAAAAAGAAAATCTAAAATGAGAAAACACTTGAAACACTAAAAATTTAACAATCATGCATTATTGTAAGTAAGTTGGTATGATAACGTGTGACATCCTTAAATAAAATATCCCAAAAAAAATAATAAATAAAAAAGAAAATCTGAAAATGAGTAAATCCTTGAAACACTAAAAAATTAACAATCATGCATTATTATTGTAAGTGGGTTGGTATGATAATGTGTGACATCTTAAATAAAATAATCCAAAAGAAACAAAAGATAATATATAAAAAAAAGAAAATCTGAAAATGAGTAAACACTTGAAACACTAAAAATTTAACAATCATGTATTATTGTAAGTGGGTTGGTATGATAACGTGTGACATCTTAAATAAAATATCTTAAAAAAAAAAACAATAAATAATAACTCAAAAAGAAAATCTGAACATGAGTAAACCCTTAAAACACTAAAACATTAACAATTATGCATTATTATTGTAAGTGAGTTGGTAAGATAACGTATGACATTCTAAATAAAATACTCCAAAAGAAACAAAAGATAATAAATAAAAAAAAAACCTGAAAATGAGTACACACTTGAATTACTAAAAAATTAACAATCATGCATTATTATAAGTGGGTTGGTATGACAACATGTGACATCCTAAATAAAATATCCCAAAAAAACAATAAATAATAAATAAAAAAGAAAATCTGAAAGTAAGTAAACCCTTGAAATACTAAAAAATTAACAATCATGCATTATTATTGTAAGTGGGTTGGTATGATAACATGTGACATTCTAAATAAATACTTCAAAAGAAACAAAAGATAATAAATAAAAAAGAAAATCTGAAAATAAGTAAACACTTGAAATACTAAAAAATTAACAATCATGCATTATTGTAAAAAGGTTGGTTTGATAATATGTGGCAACCTAAATAAAACCCCCAAAAAATACAAAAAATAATAAATAAAAAAGGAAAGTTGAAAATGAGTAGATAATTAAAATACTAAACAATTAACGATCATGCGTTATTGTACGTGAATTGGTTTAATAGTACGTGACAACCTAAATAAAACATCCAAAAAAAATATAATAAATAAAATAAGAAAACTAAAAATGAGTAAACACTCGAAAAACTAGAAAAATTAACAGTCATGTATTATTGTAAGTGGGGTGCGGTAATAAACTAATATGCCAACAACCCAAATAAAACAATGAAAGAGAAACAAAAGTAAAGAAATTAAAGTTAAGATTGAGGTCTTGTTCGCTGTGTGTGTTCATTTTTCATACCATTGACATAAATTCAATTCTCTTTTCTATCATTGTCTAATAGAAAAGGTTGAAACGGGTGAAACGACCAAAAAAATTTACAATTATGGTTTAACGTCGGTTAGTGGGTGATGTGTCAATAATCCAAATAAATAAATAAAGGATAAATTATACTTACTTTTTTTTAGTTTTCTGATAATTACAACTTCTTCTAAAGTTTTTAAAATTACACCAATTTCTTTTATTTTACTTGTTATTGTATAAATACCCTCGTCAATTAATTTTTTTTGTAAGTGGAGTGCGGTAATAAACTAATATGCCAACAACCCAAATAAAACAATGAAAGAGAAACAAAAGTAAAGAAATTAAAGTTAAGATTGAGGTCTTATTTGAGTGTTGTTCATTTTTTATAATGTTGACGTAAATTCAATTCTCTTTTCTATCATTGTCTAAAGAAAAAGTTGAAAATGGGTGAAACGACCAAAAAAATCACAATTATGGGTTAATGGGTAATGTGTCAACCATCCAAATAAATATATAAAAGATAAATTACACTTTTTTTTTTTTAAGATTTCTAACAATTACACTGATTTTCTTTAAAATTTTTAAAATTATATTAATCTTTCCTATTTTATTTCACATTATATAAATACCATTTTTAGTCAACTTTTGTGTAAGTGGAGTGCGGTAATAAGCTAATATGCCAACAACCCAGATAAAACAATGAAAGAGAAACAAAAGTAAATAACTTAAAGTTAAGATTGAGGTCTTATTCGAGTGCAATATGTGTTCATTTTTCATACCATTGACATAAATTCGATTCTCCTTTCTATCATTGGCTAAAAGAAAAAAAAATAGTTGAAAACGGGTGAAACGATAAAAAAAATTCACAATTATGGGTTAACGTCGGTCAGCGGATAATGTGTCAATAATACAAATAAAATATGGATAATTCTTGCTCCAATTTAGGTAAAAGGAATCTCTTTCTATCCGTATACGTGTTACAATCTTAATGAATCACGTCTGCACTCACATGCAATGTATATATCCTTTTTGATTTTTTGATTTTTTTTGTTAAAACTAATAATCACATCATATATATATATATATATATATATATATAAATACATACATAATTCACTAAAATTGTAATACATATCCAGGTAGAAGGAGATTACTCCTACCTACAAATTTAGAGTCATGTGCTTAAAATATAACCAAAGAAAGTAATAAGAATAAAAAACTGGAAAGTTGAAAACCATAACAGTAAGAACCACCAGAAAGTTTACAAGGTATGATTTATGGCAGGTGGAGACGTGGAGTAATGTGTCAACAATCCAAATAAATAAATAAAAGATAAATTATACTTATTTTTTTTTTATGTTTTATATAATTATATTGATTTCTTTTAAAATTTTTAAAATTATACTAATTATTCCTACTTTACATGACATTATATAAATATTCCTTTTCAATCAATTTTTTATTTTCAAAATGACAAAACTATCAATTTTATGTTTTTTTCTAAATTTTTAAATTTTGGAATTTTTTCTTTTTGTCATTTTTCAAATAAATATTGATTCAAACTTTAAATTTATTTTTATATAAAATAAAAATAAGTTATTTTACTTTAAACTTATTTTATAAAAAATAAAAAAATCTTTTTAAAAAAGTGAGAAAAAATTAGTCAAAATTAAAAAAATACAAAAAATAAAATAAAATGGACAGTTTTTTCATTTTTATTAAAAATTTTGATTAAAGGGAAGTATTTGTATATTATCAGATAAAGCCCGAGAGGTTAGTGTAATTTCAGAAATCTTAGAAAAAATCAGTGTAATTGTTAAAAATTTTAGAGAATGCCAGTATAATTTATCCATAAATAAATTAAAAAAAAAATGAAAAGTTGAAAACCCAAAAACACTTCAAACAATAAAAAATTAATAATCATTCATTATTGTAAGTAGGTTGGTTTGATAATGTGTGACAACCCAAATAAAACAACCAAAAAATAATAATAAATAAAAAAGAAAATCTGAAAATGAGTAAACACTTGAAACACTAAAAAAATTAACAATCATGTCCCAATGGGAAACATTAAAGATGCAATTGCTGTCAGGCACTGTGGATAAGTAAACTTTTTTTATTTAAAAAAAAAATGTTTTGTATGAGGAAATCAATTTTGTTGGGTATTAATTTCTTTTGTTTCTTGTGGGGTGTGGTATTAAATTAATATGCCAACAACCCAAATAAAATAATCAAAGAGAAACAAAAGCAAAGAAATTAAAGTTTAGATTCAGATCTTATCCGAACGGGCTTATGTGTTTGTTTTTTTCATATAATTGACCTAAATTCGACTTCTTTTCTATTATTATATAAAATTAAAAAAAAAAAAACACAAGAAAGTTGACATGGGTGAGCTGGTGGGGTAATCTGTCAATAATTTATGGCAGATGGGCTAGTGACGTGGAGTAATGTGTCCACAATTCAAATAAATAAATGAATAAAGACAAAAAAAAAAAATAGAAAGTTGAAAACTTGTAAACACTTCAGACATAGAAAATTAACAATTATGCATTATTGTAGGTGGATTGGTTTGATAACGCGTGACATCTTAAATAAAATAATAACAAAAAAATAAATTAACAATCATACATTATTGTAAGTGGGTTGATATGATAATGTGTGACATCTTAAGTAAAATACTCCAGAAAAACAAAATATAATAAATAAAAAATAAAATCTGAAAATGAGAAAACACTTGAAACACTAAAAATTTAACAATCATGCATTATTGTAAGTGGGTTGGTATGATAACATGTGACATCTTAAATAAAATACCCCAAAAAATAAATAAATAAATAAATAAAGAAAAGCTGAAAATGAGTAAACACTTGAAGCACTAAAAAATTAACAATCATTCATTGTTATTGTAAATGGGTTGGTATGATAAGGTGTGACATCCTAAATAAAATACTCCAAAAGAAACAACAGATAATAAATAAATAAAAAAATCTGAAAATGAGTAAACGCTTGAAACACAAAAAATTAACAATCATGCATTATTATAAAAGGGTTGGTTTGATAATATGTGACAACCTAAATAAAACCCCAAGAAAATACAAAAATTAATAAATAAAAAAGGAAAGTTGAAAATGAGTAAACAATTAAAATACTAAACAATTAATGATCATGCATTATTGTACGTGGGTTGGTTTGATAGTACGTGACAACCTAAATAAAACACCTAAAAAATATATAATAAATAAAATAGGAAAGCTAAAAATGAGTAAACACTTGAAACACTAAAAAAATTAACAGCCATGTATTATTGGAGGTGGGGGGTGGGGTAATAAACTAATATGCCAACAACCCAAATAAAACAATGAAAGAGAAACAAAAGTAAAGAAATTAAAGTTAAGATTGAGATTTTATTTGAGTGTTGTATGTGTTCATTTTTTATACTGTTGATATAAATTCGATTCTCCTTTCTATCATTGTCTAATAAAAAAGGTTGAAAACGGGAGAAACAACCAAAACAATTCACAATTACGGGTTACCATCGGCCAATGGGTGATGTGTCAACCATCCAAATAAATAAATAAATGGTAAATTACACTTACATTTTTTTAGGTTTCTAACAATTACACTGACTTTCTCTAAAGTTTTAAAATTACACCGATCTCATTTATATATTTTACCTTACACTATACAAATATTGTCTTCACTCAATTTTTTTGTAAGTGGAGTGCGGTAATAAACTAATATGCCAACAACCCAAATAAAACAATGAAAGAGAAACAAAAGTAAAGAAATTAGAGTTAAGATTGAGGTCTTATTTGAGTGTTGTTCATTTTTTATACTGTTGACGTAAATTTGATTCTCTTTCTATCATTGTCTAAAAAAGAAAGTTGAAAACGGGTGAAACAACCAAAAAATTCACAATTATGGGTTAACGTCGGTTAGTGGGTGATGTGTCAACCATCCAAATAAATAAATAAATGATAAATTACACTTATATTTTTTTGAGATTTTTGACAATTACACTGACTTATTTTAAAGTTTTAAAATTATAATGACCCCTTTTATTTTATCTAAAATTGTATAAATACTGTCTTCACTCAATTTTTTTGGTAAGTGGAGTGCAATAATAAACTAATATGCCAACAACCCAAAAAAAACAATGAAAGAAAAACAAAAGTAAAGAAATTAAAGTTAAGATTGAGATCTTATTCGAACGGGGTTATGTGTTTATTTTTTTCATATAATTGATCTAAATTCGAATTCTCTTTTCTATCATTACATAAAATTAGAAAAAAACATGAAAGTTGCAACGAGTGAAACGATAAAAAACAAAAATTCACAATTATAGATTAACATCGGTAAGTGGGTGAGCTGGGGGGATAATCTGTCAATAATTTATGGCAGGTGGGTTAGTGACGTGGAGTAATGTGTCAACAATTTAAATAAATAAATAAATAAAAACAAAAAAAAATGGAAAGTTGAAACCTTGTAAACACTTCAAACATAGAAAATTAACAACTATGCATTATTGTAGGTGGATTGGTTTGATGACGCGTCACATTTTAAATAAAACAACAACAAAAAAATAAATAAAAAAGAAAATCTAAAAATGAGTAAACACTTGAAACACTAAAAAAATTAACAATCATGCATTATTGTAAAAGGGTTGGTTATATAATATGTGACAACCTAAATAAGACCCCAAAAAAATACAAAAAATAATAAATAAAAAAGGAAAGTTGAAATGAGTAAACACTTAAAATACTAAACAATTAATGATCATGCATTATTGTACGTGGGTTGGTTTGATAGTACGTGACAACCTAAATAAAACACCCAAAACAAATATAATAAATAAAATAGGAAAGCTAAAGATGAGTAAACACTTGAAACACTAGAAAAATTAACAGCCATGTATTATTGTAGGTGGGGTGCCTAATAAACTAATATGCCAACAACTCAAATAAAACAATGAAAGAGAAACAAAAGTAAAGAAATTAAAGTTAAGATTGAGGTTGTATGTGTTTATTTTTCATATCATTGACACAAATTTGATTCTCTTTTCTATCATTGTCTAATAAAAAAGGTTGAAAACGGGTGAAACGATAAAAAAAATTCACAATTATAAGTTACGTCAGTCAGTGGGTGATGTATCAACCATCCAAATAAATAAATAAATGGTAAATTACATTTACATTTTTTAAGGTTTCTAACAATTACACTGATTTCTTATAAAATTTTAAATTACATTGATTTTTCTTATTTTATCTAACATTATATAAATATTGTGTTCACTCAATTTTTTTGTAAGTGGAGTGCGATAATAAACTAATATGCCAACAACCCAAATAAAACAATGAAAGATAAACAAAAGTAAAGAAATTAAAGTTAAGATTAAGGTCTTATTGGAGTGCAGTATGTGTTCATTTTTCATATCATTGATGTAAATTTGATTCTCTTTTTTATTATTGTCTAAAAAAAAGTTGAAAACGGGTGAACCGACCAAAAAAAATTCACAAATATGGGTCAACGTCGGTCAGTGGTTAATGGGCCAACCATCCAAATATATAAATAAAGGGTAAATTACACTTACTTTTTTTGAGTTTTTTGACAATTACATTGACTTTGTCTAAAGTTTTTAAAATTACATTAATCTCTTTTATTTTACCTGATATTATATAAATACCCTCATCAGTTAATTTTTTTTGTAAGTGGAGTGTGGTAATAAACTAATATGCCAACAACCCAAATAAAACAATGAAAGAGAAACAAAAGTAAAGAAATTAAAGTTAAGATTGAGGTCTTAGTCGAGTGTTGTTCATTTTTTATGCTGTTGACATAAATTTAATTATCTTTTCTATCATTATCTAAAAAAAAAAGTTGAAAACGGGTGAAACGACAAAAAAACTCACAATTATGAGTTAACATCGGTCAATGGGTAATGTGTCAACCATCCAAATAAATAAATAAGGGGTAAATTACATTTTTTTTTTTTGAGGTTTCTAACAATTACACTGATTTTCTCTAAAATTTTTAAAATTATACTGATTTTTCTTATTTTACTTGAACATTATATAAATACCATTTTCAGTCAATTTTTGTGTAAGTGGAATGCGGTAATAAGCAAATATGCCAACAACCCAGATAAAATAATGAAAGAGAAACAAAAGTAAATAAATTAAAGTTAAGATTGAGGTCTTATTCGAGTGCAGTATTTGTTCATTTTTCATAATGTTGACATAAATTCAATTTTCATTTCTATTATTCTCTTAGAAGGAAAAAAGAGTTGAAAACAGGTGAAACCGATCAAAAAGTTCACAATTATGGGTTAACGTTGGTCGTTGGATAATGTGTCAATAATCTAAATGAAAGTTTTCTGATAAATTGAGTATATTTTATTGAATGATTCGTATCAATACAAATATGTATATATAAGAAAACCATTAATAAAGAAACTACGTCAATCAAGCGGTAGCAGGAAAAGAAAAAAGAAAGAAGAGCACGAGAGGCGCGACAGGAAAAGAAGGAAGAAAAGAAGGAAACGGCGCTGGACAGCTAAAGGCGCTGAACAAAGAAAAAAAAAAAAGAGAGGCTAGGGCGCAAGCAGCTAGAGCGGGTGTAAAGGCAAAAACAGAGAACGGCGGCTGGAACAAGGGAAAGTCAGAAAAAAAAAGAAAAGAAAAGAAAGCAGGGAAGCGGCGCAAGCGGCCGGAAAAAGCAGGGGCAGAATAGCAAAAAAAAAAAGAAATAAAAAGAGGAAAGAGGCGGCTAAGGCGCAAGGCTGGGCAGAGCAGAAAAAAGAAAGGAAGCGGCGGCTGGGAACAGAAAGCAGAAAAAGAAAGAAAGAAAAGAAATGGCCGTTTGAACCAGAACCAGCAAAGAGATCAAGGAGAGAGAGGTTCTATACCATGAAAGCCTTCTGATAAATTAGGTAAATTTTCATAGAATCATTTGTACTAATACAGATGTGTATATATAGGAAAACTAGAAAAAGGAAACTACATCAATCAAGTTTAATCACACAAATTAATGAAATTACAACTAATATTCTTAAAATATATACAATAAATCTTTTCACACCAAATGAAATATGCTTGGATCCAATCCAAGGTAAAAAGAAACCTCTTTCTAACCATGTACGTGTTACAATTTTAATAGATCACATCTGTACTCACATGCATCACACGCATTGCACATGTCCTTTTTGATTTATTTTATTTTTTATTTTTTTTGTTAAAACTAATAATTACATTATATACATATAAATACATATGTGATTTACTAAAATTGTGATAGGCATACAGTAGAAAGAGATTACTCCTACCTACAGATTTAGAGTCAAGGATTGTGCTTAAAATATAACCAAAGAGAGTAATGAGAATAAAAAACTGGAAAGTTGAAAACCATAACAGTAAGAACCACCAGAAAGTTTACTAGGTATGATTTATGGCAGGTGGAGAAGTGGAGTAATGTGTCAACAATCCAAATAAATAAATAAAAGAAAAATTATACTTATTTCTTTTGATATTTTAGATAATTATACTAATTTTTTTAAAATTTTTTAAAATTATACTAATCATTCCTACTTTACATGACATCATATAAATATTTACTTTCAGTCAATTTTTTTTTTAAAAATGACAAAACTATCAATTTTATGTTTTTTTTCTCAATTTTTAAATTTTGACATTTTTACTTTTTTTCATTTTTCAAATAAATATTGATTCAAACTTTATATTTATTTTTATATAAAATAAAAATAAGTTATTTTATTTCAAACTTATTTTATATAAAATAAAAAAAATATTTTTAAAAAAGTGAGAAAATTTTTTTATCAAAATTAAAAAATTACAAAAAATAAATAAAATGAGCAGTTTTGTCATTTTAATTAAAAATTTTGATTGAAGGAAAATATTTGTATATTATCAAGTAAAGCAAAGAAAATCAGTGTTGTCACGCCCCGAATTCCAGCGAACCCGAGGCGCGAGTAACGAGACAGAAAGAAATAAAATAATAAAGGAATAAAAGATAATTAAGGACGATCACATATATTCTACATACTGTTCTGATAAATACATAAGGTCTGGTCCATTTCTTCACCACTTACAAAATAAAATACAGTCGCGGGCTTATGCCCTTACACAATGTCAAAAGCGCCCCTTGGGCCTAACATAATCCCTAATCAGTTCATCTCCACGTCTCGTACAGCTGGGACATCATCTGAAATGTTTGCCACACTAAAGGGGTCAGCTCAACATGCTGGTACAATATAATGCTAATGCAAGAAACAGAACTAAGGTCGTGGCATGTGCAAGTGTACAGTTATTTCTATATGGCATTCGATATCATGATGGCAGCATATAAACAATATGCAGTATATGAGCTGTATGCGTGACACACCCATGCAACTCTATGCCACCCTATGTCTCATGATACGGTCATTCTCCGCTGGCATGAGTACCGCCGCGTATGTCTCGCTTCACGGTCCGGAATCCGTCAGGCAGGCAAGTACCTATTGGCCGATTTTGGGTTTTTCACCACAGGATCTGCACCCTCATAATGCAAAGCACCAAGTGCTTACCCACGCCATGTCCAAAGAATCACACTATGCCAATATGCTCTGATTTCATCATGTCATAATGTAATCTCAATGATGCATCTCATTCATACATAAAGCATGCCTTCAAGTACACAATTCATAATATCAACAGTTCTTCAAAGCATATGATTCACACACTACACTAACACATGCGATATACACATAATCATCATCCAACTTAACAAGATAGCATGTAGCACATAAGCATGTGAACACTCAAGCAACATGTGAACAATCAAGGCAGCAAAGCAAGTATTCCTAATCTCAATTCTATTTCTTACTTAGCACAATATATCGTACCTGATAATCGATCTCAAACAGGGAAAGTATACTCGTAGTAAAGTGAAATCACTGTAAGAACACCAAAGGTCAGGTCACCTTCTCTTGCCTTTCCGTGTCCCTAAAATCATAACATGAGACTCAGTTCAATTGTCATATGAATTATGCTATTCATCAAATTTTATGTCTTTATCTTATAAGTTTCTATTTTGTTAAATTAAACTCTACTATTGGATCCGGGACGTTGAAGAAAATAAGTTTAGGTTTTCGTAGAACTGAATTCGGACATCTGGGTTCAAAAGGGCAAAACAGTCATTTTGCACCTTTCATGGGTCCTTACATTTTGAGACCTCTTTTCACAAATCGGACTCTACGGTTGAGTTTGGAATGCTCGAGATAATAAAGTTTCACTATTTGTTTACTTAATTTGGAGTTCGTTTGACTGTGTTTCAATTCAGGGGCATTTTGGTAATTTTAAAGGTTACTACGGGTCTTTTATTTTTTTGGGACCCCGTCTCATAAAACGGACCTCACCATTGGCCTCAGAATGGTTGAGATAGTCAAAATACATTAATGACTTGTCCCATTTGGACTCTGAATTATTTTAGAATATTTAATTAATTAAATTAATTAATTAATCAATTAATTAAATTAATATTTAATTAATATTTTATTTTGGTGGGGTCAAATCATAATTATTTAAAACTTCTGGGGTCAAAATATAATTATTTCAAAGTTCTGGGGTCAAAATATAATTATTTAAAGATTTTGGGGGTCAAAATATAAATATTTAAAAGTTCTGGGGTCAAAACGTAATTTCCAAAAAAGTATAGGGTCAATTTGTCATTTTCCAAAAGTTTAGGGGTCAAACTTGGATTTCAACAAGTTCTGGTTCAATCAAAACTGAACTAGTGGGTTTTCTATTCAAAACCCTAAACCGGTTCAGGGTTGTGGTGAACCAACCGGTTTGACCGGTTTGACAGGTCATGTTGACGTCATGATGACGTCAGCCCTAAAATAATAAAAAAGGACCATCGTTTTTCCGGTCATCTTCCCCGGCAGAGTCTCCGGTGGCCGAAAAACCGTGAAACCCACGGTTTTTCATGTTTTTCACGTCCGTTTTTCTCCATTTTTCCACCAAAATAATTCTAGGATCATAGGGAATAAATTAAACTAGTTTTTGGCCCCAAAATCCATTATTTTCCGACACCCACATAGATTTTTCCGGCGACTAATAATCTCCTATTTTCTCTCTCATTTCTCACTCATTTTCATTTATTCTTTTTGCGTTAGGTTCCATCTTTCATATGCAATAAAACCCAAGGATTAAATCTAAACAATAAGCTACAAAACAAGTTGGATATTTGAGAGATTTTTTTCTAGAGAGAGAAAGCTTACGGTTATGGATTCTCAACCTTGTGATGGTGCTTCTCTCCTCTTGCTTTGCCTCTGTTCTCCCCTTTGGCCTCCTTAGCTTCCCTTTCAAAAATCAGAGCATACACACCACACTCTCTCTATTCTCTTTCACTTTCTCTCTCTCTCTCTCTCTATATATATATATATATATATATCTCTCTCTCTCTCTCTCTCTCTCTCTCTCTCTCCAGCCCTCACGACAAGTCTGTCCCTCTCAACCCTCACCACACACATATACACAAACTTCACCACACATCTTCAACCACTCCTCTTACACACTCCATGCCCCTCCCACACTTGTTTGAGTGTCTTACACTCAAACTCACACACACAGACACAATCGGGTACACACACACAGTGCACTGTGCACTGTTATATATATATATATATACACCCACTTGCACACACAAAATCAGATTATGTACATATGTACATATACACATATAAATATACACACATACATATAACACATGTATGATACACACATCTCACAATCCTTATACATGCATTAACAAATCAAAAAAATAAAAATAATTATTTAAATTAAAGAACAGGAAAATTAATTTATTCCAAAAAAAAAAAAAAATTTCCGGGTCTTTACAACTGTAATTTCAGAAATTTCAAAAAAGTTAGTGTAATTGTTAGAAATTTTAAAGGAGGCCGGTTTAATTTACCCATAAATAAATATATAAAAACAAAAAAAAATAAAAAGTTGAAAACCCGTAAACCCTTCAAACTATAGAAAATTAACAATCATGCATTATTGTAGGTGGGTTGGTTTGATAATGTGTGACAACCCAAATAAAACAACCAAGAAATAATAATAAATAAAAAAGAAAATCTAAAAATTAGTAAACACTTGAAACACTAAAAAAATTAACAATCATGCATTATTCTAGGTGGGTTGGTTTGATAATATGTGACAACATAAATAAAACACCCAAAAAAAAAAAAGGAAAGCTGAAAATGAGTTAACACTTGAAACACTAGAAAAGTAACAATCATGTATATATTATTGTAGGTGGAACTGATTTGATAATGTGTGACAACCCAAAAAAAAAAAAAACCAAAAAAATATTAAATAATAAATAAAAAATAATGTTGAAAATTTGTTATGGTTAGAACTACAGAAAATTCAAAAAATTAACAATCATGCATCATTGTAGGTGAGCAAGTTTGATAACGTGTGACAACCCAAATATAAAAACCAAAGAAAACAATAAATAAAAAAAGAAACAAAACTTATAACCATAGAAAATTCACAAAATTAACAATTATGCATTATTGTAAGTGAGCTGATTTGATAGTTAACAAAATTAACAATCATGTATTATTGTAATTGGGCTGGTTTGATAATGTGTGACAACTTAAATATAACAACCAATAAATAAATGAAAAGGAAAGCTGAAAATGTGTTACACTTAAAACCATAGAAAGTTCACAAAATTAACAGTCATGCATTATTGTAGGTGGGTTGGTTTGATTATGTGTGACAATTCAAATAAAACAATCATAAAAAATTAACAAAAAATAAAAATGGAAAGCTGCAAATGTGTTATGCTTTGAACTATAGAAAGTTCGCAAAATTGACAATCATGCATTATTTTATGTGTAGGTGGACTGCTTTGATAATGTGTGACGATCCAAATAAAACAACAAATAAATAATAAATAAAAAGGGAAAGCTAAAAATGCCTTACGCTTAAAACTATAGAAAATTCATAAAACCCTTAAAAGAGAGTTAATTAGTCTTAGGTCATTCTTAAAAATAATAATTATTATTATAGAGCCCGTGTACTTTTTATTTTCGAGATGAAGAACAATTTTAAACTTTTTTTTTGAGATAAGATTCATTTTTAATTAATTGATATTGTATAAAAATAAAAAATAATTTTTAATTAGATTCATTTTTTTCTAATATAAAAATAATACCCTTATATATAATTTATCCATTTACTCAACCCCATCAACTGTATCTTCATTGCATCGTCCCATCATCAGCCATTGCCAACTCATAAAAACGAATAAAGTAGCCGTTTTAGTCTTCGAGTTCTATAGAGTCTGAATTTCTCTTTCAATAGCTTCAACTTTGCACAAATCCCAAACAAGTTTGGCAACATACCAAGTTTATGTATCTAAATCTATCCACCCTTTTCTAAGATTACTAAAGTAACTCAATTGTCCTCACTATGAAAGATTGATGATTATAGACCATATTTAACATCACTTCACTTCACTTCACTGCATGCATCCAACCAATCAAAGTTTGGTCATTTCCTACACCTTGATGATCATGTTAAGTACACGTGTAATCGTTATTTATTTGTCCTATTTTAATGTTGGAATATTAGAAAAATTTAATTTCTTTAATTACAAAAGATTGATATCAAAAATCGATATTTAACATCACTTCATTTCATGTAACCCAACAAACAAACTTTTGTCATTTGGTTCGTTTTGTTCGTGTCAAGTGCAAGTGCATGTGTAACTGGATAAAATATCTGAACCATAATTGCATATGAAACCTACTTATAATATTTTAATGTTGGAACACTAGAATAATTCAATTTCCATAATTACAAAAGATTAATATTAAAAGCCGATATTTAACATTACTTCATTTCATGCAGCCCAACAACTAAAGTTTTGTCATTTCTTTCGCCTTATTCATGTCAAGTGTATATGCAATCAGAAAAAATATCTGAACCACAATTGCATCTAAAACGTTACCTACTTGCCCTATTTTAATGTTAGAATACTAGAATGATTCAATTTCCTTAACTACAAAAGATTGATATCAAAAGCCAATATTTAACATCACATCATTTCATGCAGTCCAACAAATAGGTTTTTTTCACCTCCTTCCCCTTGTTCACGTCAAATGCATGTGTAATCAGTGACAAGGTCTGAACCACAATTGCATATCAGATGTTACATACATGTCCTATTTTAATGATAAAGTACTAAAATAATTCAATTTCTTTAATTACGAAACACTATTGTCAAAAGTCGATATTTAACATCACTTCATTTCATGCAGCCCAACAGTTGTGTCATTTCTTTCACCTGGTTCACGTCAAGTGTATGTGTAATCAAATACAATATCCTTAATTATGAAAGACTGATATGAGAAGCCCATATTTAACATCACTTAATTTCATGTAGCCCAACAACCAAAGTTTTGTCATTTCTTTTGCCTTGTTCATGTCAAGTGCATGTGTAATCAGAGACAACCGCAACTGCATCTGAAGCAATAGCTATTTTCCTATTTTAATGTTGGAGTACTAGAATAATTCAATTTCCTTAATTACAAAAAAATGATATGAAAAGGCGATATTTAACATCACTTAATTTCATGGAGCCCAACAATCAATATTTTGCCATTTTCTTCGCATTGTTCACGTCAAGGGCATGTGTAATCAGAGAGAGCATCTTAACCACAACTGCATATGAAACAATACCTACTTGTCCTATTTTAATGTTGGCGTACTAGAATAATTCAATTTTCTTAATTATTCTAGAGTTATATCAAAAGCCGACATTTTACATCACTTAATTTCT
Source organism: Nyssa sinensis (assembly GCA_008638375.1). Lineage (NCBI taxonomy): Eukaryota > Viridiplantae > Streptophyta > Magnoliopsida > Cornales > Nyssaceae > Nyssa > Nyssa sinensis. The sequence continues at coordinate 50,524 of VIRR01000483.1, read as the reverse complement.
TGCAGCCCAACAACCAAAGTTTTGTCATTCCTTCACCTTATTCACGTCAAGTACATGTGTAATTAGAGACAATATCTGAGCCACAATTGCATCTGAAACATTATCCACCTGTCCTATTTTAATTTTAGAGTAGTAGAATAATTCAATCCAAAGCCGATATTTAACATCACTTCATTTCATGTAACCCAACAACCAAAATTTTGTCATTTCATTTACCTTGTTCATGTCAAGTGCGTGTGTAATCAAAGATAATATCTGAACCAGAACTGCTTAAGAAAATGTCACCTACCTGTCTTCTTTTAATGTTAGAACTTGAATAATTCAATTTTCATAACTATGAAAGACTAAAGTCAAAAGCCAATATTTTACATCCATCGTAACTTCATGTAGCTCAACAACCAAAATTTTGACATTTCCTTCACATTGTTCACTTTGGTTGAATGTGAAATCAAAACAAGAGTTGGACCATAACTGCACCTAGAAATTTACAGCATACTTGTGCTTTTGTAATTTTAGAGTACTAAAATTTTCGGGTCCTTAAAATTGGGAGTCATGATTATGGTCATTAAAATCTTAATTAATTAATAATATGGATCAAATTAATTAAAAATCTAACAATTTTTTAAAGGAATATATGTGAGTGTTAAATTCATTTATCAAGGTCCTATTAAATCATGAGAACACTAAACTAGTGTTGGGCCTAATTAATTGTCGAAGAATAATTGTACATATATAATAGCATCGTATCAATGTTTCCATCTAACTACTCCCGTGCAAGAGTATTTTATCTACATTGTACATAAACAATTTTAATGTTGGAGTACTTATAACTATTCTCACTCAGGAGCAATTTATTTTGTACACATCATAAACTGATTTGGGATTATATTAAAATTTTTGAGCCTAATAAGAAATAGACGACTGATTCCCATAGAAGATGCCAAATTGTTGTTGTGAAAAAACTGGCAAGGCTTGTTTAGTGGTTGAGATAGCTTGTGTGTTTTACACTTCTACTAAGATGAATTTTTATAGTTTTCTTGGGTTGTGAAAATTAACGATTGACAAGTAATTTTTTTAAATGTGTAAAATTTTACACTTTCTCTTGGAAGAAGTTTTTCATTGAAGAAGTGTGAATTTTTCCACTTAAGTTGGGATGAATTTTTACACTTTCTCTAGGAAGAATTTTTACAGTTCGAAATGATTTTTTTTTTTTCAAATTTTTATATACAATATGGATCTTTCTTGATAGATCTTGATATTTAGAATCCAAATATATAAATTTTATTAAAAACAGATTTATAATTTTCAAGTTATTGAATTATAAAATTTTGTAAAATTTTTTTTTAGGGTGCTTTAGGTTTCTCTTCTCAAGTATGAAAAATACAACAGAAGGGAGTTTTAGACACAAAATAATAAAAAAATTTGTGAGGTTAATAATCTTTTGTGTGGACCCGAGAACAATTTATTTTTATTATGTCGACTTCTCGTTGAAAGGCCCAAGAATTAATCCAAACTTAACCCTTGTACAAGAATTTCTTGACGTCCCAAGCAATAATTGATGATTCCATGGCTTTGATTCTTCTTTCTATTCTTCGATAGTTTGCACGCATAACAAAAATTTGTAAAGGTTTGAACACAAAGGCATAACAGAGCCTTAGAAGATTTTGGGGGTCATTATCTACTGTCTGCATTTTTTTTAGTGATCTTTAGCCCATTTGAAATCATTAGCTTTGTGAATGCTTTAGGAATTTTTGTTGATTTGGGGTATGATTGCATAAAAAAGCATCCGTTGCTCTCTCATTGAGGAGAACATGATTAAGAATTTTCTCACGTTTTATAAAACTATAAGATTTTATAATTTGGGAAACTATAAATTTTTTTAGTTTCACGACTAGTGATTTTTTAATCACCATATTTCAAATAGTGTTTTTTTTGGGAAATTTTTACAACCATAATTTTTTTTTTGTTCATCCAACATATGGCTCAAGTTAAAAAAAGCTAATAACAATTGGGTATTTTTTCAATTTATATAAATTTATAAAGTTTTACACTTTTCTTGAGACGAAATTTTATAAGTTTTAGAGTGATTTTTTTTTCTTCAAAATTTTATATTCAATATAAATCTTGTTTGATATATCTCGATGTTTAGAATCCAAATATATAAATCTTATTAGGAATAGATTTGTAAATTACAAGTTATTGAGTTTTAAAATTTTGCAAAATTTTTTTGGGGTTGTTCTAGATTTCACTGGAATGGTATTTCCGGCACAGATAATTAAAGAACTTTGTGGGTTAAAATGTTTGGAGCTGGACTTGATTATAATTTTAGTACTTTTCATGAACTGTTGCTCGAATAACCCAATTAACAATCATGCATTATTATAGGTGGGTTGTTTTGATAATGTGTGACAGCCATGCTGGCTCAAGTATTAAGCCAACAAAGTAATGGATTTAGGCTCCACCTAAAAAGAAGGCCTCAAATGTTATCTCTTTAGTATAATTTGACTAGAAATTTAAAATTAATAAAAGTCTAACTCTAAAAAAAAACCTTCAAATTTTGTTTTTGTAGTGTAATCTAAATTATAAGTCTAAAACCAGTGAAAGTATAACTCTTATTATTATTAGAGTTTTATTTAGATTTAAATTACTCAAAATTCTTTATAGTATAAATTGTTTTAACATTATTTTAAATCACATTCTTTTAAAAAACATTATTCTTATTGCATCTCAAAAAGGGAGGGGGCAGCCTCATTTAACTAGTTGTTTTAGGTCTTAAATTATCTTGAACCGAACTTCTTGACAATCCAAATAAAATAACCAAAAATAATAATAAATAATAAATAAAAAAGGAAAGCTGAAAAAGTGTTACGTTTAGAATCATAGAAAGTTCACAATGATGGGATAGGGTTTAGAATATTTATATGTTACTTTGAAAGTGTCAAAATATTATCATGTTGGATTTTTTGTTTTTGTTTTTTGATTTCTTTATCTATACATATATATATATCAAGGGCAGAGCCAGGGAAAAAATAGGTTGCTAGAATAGTTTTGAGAGAAATTTTAAGGGAATTTTTTTTTTTTTCAAATTAGAAAAATTTTACATGCAAATTTTTTTTCTCAAAGAAGAAGATGACAATTGAAATATTTTAGAGAATATATTTTTTTTTCTCAAAGAAAGATGATATGGGAATTTTTTTTCTCAAATTGGGAAATTTGACATATAATTTTGTCTCAAAGAAGAAGATGACATGGGTTTTAACAACTTAATGGGTTGTGTTGAGTTAGAATTAGAATTGAGGCCAAAACAAAGGATGACCTAAGTTTATATGGGGATTTAAGTGGTAAAGTATTGAGTTAGAATTAAAATTGGGCCACAACTTTGGATAGGCTAGGTTTAAATGGAGATTTAAATGGTAAAAGGTTGAGTTAGAATTAAAATTAGGCAAAAAATTGGGATAAACTAGGTTCAAATATGGATGGGCTAATTTGAAAAAGACCCAAATTTCAATTGTAAATTTTTTTTTGGAAAAAATACTAAAAAGTTCAGAAAATAAATTTTTCATTTCAAAAACTCCATGATATATTTTCTCTGTCTAAAAAATCTAAGAAAAGAAACTTTTAATACAAAAAAGGTCTAATTGTTAACTTTCATCTTAACATTATTTAAAAACATTACCAATTAGAATAAAATAGTCTTCAAAATACATTTTAGAAAAAAAAATATTTTATATTATATTATATTATATATATATATATATATATATAAAATAATGTCTTCAATCCAAAAGAATCATAATATTTTATGAAGTGAAAATTTTCTTTTTAGGCCTTCTAGATAAATAAAAAATGTTATGTTTTTTTTATTGAAGAATTTATTTTATCAACTATTTTGTATTTTTTAAAATATTTCTTGAAGGTTATTTTAGTTTAAACAATTGTACTTTTTTGTATTAAAAATTTTATTTTTAGATCTTTTAAATAGAAAAAATGTGTCATAAATTTTTTAGAATATAAATTTTATTTTAGATATCTTTTAGTACTTTTTTCAATTTTTTTTCCAGGAGTTGGTGGGTTATAGCCCACCCTCACCTTACTTGTTCATCTGAAGAAAATCAGAATATCGAAATATAGATGGGAACAGAAGAAGAGAAGAAATTGTATATTTCTTGATATATATTACAAAGACCCGAAGGTCCTATTTATACACAAAAAAATAATCAATCTATTCAAAAATGATGGCAGACAAATCCCTTGATTTCAGCCCATGTCTCTGGCGCTCGTCTTGCCCTGAGATCTCGTTGTGTTGACCTTGCTATCCATGGAACGGTAACGTGAGTCTTGGTCTTGATCTCCTCCCTGATATCTTGTTGTTTCCTTAACACTCCCCCTTAAGTTGGAATGGATATTAATGACACCCAACTTACCAAGGAGATATTTGAATTGGGTTGCTCCAAGTGCCTTGGTGAAGAGATCTGCAGGTTGTTGGCTCGTGGGCAAGTAATGTGTCTGGATGACCCCTTGCTGAAGCTTTTCTCGAATAAGGTGACAATCAATTTCTATATGTTTTGTTCTCTCATGGAATACCGGATTTGAGGCTATATGGATAGCTGCTTTGTTGTCACAGTATACCTTAACTGGTTGTGGATGTGCTTCATTAAGATCCACCAGTAGCTGCTTTAGCCAAGTGATTTCACAACAAGTCAAGGCCATGGATCTATATTCTGCTTCAGCCGAAGATCGAGAAATTGTCGTCTGCTTCTTGGTCTTCCAGGAGATAGGTGACTTTCCTAATATGATACAATATCCAGTGACGGATCGTCGAGTGCCTCTGCAACGAGCCCAATCTGCATCACAAAATGCATGTAGTTGAGTATTGCTAGAAGCTGATAATAAAACCCCTTGTCCTGATGATTGCTTGAGATATCGCAATACTTTGTGTGCTGCATCCAAGTGGGAGGTCCGTGGTTTATCCATGAATTGGCTCAACACCTGGATCGCATATGCCAAATCTGGCCTGGTGATGGTCAAGTATATTAACTTGCCGACTAATCGTCGATATGAAGATGGTTCTGAAATAAGATCTCCATCAGATTCACTTAATGTCAGATTTTGTTCCATGGGCAAATTTCCTGGTTTAGCTCCAAGAAATCCTGTCTCTTCGAGAATTTCTAATGCATACTTTCTTTGTGAAAGGAAAATTCCATTTTTTGATCGAGCCACCTCTATCCCAAGGAAATATTTCAAAGACCCAAGGTCCTTGAGTTTGAAGCAATCCCCCAAGTATTTCTTCAGTTCACATATCTGTGCAAGGTTGTTTCCTGCTAAGATGATGTCGTCTACGTAGACTAAGACAACTGTGAAACTTCCTTCATGAGATCGGACGAACAATGAATAGTCTGCCTTAGACTTTCTATATCCAGCAATTGTAAGGGTTGAGGAAAGCTTGGCATACCATTGCCTTGATGCTTGTTTGAGACCGTAGAGAGATTTGTTCAGTTTGCAGACTCGCTTCTCCCCCTTTCGTCTGAAACCAGGAGGGAGGTTCATATAAACATCTTCAGCAAGGTCACCATGAAGAAAGGCATTATTGACGTCAAGCTGGTGGAGATGCCAATTGTGAATAGTAGCAAGAGCCAAGACAGTGCGAACAGTGACCATTTTGGCAACGAGAGCAAACGTCTCAGAATAATCGATACCCTCCTTCTGATTGTAACCTTTAGCAACGAGGCGAGCTTTATATCTTTCCACGGAACCATCAGGATTGTATTTGATTTTGTATACCCATTTGCACCCAATGGGTTGCTTGTGTGGTGGAAGGGACATGAGAGTCCAGGTGTTGTTGGCTTCAAGTGCATCAATTTCAGCTCGCATAGCATCACACCATTTGGGATCCTTCATGGTCTGCAAGAAAGATTGAGGCTCTTGTGCAAGTGATATGGTGGTGGTAAAGGCTCGATGAGAGGGAGAAAGTTGATCATAAGAAAGAAAGTGAGAAAGAGGATAAAGGATACCTGAGGATCGAACCATAGCTGAGTCAGATGACGGAGGTGGTCGAGATGGTAGGGCCTGTTCAATATGAAAATCCCGTAAGTAGGCAGGTGGTTGAGTCGGTCGTCTGGATCGCCGAACCGGGGGATCTGAAGTGGGAGAATGTGAAGTGTGAAGAGGCGAAGGATTAGGAGGAAGGAATTCAGGAGAGTCAAGAGAATGAGGCAGAACGGTGGAAGGTGACTCGGAGGTATAATGTCGAAGTGGAAAGTGATCTTCGTAAAAAATGACATCACGAGAGACAAAGATTTTATGAGTAGCAAGATCATAGAGCCGATAACCCTTTTGTCCATAGGGGTACCCAAGGAAAAGGCACCGTATGGCTCGAGGATCAAATTTTGAGACGGGTTGGGAATGAGTGGAGGCATAACAAAGACACCCAAAAACTCGAAGATGGGTGTAGGTAGGAGGAAAGGTGTATAACTTCTTATATGGAGATTTCCCATTCAAGAGGGGAGTTGGTAGCCTATTGATCAGATAAGCTGCAGTGAGGATGGCTTCCCCCCAAAATTTTGTAGGTAAATGTGCTTGAAAAAGTAAGGCACGGGAGACATTTAAAAGGTGACGATGTTTTCGCTCAACCACTCCATTTTGTTGCGGAGTAGAAATGCAACTAGTTTGATGAATGATCCCCTTTTCAGAATAGTAGGAAGGCATATCAAATTCGGCTCCATTGTCACTACGAATAATTTTAATTTTAGTAGAGAATTGGGTTGCAATTAAACAAATGAAAGATTGGAGAAGATGACGAGTTTCTGATTTATGGTGCATTAAGTACACCTAGGTGCAGCGGGTGAAGTCATCCACAATAGTGAGAAAATAGTGGGCACCAGAAAGGGAAGCAATGCGATATCCCCCCCAAATGTCAACATGCAATAATTCAAAAGGTGCAGTAGTAGATATAGAACTAGAAGGAAAGGGAAGACGAGTCTGTTTAGCCAATGGGCAAATAAAACATGATTCTAGTTTGGAACAGGAAATATCAAACACATTATTGGAAAGTTGAGACAAAATTTTATTGGAAAGATGCCCTAAGCGACGATGCCAGAGTTGAGAATCTGTGGTAGCCACCTGACAACGAGCGGGTTTTGTCTTTGTGAAGTAGTACAAACCATCTCGCTCAGTTCCCACCCCAATCATCTTCATCGAGCGTAGGTCCTGAATGATACAAAATTGAGAAGAAAAAATGATTAGGCAGTTTAAGGTGGCACACAGTTGGTGAATAGAAATGAGATTAAAATGAAAGGATGGGACACATAAGACATTTTTCAAGATGAGGGATGGAGAGAAGACAATAGAACCAATATGTGTAACAACAACATGTGTCCCATCGGGTAGTTGAACAGTACGACCATGTACCGGAATGGAATAGGTTAAGTCAGTGGGAGAACGGACCATATGGTCTGTGGCTCCACTGTCAAGAATCCATAAATGATCAGAAGAAGGTATACCTGACAGGGAGTGCTCAGTATTACCGACATGATTGGCCATAGATGAGGATTGAGTGGCATTAGTGAGCATAGTGAGCAGCTGTTGGCATTGGGCAAGAGTGAAGGGAAGACTGCTGGTAGATGGTGTGTTGGTAGCAGAAGAAACTTGGTGAGCACTGGATTTGTAATTAGGTCCAATCTTGCGGGGGCCTGGAGGGAATCCATGGATAAAATATCAACGATCAATGGTATGGCCATCTTTGTGACAATGAGAGCACTTTAGGGACTTCTTTCGTGGAGGAGCTTTATGATCTTTTGGTGAAGGAAGAATTCCTTTGGCAGCTAGAGCAACCCCGTCAATGGATGGGGATGCCTGGATGTTTCGTTGAGTCTCCTCTTGAAGAATGAGACCATAGACGCGATTGATCGATGGGAGGGGATCCATTAGAAGGATTTGCCCACGAATTGTAGCATAAGATTCATTCAGCCCCATAAGAAACTTCATGGTCCTTTGATATTGCTGGTATTGACTAACTCCTTCGTGAAGGAGATGGGATTGAAGAGACGAGAGCTCATCCCACAACGTTTTGAGCTTGGTGAAGTAAGTAGTCACAGAGGTGGTGCTTTGAACAAGATTGTGAATTTCTTGTTCAAGCTAGAACATCCGAGGTCCGTTGACTTGTGAAAAACGCTCCTTCAATTCCACCCAAATATCTTTTGCAACATCACAGTAAATAACACTAGCAGAAATATCTTTAGAAAGAGAATTAAGCAGCCAAGCCTTTACCATGTTGTTGCAACGTGTCCATTGAAGTGCTGCAGCTGGATCAGATGGTTTAGGGACAGTACCATCAATGAAGCCCACTTTGTTCTTGATACTAAGGGCGATAAGCATGGATTGGTGCCATGTATTGTAATTAGTGTCTGTCAAAGGATGTGAAACAAGAGTAACCCCAGGATGATCAGAGTTGTGGAGATAGAGAGGATGGCTTGGGTCATCAAAACTTGGTGGTGAGGTTTGAGAGTTGTCTCCGTTGCTGGCCATAAGTGTGAGATTTTTTTTTTTTTTTTTGTTTTTGATAACTCAAGGTTCACCTCAGTCGCCTAGGACAGTCCAGATAGAGGCTGCACCACAGAGCAACAGTAGGTTGGGGCGTTGAAAAAAAAAAATGGGCCTGGTCAACTGGTGGATGCCTTGCCAATTTGGATGGACAGCAGCAGGCCTCACAACTGGCAGGTGCCGTTCCAATGGGGATGGACAGCAACAGCGGGTTAGGCTCTGAAAATGTGGGCCTTGTTTGTGCACAGGCAAAAAAAAAAATGAAAGGGGAAATAAACTGGGCTGATTCAGTAGATAATGGGGACTGGGCTGATTACAGAAAGTGATTTGGGCTGGTTGCAGTAGAGGACTGGGCTAATTATTGAAAAAAAATTGTGCTGATTTGTGTTGATTGCAGAAAAAAAAAATGAAAGAGATTTGGGCTGGTTGCAGTAGAGGACTGGGCTGATTATTTAAAAAAAATTGTGCTGATTTGTGCTGATTGCAGGAAAAAAATGAAAGAAATTGGGGCTGGTTGTTGTGGTGGAGAAAGTCTGTCTTAAAAAAAAATCACGTGATGAACACGTGATCTTCTTCTTCCAAATTCTGAACACAGAAATGCAGAGAGCTTCGACGGAATGACTGAGAAAACAAACAACGGCAGAGTTGTTTCAAGAGATAAAATCTCCACCTCAATACATGAGAATTAAACAGAAAACCCAATCAATCGTGTGACAGTCACGTTGATGGTGAAAAATTCTAATTTTTCTGAAAGGGAAGATTTAATCTTTCTGATCAAGAACAGAGAAAGAGAAGATTTACCCCAAATAATATTTCGCGCTCTGATACCATGAAGAAAATCAGAATATCGAAATATAGATGGGAACAAAAGAAGAGAAGAAATTGTATATTTCTTGATATATATTACAAAGACCCGAAGGTCCTATTTATACACAAAAAAAATAATCAATCTATTCAAAAATGATGGCAGACAAATCCCTTGATTTCAGCCCATGTCTCTGGCGCTCTTCTTGCCCTGAGATCTCGTTGTGTTGACCTTGCTATCCATGGAACGGTAACGTGAGTCTTGGTCTTGATCTCCTCCCTGATATCTTGTTGTTTCCTTAACATCATCCACCATTGAAATTTTTTTTTATTGTATTTATTATTTGTTACTTTTCTCCCTTCTCTCCCAGTTTCTTTCCTTTTGCTCTTAGAATTTTAGATCTAAATCAATCAAGACCAGTTTCTTCTTCAACAGCAATCGGTCATGACATGCGATTATTGAGTTTTGCGATGGTATGATTCTAGTTAAAGGTGACTTTGGTAATGGTGGGGTGCACACAAGGTTACTAACAGTGATTAGAGAGAGAATTTTTGTTTAGTTTTGTGAACAAAGAAATTTGGACTAATTTCATGGGAAGTTCAAGAAGTTGGTGTGTACATTCAATTCTGTTTGGGATCCATCGACAGAATAAACTGAACAAGGAATCATGACTTGATAAAACACGAACAATCAATACGAATTAGATATTATAATAAAATGTGTCAAAATAGCGCACAAAAAGGGGAGATTTTTTTTTTTTTGATGACAAGTGGGTATGAGGCTAGCTTGAGACCCGCGGGGGCTGGAAATGAGCGTTTTGAAACAAGTGTTTTGAAAAAAGCTATTTACTGGTACTTTTTCAAAATGTCTGTTTTGGTCTTAAAAATGTTCAAACGGCCATTTCAAGAAGTTTAAACAAACACTTATTTATCTAAAAGTCCGTTTAAAATGTAAAAATAGCCAAATAGATGGTGGAACCGCCCATCCAAATACAAATTTAATTGGGTATCTTAGACTAAGGGTTTTCCCTTGGATGTGAAAAAGGATTTGTTTTCTCTTGAATCTCCTCTTTAATTTGTCATATGTGAGATGTACTTGTTTTTATGAACGGAAGTGTCATAACTTGGCGTCTTATGGTGATAACCAACGTCTACTATTGGATTTTCTACCTTTTTCACCCAGGCTGACTTGTATATGCTCATTGGCGGAAGTATTAGTGGCTATTGTCCACTCCAAAACTCTCTAAAATACATAGAACATTATTAAATCGTATTTTATCCAAGACGATGATTGTTCCTATGTGAGAGATAGATGAAAGATGTTCAATAGGCAAACGGACATGACGATTATTAAAAACAGGGATGGCATGAGACAAAATATTGACAAACGGAGAAATAGGATCAGAAGCACCTGTACCAATGACCCAAAGGGAAGAATAAAAATTACTTGTGAGATTGACAGAAGAAGTGAGATTCATGTTATGGAGAGAGAGGAATTGTTGATACTATTCTACTATAAGTTGCGGTGTCTATCTCACTCTTAGGTGCTACATTGGGGTTCCCTATAGTTGTGGTTGTATTGACTTTGGAGGAATGGCATGGAGTTTATAACACCTTGCCTTCCCGTGTCTCATTTTATGGCAATACTCACACAGTGGACAAGACCTCTTTTTGTTGTCTACAATTGATGAATGAATCTTATTTTGATTTTGATCATTTTTTATTGCTACAAGTGCTACTGAGTCTGGTGGAGAAAGATTGGCCATATAGAGCTCTCTTTGCTTTTCTTCTTGCAACAACAAAGAATTAACCTTACTCAGTGATGGCAAACGTTCCATAGCAAGTATATGACTAGGGAGAGTATTGTATGACTCGTTGAGTCCCATTAGAAATGGATAAACATGCTTTTGTTGATGATATTCTTATAAAGCTTTAGAAGACCTACAAGCGCATTATGGGATGGCATTATAAGAGGCAAGTTCATCCCAAATGGCTTTTAACTTGGTGAAATAGGTTGTGATAGAAGCTTGATCTTGAAGTTGTGTACATATGGAACGCTTAATTTACAACACACAGGCAGTGTTAACTTGAGAGGAACGTCAATGAAGATCATCCCATGCCTCTTTTGCTATATCACATAAATGACGCTATTCGCAATATTAGGAGACACTAAATTAAGTATCCAGGACAAAACCATATTATTACATTACTCCTATTCAATAACACTAGATGCAAGATTTGAGGGTTCTCCACTTCAATAAATGCATTCAACTTTTACAACTTGTTTGGATGAAGAGAATTAGAGAAAAAAGAAAAGATTAAGATGGAAAGATAGTTAAATCTCTCATTTGAAAGTTTTTAATAATAAAAAAAAAAAAGAAATGAAAAGGAGAAAAAATTTGAAGCTGTTAGCCCACTTCTCCAATCTCTTCAAAAATAGAGAGATTTAAAGATAAAAGAGACTTTTAATAATTTTTTTTTAAATACAAAAAATACCAATAAATGGAAGAATTAAAAATTCTATACATAAAGAAAAAAAGGATATAATTGTCAAATGATTTTCCAAACATTTTTTTTTCTTTTCTATTACCACGTAAGAAATAATGATTTTCTTTTCTTTTCTCTCTTGACCCATCAAACAAGATCAAAATGAACACATTTTTTTTCTATTCTCTCAGGAACTGCCAAAAGAAGTGTTACTCTCTCCTGATGAATAAAATTCAAAAGCCAAAAAAAGCAATCAAAAAATTATAAACTATTATTTATGTAGGTTGTTGATCTCCACCATAAGGTAGAGCACGCAGATGTAATGTAAAATTGGTTTGTCAAAGAATAAATCAGATCTTGACAAATTAATCAAAAACTAAATTTCATTCGCATATCCATTTGAAAGTTAAACAACCAAATTGTTTTCCTAGACAATCCTAAAAAATCAGAATTGACAGCTTCTATGGGATTACGGATCGGTAATCAGGTTTCTCTGAACTGCAAGAGAAATATGTTATTGTTGGTTGTGTATGCTGATTGTCAAAATCCAAGACATGGATCCAACTTTAGCTCAAGCTAAAGTAATTCATCAAAAGAATAAGGTTATAAAAGTATCCGGAAAAAGAATTTCCCAAGCCAACTTTTTTTTTTTCAGTAATTGTTTAGAGTGGACCAGTCCCAATTTTCCCAATATTTCATTTCAATAGTCCCAAATTGATTTTAAACCATGGAAGATTTTCATTTATATATATATATATATATTTTTTTTTTTGGAATAAACAAGCATAAGATTTGATTAGTGCATTCCTGACGAACTTAAATCTAACATAATAATCTTATATACCTATCAATCAAAAAGGAATTTGACGGAACATTTACATTCTAGTTACATCTTCATTAGTTATTGAAAAATCTCTAGCTTAAACAGATCTATAAGCATAAGGGATGAAGAGAATTTCTGCAGCGATATCAGCTATCTTCCATTTTAATTTAACATGTCAGTTTCACTAAGTAAAATGAAGCTTTGTTTGTGATAACACAATTATATATGCTTTAACTCTAGAACAAGTTGTGCCAGACAGTAAAGAGTCTATTCATTTTTTCACATTTACTCACTCCAAGAACACAAAAACTATAGTCACTTATTCATTTATTCACAAAAGGATGAAGTTGTTTGAATGGGTGAGGCCAAAGTTTCCAAACCTAACTTCAATCCCTGGAGAGCCTAAAAATGAAATAAAAGGAAAACCAACAAGCTAGCACAAAATCAGAAGAGAAATGTCTGATTTAACACCAACATGATAATAAGTCCTTATTATATTTGTGGATGAAAATTGAACTGTTAAGAAAAAGAAATATATGGATGAGCAGGAAATACAAATCATGAGAATCATGTTAATAAAACATAGAATAAATGCAACAAGCAAGGATCCAAGGTTGCATCTCATTCCCCCTACTGTAAGGAACATTGACCTCCTAACGTGCATCCATGGTGACATGAACAATAATAGATGCCCAAAAATATTTAGAGTTTAATTCAGTAGATGGAATACAATAATCCTTACCCTTTTTCCAAGCATTGAATCAGATTTAATATTTCACATTTTCATCTCTAATGATTACTTTTATTTGGATTAAATTCATTTTTTAGTGTAAATCTTGAGGATCTTTTTTATTATTTCTTTAAAAAATATATACATTTCAGATGAGTGGAAATTATGTGATAAAGCTGATTTTGAAGCAAAATTAAAATTTTAAAAAGTGAAAGCCAGGATAGAAAGAATCATGTGAAAAAACAAAATTACAGACTTGAACCAATTATAGTTCATCAGAAAAGGGGCTATAAATGGAGCGATCAGCTCTACATGAAGAAATAATGGTAGTGCTGATGACAAAAAATATATGAGATAGGTGAATAAATGAGAGATTGAAGCATACCTGATTTCCCACTGTTTTTAGATTTCAATGCCGTCAAGATAAATCTCAGGGACATGAGCTATCTTGTGCCACTCATCCTGTGTCAGTTCAGGGCACCTAGTGATGGCGATCTCTCTAAGCGTGGAGAGGCAACTCATCCTCTCTGGCAGAGATGTCAATTTAAGTAATCTAATAATCCTAAGTATCTGAAGTGATTTGAGATTTTCAAACCACTCTGGCAATGCAATGAGCTCATGATAATCTTGAATACATATGTACCTTAAGAGTGTTTGCAGCACCTTGAAGCCACCCGGGTAATGCCACCAATTTGGGTACTCTGACAATAACCAATGATCGAACTTTGCATACACCTCTTTGAATATCTTCATCTTCCCTATCTTCCATCAAGTTGAGCTTTTCACAATTGTGAAACACTAGATTCTCTAACGCAGTTAGGTATCTCAAACCCTGGGGTAAAGAGACTGGACGTTCACAATTGTAAACAAAGAATGTTCGAAGTGAAGTAAGGCATTGCATCCCATCATCGAATAGAGATTCTAGATTGCCACAATGATCAATTTGCAGATATCGAAGAGAGGTCAAGCTTCCTATTCCTTTAGCCGGCAAACACTTTAGTTGTGTGGTTAGTGCCAAAAACCTAAGGCTGACCAGGTCACCAAAATCTCTTGGCAACTTCCCAAGTCTCGTGCAATTCAAAAACAACAACGTTTGCAAACTTTGCAATTTGCAAATGGTATTAGGGAATGGTATGATGCTCTGGTTATTACTTATATCTAGGAATCTCAAGTGCTTCAGAAGGCTGATTGAACTTGGTAACGCCTCAAAACACGAGTCCCCTAAATCAAGCATCCTCAGCCACTTAAATCTTGAGATGCATATATCAACAAAAGAATTGTTAGTGGCCCCACTCCCTTAAATGGAAAGGAAATGGTACGCACACCTTTCGATTCAAGTCACTCTGTGAATTATAGTCACAAAACTTTACATGCCAACCTTGTCGGAAATTGTTTGAGTATGAAAATTTATAATCTTGAGTACTCAGGTTGTGCCACCATAGTGCTAGGTCGTGGACAAGGTCATGCATTTTAAATATAAAAAAAATAGTCATAATCTTCAACATCTTGACAGAAAGATCTTAATAATAACTCATGTAAATACCTTTCATTAATATCCTGCAACTCTTGATTTTAGTCTAACGATTGAATAAAGCCATGCCCCATCCAGTGTTGGATCAAATAAAGACCTCTTAATTCACTGTCCTTTCGAAAAATTGAACAATAAGCAAAGCACTGTTTTAGATAAAATGACAACTGATCATAGCTCAATCTCAATGCAGGTAAAATATCACCTTCCTTTTGTGGTAATTTCCATATTTCATTATCTTTGACAAATAACCAATCACATTCATCAGTTTTCATATATAGCAGGTTTCCTAAGGTCCTTACAGCAAGGGGGAACTCCTTTACACTTCTTCACAGTTTCCTCCCCAATTTTTATAAGATTTGGATATTGGTTCTCTTCTCCTTCTCTAAATGCCTGGTCCTAACATAGACATATAGTGATCCAATGGAAGACATTTTAAATAGTATGTAGCCACATCACCCATCGTTGAAGTTGTTGGAAAAATAGATTATTGAGCAATAATTTTTGGCCATATTTGAGCCAAAATTAAAATGGGCTCATACATTATTTTAGATAGGTCCACATGAAAATATGTTCTCATTCATGGGGAGATTAAGAAGATATATATTGGGTTGCTCAAAACCATCAAGGAGTGAATGAGAAATTGACTCCAAATATCACCATTTGAAAATGGTAACAAAACTTGAAACTTATGAAAAACTTGTGTCTCACATAGGTTGGAAACAAAGTTTTAAAGAGTATATATACAATTACCTTGGATTGGGCTTAGGCCTTGGCCCGTTGTATATATATCTTTTTGGAGTCACCATGAATAGGTGCGTCATTTCAGATTGGTGCGTCTGTTCACCAATGGATACATCTATTTAAATTGAAACATTATATTTGTTCGCGTGAACATATGCACCTTTAAGTTCGTGTCTTTTGAACAGCCACCAAGTTGTCTATATAAACCCAATTCGCCTTCATAATCATTCATTCAATTTCATGAGTTTTAGAATTAAGTTCATGCATACTGTGAGTTTGTATATTAAAAGAGTTCAAGGACAAGTTTTGGTTCATTGTGCACATAAGTTTGGAGTGTTTCCATCTATTGTATGTGACCATTGTATCTGTAAAGATTTGAATTTTTGAAATAATTTTTTTTTTCATTTAAAAATATGAAATGTGTATTATGTATGTGTAGATATATATATATAGTGGAATATATATATATATATATATATTATACATGTATGATATGTATATTATCTATGTGTATTTGTATGTGTATGTGTATGTGTATGTGTATATATATTTAATGTATTGTATATATGTTTGTGTAGTGAATTGTATATGTATATACATATAAAAAGGAAGTGGGAAACAACAGAATTGTGGTATGTGTGTGTCGGATGTGCAGTGTGTGTGTGTGAGTGAGTGTGTGTAAGGTGTGTTTAATATAATATATATATATATATATATATATATATACAAATATATGTTGCGTGTGTTTGTACGTGTGAGTGCAGAGTGAAGGAGTGTGTGAGTGTACAAAGTGGGTGAGGGGTTGAGTGTGTGCATGTAATAACCTGAAAAAAAATTTTTTTTTTATAAAATTTTGTTGGTTATTATTATTATTATTTGTTATTGTTATTATTAATAATATTATTATTATTAAAAAATGTGAAATGGATGTAATACATGTATGAATGTAACGTGTATATTAAATGAATAGATGATGTGTGTGTATGTATGTATAATTGCATGTGTGTGTGAACTGTCATGTGTATGGATATATATATATATATATAGATGTAGATATATATATATATATATATATATATATATGTATATATAAATCTGATGTGGGGTGTCGTGTGAGTGTGTGTGCCTACAGATGTGTGTATTGGGTGGAGGTATATAGAGATATGTATAGGGCAGCTTTGCATTAAATGCAAAGTTGCCTTGTAGAGAAACAAGGGTGGCTGAACAGAGAGGAAGGGTCAAGAATAGTGGCTGTGCAGGTGGTGACGTGAGAAAGTGGATGTGTGTGGGTGTATATGTCTCGGTCGGTTGGAAAGAAAGAAAGAAAAGAGAAACAGAGAGCGAGAGAGAGAGTTCTAGAAAGGAGAAGGAGATCTTGGAGCTTGAATCAAGCTTGGAACCAAGAAGGTGAAGGAGACACACGGCTAGAGAGAGAAACCCAGAAAAAACGGTAAGTGGGTCATTTCTGATTTTCCGTTTCCTAGCATATTGTTTAGATTTAATTCTTGGGTCTTATAGTGTATGAAATATGGATCATTTTGCAAAAGAAATCACTTAAAATGGTTAGGAAATAAGATAGAAAAAGTGAGTTGCAGGTGGGATGGATAATCGTGTGGTTGGGAAATGTTAATTAAAAACTTGGTTTTAGGGAGGAGGGATTGTTCCTCCATAGTGCAGAAACACGTTAGGATAAAAATGGAGGTTGAACCGTGACCAAACAGTCACGAAAATGAAAGAGAAGGGTCGGCCGGAGAGTTGACCAAAATGTTTGAACCCTTATTCGTGAAAATGTAGTGGCTTAAATCCAAAACCGAACTTATATATGGAATCCTTGGGAGAAAACGAAGAGAACCACATTCAGAAACCATGAAAAAATCACCGAAAAAATGTCGCCGGCGCCGGAACCCTACTGGTGCCTCGCCGGAAAAACGGGGAAAAAGGGGAGTTGTTCGGGTCGGGTCCGGGTCCGGTTCGAGTTCAGGTCGGGCTTGGGCGGTCCGCCCCTTCCACGTGTCGGCCTGCTGTTTTAAATTAAAAAGTGGAATGGGCTGTTTGGTTACGTGTATAAAAAATTGAAATAGAAATTGAAATCAGGATAGAGATGTCCTATCCTTGTTCTGCCACTATCCACTGTTTGGTTGTCCTTGGTTAGAATAGGATTAATTGAAATTGAAATTTGACCCAGAACTTTTGAAAATTACCAACTGACCCCCCCCAATTATAAATTATTATGATTTGACCCCACCAGAATAAAATATTAATTAAATTATTTAAATTATTTAAATATTTCAAAATAATCCGGAGTTCAAATGGGACAAGTCATTAGTGTATTTTGACTATCTCGACCATTCTGAGGCCAATGGTGAGGTCCATTTTACGAGACGGGGTTTCAAAAAATAAAAGACTCGTAGTAACCTTTAAAATTACCAAAATGCCCTTGAATTGAAACACAGTTAAACAAACTTCAAATTAAGTAAACAAATAGTGAAACTTTATTATTTCGAGCATTCCAGACTCAACCGTAGAGTCCGATTTGTGAGAAAAGGTCTCGGGATGTAAGGACCCGTGAAAAGTGCAAAATGACTGTTTTGCCCTTTTGAGCCCAGATGTCCGAATTGAATTCTACAAAAACTTAAACTTATCTTCTTCGACGTTCCGGACTCAATAGTAGGGTTTAATTTAGCAAAATAGAAACTTATAAAATAAAGACATAAAATTTGTTAAATAGCATAATTCAAGTAACAAATGGACTGAGTCACATGTTATGATTTTAGGGACACGGAAGGGCAAAGATAAGGTGATCTAACCTTCGGCATTTTACTGCTAGTTCCACTACCTTGCGAGTACATTTTTCTGAGTTGAGACTGACTCACCAGGTACGATATATTGTGCTAACTAAAAAATAGATTTGAGTTTAGGAATACTTGCTCTGTTGATTTGATGCTTCACATGTTTGTTTGATTATTCACATGCTTATGTGCTTCATACTATCTTGCTGTAAGTTGGGTGATAATGTGGATAATAATTATGTGTATATCACACGTGTTAGTATAGTGTGTGGAGTATATTCTTTGAGAACTGTTGAGACTATGAAATATGTGATTGAAAGCATGCTTCATGTGTGAATGAGATGCATAATTGAGATTACATTATGGCATGAATGAATCAGAGCATATTGGCATAGTGTGATTCCTTGGGCATGGTGTGAGTTGAGCACGTGGTGTTGTGCATTATGAGGGTACAGATCCTGTGGTGAAAAACCCAAAATCGATCATTAGGTACTCGCATGCCTGACGGGTTCCAGACCGTGAAGCGAGACATATTAGTACTCGGGCTATCAGGGAAGGACCTTAAGACGAGACATGGTGGCATAGAGTTTCATGGGTGTGTCACGCATACTACTCATATACTGCATACTGTTCATGTACTGCCATAATGATATTGAATGCCATATAGAAATAACTATACACTTGCACATGCCACGCCCTTAATTTTGTTTCTTGCATTAGCATTATATTGTACCAACAGTTGAGCTGACCCATTCGTAGGACAAACATTTCAGATGACGCTCCAGCTGTGCGAGACGTAGAGATGATTTGATTATGGATTACGTTTGGCCCGAGGGGCGCACTTAATATTGTACAAGGGCAAAAGCCCGAGGCTATTTTCTTATTTTTGTATGTCGTGGACTAATGGACTAGACCCTAATGTATCAGAACAGTGTATGGAATGCATGTGATTGTCCTTAATTGTCCTTTATTTCTTTATTATTTTATTCTTTTTGTCTCGTTACTCGAGCCTCGGGTTCGCTAGAATTCAGGGCGTGACAGTGCAGGTCTGGTTGTAGAGAGAGAAATAATAGAGAGAGAGAGGGGCAGTTGTGCTTGATATGTATATGTGTATGGGTGCGTTGGTTAAAGAGAAAATCAGAAAGGGAGAGGCCAAGTTAGAGAGATTGTGAGAAACTGAAGAGAAAGTTAGAGGCAAGGCAAGGAGGGAGAGGTGCCATTGTTGATGTAAAAATCACAAACCTAATTATTTTCTCTCTCTAGAATTTTCTATGTATACAACTTGTTTTGAAGCATGATAATTTAGTTATAGATCGAGATCCTTGTAGAGTATAAAATTTGGGAAATTATGCAAAAGAAATCAAGTGAAATGGTTGAAAATTAGTTGGCAATATCGAGTTACAAGTTTGAATGATAATATGGTTTCATAGGTTTTGATGCTTAAAACTCCATTTAAATGCTAGGAAAATAACCATGTGAGGTGCATAAAATAATTTGAAGAGAAAAGGGGTAAAAACAATGGGATTTGAGGCATGGAATAGAGAGGAAACTAGTTGACTAGAGCCACTGTTTTCCCTCTATTCGTGAAGTTTTAATGGCTTAAATGAAAAACAAAGGTTAGATAAAGAATGCTCATGAAAAATGGAAGGAAACCGCAATTAAAAAGGGGAGAAAATAGATCAAAATAGGGTCGCCGGTGCCGGAGAAGACACCGGAGACCCACCGGAACCCTACTAGATAATTGGGGGGGGGGGAAGGAGGCACTGTGTAGGGTTTTGGGTTTGAGTCGGTTCAGGTTCGAGTTCGGGTTAGATCCGACCCACCTGCACGTGTTGGATACATGTTATAAATTAAAAGAGGATTGGGAGTGTTTCGCTACTGGTTTAAGAAATTAAATTGGAATTCAATTTAAGGATAGGGATATCTTATCCCAGTTTTGAGGGTTAGCCACTGTTTGGCTATTCGGATTGAGAATAGTAGAAATCAGAAATTCTGATTTAACCCCACTACTTTTGGAAATTAAAAAGTGACCCTCGAAACTTTTGATTATTATAATTAGACCCCCAAAATAAAATATTAATTAAAGATTAATTTAATTAATTAATTAAAAATAAAAAAATTATGAAAATGCCACTAAGTTAAAAAGCAATCAAATGAACTCCGATTAAAGTGAACAAATAGTGAATTTTTATTATTTTGAGCATTTCGGACTCAACCGTGGAGTCAGATTTGAGAAAAGAGCTCTCGAGAAGTAAGAACCCGTAAAAGTTTAAAATGACCATTTTGCCCTTTTTAGCACAAATGCCCAAATTGAATTCCGCGAAAGCCTAAACCGATTTTTTTCGACATTCCGAACTCAATGGTAGAGTCTATTTTAGTAAAATAGAAGCTCATGAAATAAAAGCATAAAATTTGATGAATAACATAATTCAAGTAATAATAGACTGAGTTATATTTCATGCTTTTAAGAACACTGAAAGGAAAGGAGAAGACGGTCTGACCTTCTACATTCTCATTGTTTGATTCGACTACACAACAGAAACGACTCCCAAGGGTTGAGAAAAACCCTTCTAGGTATGATGTTTTGCTAAGTAAGAAATAGGGTTAAGTTTAGGAATATTTTATGAGTAAATTGAATGATTTATATGCTTAATTGTTGTTGGGGAAGGAATATGTTTACTTGATAACCTAGAGTTGGTTGTTTACGTGCTTATGTGTTTCATACATTCTTTAAGAATTTAGTAAAGTGATGAATGTGAACTGTGACCATGTGTTTAAATTGACTGCATGAGATATGTATCTCATGTGGAACAAGTTTTATGATTTAGATGCTACTGTTGCCTCGAGTATGATATATTATATAAAGCATGCTTCATTGATGTTATATTATTGTGTGGTGAAATCAATACATATTGGCATATGGTGAATCCTTTGGAAACATAGTGTGAGTTGAGCACGTGATGTTATGCATTATGAGGGTGTAGATCCTGTGGTGAAAAACCCAAAATTGGCCATTGCATTGGTACCCAGATCCATCGGGGGGAGGCCCGTAAACGTGAATTGGTACTCAGATCCATCGGATGCGATTCGTAAATGAGACATGGATGTGGCATAGAGTACATGGGTGTGTCATGCAAATTTTTATTGCATCGTATTAATGAACTGGAAAGCATCTAGATTATAAATGTACACTTTTCACATTCCACGCCTTAATCTTGTTTCTTACATTAGCATTATGTCATACCAGCAGTTGAGCTAACCCATTCGTGGGATACCATATTACAGATGATGCTCCTGATACTTAAGACTTGAGAAAGTCTTGGAGAGTAGAGGAGATGTGGACCATGGAGGATTTTGGCCTTTAGGGCATATTTTGATGTTGTACGAACCATATATGTTTATTTATATGTTATAAAATAACGGGCAAGGCCCTATGGATCAATGTCAGGACATGAATTAGGTTAGGGTTTGGCATGCATGTAATTGTCCTTTATTATTCCCTTTTTGTTTATTTCACTCACTCTCCGGGTTTGTGGAAATCCGGGGCGTGACAACGTGGTATCAGAGCATAGGTTCGAATACCTAGAGACTGTGGGGTATTGTTGAACACCATGAGACCCTAGAGGAAAGAGTGAGACTTAGTGTGAATTGTCGGTAGTATGCGATAGGACCTTATGTGTTATGTGATTACTTACACTTGAAGCATAACATGTTGTGATTACGTGTTAATTGATGCTATATTATAATGCATGATTATGTGATTTAATGTAATGAGATGCATGATAGGTGTAATGTGTGAGAATTGATCAAATCTACATCATGACATCTATGTATACTACCTGTTAAGTGTAAGTTGTTGATGAGAACATGACTGAGAATTTTTTTTTTTTTTTTAAATGATTATGCCTAGATGTAAAAAGGGGTATTAAAATTATTTTTTTTTCTTTCTTGGACCTGTAGACTCATGCTACTGAGAAGAGCTCCTACGAGAGCTGGACCACCTAGGCGAGGTAGACCTAAGGCCACTGCCCCACCTCAGCGTGGCAGACCCAGAGCCACTACTCTAGTCTATAGTACAGTTGAGGAGGCTGATGCCCCTGCTCCTGCTCTTGCACCTGCTCAAGTGCCTGCTCCAATAGAGAAGGTAGAGTAGACCATCGGCGCCAGAGATATGGCAGCCATTATACAGGAGTGTTTTCGGGCCATACAGGAGACCCGAACTACAGGTGGCGGACCAAGGATACCTTCGTGATGAAGGTGTTCCAGAGGATGAGACCTCCTACATTTGCCGGACAGCCTAACCCATTGGCTACAGAGGAATGGCTGAGACAGATTACCAGGATCCTTGACTCACAAGGAATCATTGAGCCACATTTGAGGATCCGATGTGCCACCTTCCAGCTTACGGATTTGGCCAACCAGTGGTGGGAGGTAGCTGCTGACCAGATAGATAGGTTCGGTGAGGGATGGGATGCTTTTGTGGCCATGTTCAATGACAACTATTTTCCAGAGACTGCTAGGATCGGGTTTATGGAGGAGTTTGGGACACTACTCTAAAGGGATATGACAGTGACTCAGCACGAGTCCCGATTTACTGCATTGGGGAGATTTTCCCCACACATTATTGGAGATGAGCATCTGAGGGTCTTTCATTTTGTCAAGGGGTTGAAGACCTCTATTAGGGAGAGATTGGCCGGACACATTATGGACACATATGAGGAGGCTGTGACCCGGGCCACCAGAGTAGAGAGGGAGCTAACTGACATTAGAGGGATTAGGGAATCCTAGATCCAGGGCAGGACAGCCATAACACAGGTGTCTACGCCTGACCAGCCTACTGTGCCTACCTTGACTCATACTGGTGGGAGACCATTGAAGAGGTCCTGGGCCGGTGCATCTTTTCCATCGACATCCTAGAGGCCTATTCAGTTCTTAGCCCTCCAACCTATTATGTCTGTTGCTCCTCGAGGGGGGGTATCACAAGGACCTATTACATGTTACCGGTGTAGACAGCCTGGCCATAGAATGGCCGATTGCCCACAGAGAGATCCCAGTCAGGGATATGGGGCTAGGTCGAGTCAAATGTTAGTTCCACCTCAAGCACAAAGTCAGGGGTGGAGAGCTCCACAACTTTGCTACACTTGCCACCAGATGGGCCATGTTAGGGCCAACTGCCCTCAAGGGTAGACCTCACATAACACACCAAGGCCCCATTATTACCAGCATACCCAGATGCCTCTGCCGCAGTCACAGCCAGGACATAGACCTCCAGAACCATATTTCCCGTTTGCACCCTCCGCATTGAGTGTTAGAGCTCCTACATAGAGGGGAGGAGGTCAGCAGGGACAAAGAGTAGGAGGTAGGCAGGGCCAAACTACTCAGGGTCGTGCACTACAAAAAAACATATTTTTTGCGACGCGCATTATTAGTGACGCGTAAAAATCGTCACTAAAAGTCACTTTTAGTGACGCCTAATAGTGTGTCGCGAATAGCAGGGAGAAAGTAATAAAAAATTTGACGAACGACGCGAGAAATTAGGCGCGAAACTATTAGCGACGCACAACGGACCATTTGCGACGCACTAGGGCATCGCTAATAGTGGCGACGCGCACCTGGGCGTCGCAAATGGTTTACGTTGCAAAAAAGGTGCCGTTTTTCATTCATTTAGTAACGCACATTGGGTTATTAGAGACGGACTATGGGCATCGCGAATAAGGCCTTATAAATCCTTCGATCTGCGCTCTCTCTTTTCGCATTTGATGTCTATCTCTCTCTCTCTCTCTCTCTAACTGGATCTCCAATCTTTGGAGTAGATCTCCGATCTTTCGCGCTTTCTCCATCGGTCGATTTCTCTCACTCTCGCTCTCTCTCTCTCTCTCCAACTAGATCTCCGATCTCCGATATCATTTCTTAGAGTCTCGGTTCGGATCGGTGGTAGATCTCTGATCTCTCGCGCTTTCTCCGTCGGTCAGTTTCTCTCTCTGGATCAATCTCCGATCTCTCTCTCTCTCAACACTTCACTGAGTTTCAGAAAGGTTTGGGTTTGTTTTAAATTATTTTTTTTTCTTCTTTTTGTATACTACGAAATATTACTTGTTTGTTTTTCTGCAGAATATTAAATTTGTTTGATTCAGTGACTATTCTTGTAAAGGGTTTTGTTATTTCTGTGTATAATGGTGTTCATTTAGTTATTACTGGATCGACAACTCGGCCATCACTAGTTATCCTCTTAACCCACCTTTAACAGTAAAAGTTTAATTTTAATTTGATATTATCTATATTATTTAACAGTTATTTAGTTTCTATTCAAATTATTTTAAAAAAACTTCACATTGTCTCAAAAAAAAAAAAAAAAATCTCATCTTAAAAATTTTATATTTAACTTTGAATGGTGATTTGAGTGTGTATATAGTAACTAACTGGGACTAGCCTAATTGGTAAGTCATGAGAGTCATGAACTCTCCCAAGGGTTCTACTCTCACTCCCCTTGTTTATATTTTTTTTTATTTTTTAGTAAATAATATTTGGTATAGGTTTAAATCTACTGTTGATGAATATTTTTTTGACTCAAATATTAGTTTGAATCTGAATTTGGGTCACTACTGTAAATGTACACAACATGACACCCTAGTCAGGGGGGCCTAATTTGCCTACTTCTTCCCTTGGAGACTTACGTAGTACCCTTGTGCCATGAAATCTTCCTCATTTATAGTATCATGGGTTTATTTCACTATGCTTGTAATTACTCATTCATTTTGATATCACTATGCTTGTCCTACAAATTAAAATTTTAAACTGAAGTCGGTACCTCAACTTTAGTGCTAAATTTTGTAAAGCTATGTTTAGTACCATGAAATAGGGATATTAAAATTAGGTTTAGCTACAATTAGATGCAAGTTAGTCTAAAATTTTGAAGTCATTACAATCCAATTTCAAGGCTCAAATTTCATGATACGAAACCAAAAAAAAAAAATCAATTTTGTCTTTTCAATCTTAAATGAGAAAAATAAGAAATTTAAAACAAGCTTAACCCATTTAATTTTTTTATTACATTGATTAAAAAAATAAACACATTTTAAAAAATATGATTGAAAGTGCTTGTTTGATTCAATTGTCAAAAAATAGACTACTGGAGTTAAATAACTATATAAATGTCGTTTGAGTTAAAGAATTTATTTTTTTGGATAAACAGTTAATAAATACTTGAAAACTATTAAATTTAAACATTTATAATGGACTTGACCTATTAACATAATTCAAATTATACTTAACAAAAAAAATTGTATCACAAAAACAAAAACAAATATTTAATACTTTAATACATCTTCAATATTGTATCAAATATAATTAAACCTGATACCAGATTAATGAGTGGGTCGATCAATACTTATATCAATTATAATTAACACTCATATATATATATTATGTTAAATTATTAACTCATTTAAAATTTTAATAATTCAAAAAATTAAGTATAACTTAGATATTTAATACTCTATCAGTTACCACAGCTCATAAATAGCACGAAGTGATATGGCCCCACCTACTTTTTTAATAGTACTGAAACGGACTCCATTGCAATTTCTAACAGTACTTTTTGGTTCTTAAGGAAAGAAAATATATATTGGAAAGGAAAATAAAATCACTTAATTTGAGATACCTCCGGGCTTGTTGAAGCCCGTTGCTGGGTGGGCACAACAGTTCATTATGGAGGTCAGCATCATTTGTCGGCTACGCGCCCCACTCCATGTTAGTAACTGGAGTCAGGTCACAGACGCGGAGAGACGGGATATTCATGTGCATATCCAGGTATGTCTTTTATTATTGTGTTCAACTAAATTTTAACATATGTTATGCCGTAATGTTTAGACAATGACATGCTTTTACAGGAGAAATTTGACATCGATCTCCACCTGCCTCATTTCGTGAAGGCAGTCGACCGTTACTTGGGAACCCGTTTCAGGGACTACCAACATAGGCTCCACATGCACTACGAGGCGGAGGTGGCAGCCAGTAGAAAGCCTCGCGACAGACCCTACAGAGGGGTGGCGGTGGAGGATTGGATGTTACTATGCGACCGGTTCGCTAGTGATGCATTCCAGGTAAAAATTGTCAAAAATACTTTTGTTGTATGATGAATCATTGTCATTTATATTAACCTTCTTTGTTTTGGCCAAGTGTAGGAACTTAGTAAGAAAAATAGCGACAGTAGAAGCAAGCAAAAGGTGACCTACTGTGGTGGATCACGTTCTTTTGTTAGGTATAGGCATGAGATGGTAAGTTAATAAATGTATCAATTTCTCATTGTATAATGTATTCATGAAATCAATCTTCACAAGCTACTATTTATCTGTTGCAGCGAGACTAGGAGACCGGTGCACCACCTAGGCCTATTTTGGAGTTTTGACAGACAAAAACCCCGGATATTAGCCTAACCACCCTGAAACCCCATCACACAGCTCCCAAATGATAAAATAGACTTGCACGAACTTACGACACTCGGTTCGGATGCCCAGTTTGAAACTTAAGCAAGTTTCAGCTCCAAAAAGGCCCATTTTGGGGCTTTGACAGACCAAAACCCTACATATCAGCCTAACCACCCCAAAATCCCATCACATAGATCCCAAATGATAAAATAGACTTGCACGAACTTACGGCACTTGGTTCGGATGTTCGGTTTGAAACTTATGTAAGTTTCAGCTCCAAAAAGGCCCATTTTGGGGTTTTGACAGACCAAAACTCCGAATATTGGCCTAACCACCCAAAAACCCCATCACACAGCTCACAAATGATAAAATAGACTTGCACGAACTTACGGTAATCGGTTCGGATGCCCGGTTTGAAACTTATGAAGTTTTAGCTCCAAAAAGGCCCATTTTGGGATTTTGACAGACCAAAACCCTGGATATTAGCCTAACCACACCAAAACCCCATCACACAGCTCTCAAATGATAAAATATACTTGCACGAACTTACGACACTTGGTTCGGATGCCCGGTTTGAAACTTATGCAAGTTTTAGCTCCAAAAAGGCCCATTTTGGGGTTTTGACTGACCAAAACCCCAGATATCAGCCTAACCACCCTGAAACCCCATCACACATATCCCAAATGATAAAATAGACTTGCACGAACTTACGGCACTTGGTTCGGATGTCCGGTTTGAAACTTATGCAAGTTTCAGCTCCAAAAAGGCCCATTGTGGGGTTTTGACTGACCAAAACTCTGGATATTGGCCTAACCACCCCAAAACTCCATCACATAGCTCCCAAATGATAAAATAGACTTGCATGAACTTATGACACTTGGTTCGGATGTCCGGTTTGAAACTTATGCAAGTTTCAGCTCCAAAAAGGCCCATTTTGGGGTTTTGACAGACCAAAACTCTGGATATCAGCCTAACCACCTTGAAACTCCATCACACAGCTCTCAAATGATAAAATAGACTTGCACGAACTTACGACACTCGGTTCGGATGCCCGGTTTGAAACTTATGCAAGTTTCAGCTCCAAAAAGGCCCATTTTGGGGTTTTGACAGACCAAAATGCTGGATATCGGCTTAAATACATCGAAACCACATCACACACCTCAAAAATGATAAAATAAACTTCCACGAACTTACGGCACTCTGTTCGGATGGCCGGTTTGAAACTTATGCAAGTTAAAGCTCCAAAAAGGCCCATTTTGGGATTTTGACAGACCAAAATACCAGATATCAACCAAACGAGCCCAAAACCTCATCAAACACCTCAAAAATGGTAAAATTGACTTGCACAAACTTACGGCACTCAGTTCGGATGCCCGGTTTGAATCTTATGCAAGTTAAAGCTCCAAAAAGGCCCATTTTGGGATTTTGACAGACCAAAATACCAGATATCAACCAAACGAGCCCAAAACCTCATCAAACACCTCACAAATGATAAAATTGACTTGCATGAACTTACGGCACTCGGTTCGGATGCCCGGTTTGAAACTTATGCAAGTTTTTGCTCCGAAAAGGCCCATTTTGGGGTTTTGACGGACCAAAATGCCAGATATCGGCCTAACTATCCCGAAACCCCATCAAACACCTCAAAAATGACAAAATAGACTTGCACGAACTTACAAAAATTAGTTCGGATCTGTGGTTTATAACTTATGCTACTTTATATCGTTCTTACTATTTATGCATGCAAAAAAAATAAATTAAACTATTTACATTCTATATTTCATATATATTTAATAATTGTTCTAATATATACTATTTGATCTTTATTTCAGATTGATCGGGATTATTGCGCCGCCGTCTTTATGTTTTGCATCGGGATTTATTATTTTTATTTGTTTTTTTTTCTTTTCATGGACATCTGTAGTTATATGTTTTGAGACAATTTTTTATTTTTCTATTTATTGTTAAATTGTGATTTTACAAATGTACGTAATTAGTATAATATATATATATATATATGAATGTATTTTTCTTTTTTAATATATTCATTTCAGAATGTTTGGATTTTATTGTATATCAGGATGATTGATACAGGTTTAAACAGGAATAAAACAACAAATAAAACAAAGCAAACATGGTTGAAAAAAAAAAAAAAAAACCTTTAGTGACGCACAGAAAGGCGTCGCTAAAAGTTTCTGTGTGTCACTAAAAGTAAAGAAACAACAATGTTAATTCACTATTAGCGACGCACACTGAGCGTCGCTAATAGTAACCTTTTGTGACGCACATTTTGTGCGTCGCTAAAAGATACTATTCGCGATGACCCCGTGTGCGTCGCTAATAGTAGCTTTTAACGATGCCCTTTGCGTCCATTTATAATATTTGCAACGCCCATGCACAATTATTAGCAACACCATGTGTGCATCGCTAATAGTTGATTTTAGTGACCCTCAGAGGTGTGTGCGTCGCCAATACTATTAGCGACGCCACTATTTGCAGCGACGTTAGCGACGCGCACTTGTGTGTCGCAAAATATCATTAGCGACCCATTTTTTCACTATTAGCAACGCACGCGTGCGTTGCTAATAGTGCCTTTTCTTGTAGTGGTGTTTATGCAGTAGCCACACCAGAGGCCTCTACTTCTGGTCCATCAGTGGTTCGAGGTACATTCCTTGTATTTAGTTCATGGTCCAGTGTACTGATAGACTCAGGTGCATTTCATTCATTTATATATATCATGCTTGCCATGACATTGAGGTTGGATATAGATCGGTTGGATCCACCATTGTATGTTGACACACTAGTTGGGGCTAGTGTGATATTGACGAGGATCTGTAGAGATTGCTCGATAGAGATAGCTGATCGCACCCTTTACTTTGATTTCATTTTGCTTGAATGACTGGCTTTGATATTATTTTGGGGATGGATTCGTTGTTTACTTACCAGGCGAGTATAGATTGATGCAGAGGGAGAGTGACAGTATGTACTCTTGAGGGGGATAGCTTTCATTTCACAGGAGATCGTGGGGATTTCTTAGTACCACCCTTGTACGACTCGCGGAGTTGGGGAGTCCATAGTTACATGTTGGCTAGCTTGGTTGTAGGTGATAGTAGGACTACAGAGAGTATGTTTCCACCAGTAGTGGATGAGTTTCCTGATGTCTTCTCTGATGACTTGACTAGTCTACCGCCGAGGCGAGAGATAGAGTTCACGATAGAGCTTATCCCAGGTACCGTATCTATTTCCATTCCACTTTACCGCATGGCTCCAACTGAGTTGAGAGAGCTGAAAGAGCAGTTAACTGACTTGCAGACTAAGGGGTTTATCCGTCCTAGTACTTCTTTGTGGGGTGCTTCAGCATTATTTGCGAAGAAGAAGGATGGACATTGCACTTGTGTGTGGACTATAGGAGACTGAATCGGGTTATTATCAAGAACAAGTACCCGTTACCGAGGATAGATGACCTGTTTGATTAGCTTATGGGTTTGAGATGTTTCTCGAAGATTGATCTTCGGTCTAGGTATCATCATTTGAGAGTACGGGAGGAGGATATAGCGAAGACAACTTTTCACACTCATTATGGCCATTATGAGTTTGTAGTTATGCCATTCGGTGTGACGAATGCCCGGGTGGCATTCATGGACTTGATGCACCGTATCTTTGGTCCTTATATAGATCAGTTTGTCGTAGTGTTTGTTGATGATATTTTGATTTACTCATCTTCTGAGGATGAGCATGCCTTTCATCTACGGATTGTGTTACAGATTTTGAGGGAGCACCGTCTATTTGCTAAGTTCTCGAAGTGTGAGTTTTGGCTCCAGGTGGTACAGTTTTTAGGCGATGTTGTGATAGGTAGTGGAGTATCTGTGGATCTTTTCAAGATTGACTCTATTATGAGTTGGGAGAGGCCGAAGAACGTGTTTGAGATTCGGAGTTTCTTGGGATTGGTAGGGTACTACTGTCAGTTTGTAGAGGGGTTTTCTCATCTTGCCGCACTGATGACTCGTCTGACGCGTAAGGGCATTAGATTTGAGTGGACAGATGACTGTGAGCAGTCGTTTCAGGAGCTGAAGAAGAGGCAGACTTCAGCGCCCTTCTTGATTATACCTGAGAGAGTTATGGGTTATACCGTTTATTGTGATGCTTCACGAGAGGGATTAGGCTGTGTGTTGATGTAGGAGGGTAGAATGGTAGCCTATGGTTCTCGTCAGTTGAAAAGCCATGAGCAGAACTACCCTACACATGATTTAGAGTTAGCTACCGTCATCTTTGCACTCAAGAGTTGGCGACACTACTTATATGGGGTGAGGTTCGAGGTGTTCTCAGATCACAACAGCCTTAGATACATTTTCAAGCAGAAGGACTTGAACCTTCAGTAGAGGAAATGGATGGAGTATATAGAGGACTATGACTTTGACCTTCAGTACCATCTTGGGAAGGCCAATGTCGGAGTAGATGTACTTAGTAGGAGGCCGATGAGCACTGTAGCTAGCATTGCTATTAGAGAGTGGGAGATGATGGGAGCCATTGGTGAGTTTAACTTAGACCTTGCCAAGTATGAGGGATATGCCACACTGTTCAGTGTATGTGCACAGCCTTCACTGTTGAGTAGGGTTATTGAGGCACAGTTACAGGACACAGAGGCAGAGCAGATTCGAGCACGAGTTGCTAATACCGAGGGCTTTGAGGGGTGGACAGTTCATTCTGACCTTAGCTTGAGGTATATGGGTAGAGTCTATGTTCCTGAGTCTCTTAGGGCTGATGTCCTTAGAGATTTCCATCATTCACGCCTAGCAGTGCACCTAGGGGGCACTAAGATGTATCATGATTTACGCCGCCAGTATTGGTGGACGGGGATGAAGGGAGATGTGGTGCAGTTTGTGTCGAGATGTCTCACGTGCCAGCAGGTGAAGGCTGAGCACCAAAGACCTGGAGGTTTGTTGCAGCCATTGCCAGTGGCCGAGTGGAAGTGGGAGCACGTTACCATGGATTTTGTGATGGGTCTTCCGAAGTCACCTAGGGGTCACAATGTAATTTGGGTTATAATTGACAGGTTGACGAAGTCTGCACATTTCCTACCGATTAGAGCGACTGATTCAGTGGATGTCCTCAGTAAGTTATATGTCCGAGAGATAGTACGACTACATAGGGTACCAGTTTCTATTATTTCAGACAGAGACCCACGTTTCACTGCACGGTTTTGGTAGAGTTTTCAGACATTCTTAGGGACTCAGCTACGGTTTAGTACTACTTTTCATCCTCAGACTGATGGTCAGTCAGAGCGTACCATTCAGATCCTAGAGGACATGCTTAGGGCCTGTGTTATGGACTTCAAAGCTGGGAGGATCATCTTGCCTTAGTAGAGTTTGCCTACAACAACAACTATCAGTCTAGCATTAAGATGGCACCATTTGAGGCATTGTATGGTAGACTGTGTCATTCACCAGTATGTTGGACTGAGGTAGAAGAGACAGCTGCTTTAGGGCCCGACATAGTCCATGAGACCACGGACAAGATACAGGTGATTAGACAACGTCTGTTGACCGCACAAAGCCTCTAGAAGAGCTATGCAGTCAGGAGGCGACGACCCTTGTCATTTGATGTTGGGGGACATGTGTTCCTCAAGGTAGCCTTGCGGCGAGGATTAAGGAGATTTGGGAGCAGTGGGAAGCTGTCATCGCGGTTCATTGGCCCATTTGAGATCCTTAGGAAGGTTGGTGAGGTAGCCTATAAGCTAGCATTACCGCCATAGCTATCTGGAGTTCACGATGTCTTCCATGTGTCGATGTTGAGGAAGTACAAGGTCATTGGAGTTCAATTGGTAGCTTAATTAATCACTTAAGACTTAATTGAAATTATTCATTTGTCTGTTCATACTTTTTGGGGTTTGATTTTGTAAAACAAACCCCGTCGTTAAGTCTAGAGTGCCCAAAAATATTAGGTTAGACTATTCTTTCCTTTTAATTGGCCTTCATTTGGCCTATTTTTGACTCAATGGAAATTTGGTAATTTCTCTAAATTTAAAAAGGATTTAAAAATAATAATTTATAATTATTTTCTAGGCCATTTTGTAATTAATAGGAAGTCATGGGGTAAAAATGTGATTTCAAGGAAGTTTAGGGTTCAAAATAGAATTTTAGAAAAAGGGTTCAAAAAGTAGTCTGGTTCAGGTTTTAAGTGAACCGGTTCAAAAATCGAGAACCAACCGATTCATAATGGTTCACTGCATCATGTTGACGTCAACCCCACTTAACTAAATGATGTCGTGTACTTCTAATTTGGATCTATTTTAAATGGTTAGGACCCGACCCGACCCTTGGCCTAACACTATTCATTGTCTCCGTCATGGAAACGCTACTGTTCATCGCGAACCCTAGAAATTTAAACTTCTATTTCGTGGGTTTTTTTGGCTATGATTTCTTCCTGTTTTCAATTCAAACCTTATTTTGGGAGTTAAAGCAAGGTTTTGGCAATGGTTTTAAGGATTGAAACGAGTTGAAAAGCTCGGTAGAGTTTTAATGGCTTCTCTGAATAATCCTTCAGTTCATGCTTGTTTCACCATCAAATTTTATGGTTCTTGTTATGTCATGATCCTTTTAGTATGAGGTTTCAATTTTCGTTCAAAGATTCGAGCTTAAGGCTCTGTTGCTGAGGTTGGGTTTGAAACCCGTAACCTACAAATCACAGTTTCTTTCTTATTTCGGGCCCATTTAAGGTGATCTTCGTGGATTCTTGTCCCTTTTGGCTTTTAGGTCACATCCCTAGCAACAAAATCTAGTTTAGTTTAGGTCAGTTCAAACCCCCTATTCAAAGCTTCAACAATAGCGGTTTTTCAATAGGGTTTGATCTTTGGTAGTCTAAACCCATTCAGTACTGATCTAGAATTCATAGAAACCATTAAGAATTGAAATAACCCAAGGGGTTCGATTGCTTACCTATCGGTTGCAGATTTTTTGAAAGTTCGGTCACTCTCTCTCTGTCTCTCTTTTTCTTTTCTCTTGGTTCGATTTCTAGGTTTGGTTAGTGGTTTTCTTCAAGTTCTAATAGTCATGCAAGCAAGGTTTTTCTCCCTCTCCTTCTTCTTCTTCTTATCTCTCTCTTTCTCTATCTAGCCGAATACACAATGGAATGTCTGAAATACACAACACTCTATACACGTATGTTTAATTGCTCACAAACACACTCAAGGTCTGTTATATGTATCATGAGGGTTAGCTGCATAAAATTCTATTGGTTGCTTGTTTGGTCCACTAGGGTGAGGACACATCACTCTTTTTAGGAAATTTCCCTACAAGCTTCTCTTTATGTACTTTTCTTGTAGGAATCATAACATAAAAGTGCTAGTAGCCCAACGGCTAATTTTTGGCAACTTCTACTTAAGGTCTTGAGTTAAAGACTTGGCAACTCCATTTCTACTCTTTTTCCTCTTTTTTTGTTGTGTTGGTGGATGATTCTATACTTTTTTTTAATATTTTATTCATTTAATACACAAAATTTGTATATCTCTTAATTACTTGATGTATTTTACATTCATGAAGATTTTTCTTTTGTGTAGTTAAATTAATTAACATAATTAGTTATGATACTTGTTTAAGCTTTTAGGATTAACATTTATGTATTACTTTATTAATTTCGTCGTCATTTCTTTTCATATCAATTTCTTCTATCTCAATTCACTCAGAATTATCGTTGCAACATTATCGTCATGATCTAATTATACACTAATGTTCTTTTAAAGCTTACTAAACATCCCTAATTATATAGTAATTAGGTCTGGATATATGTTACATTATGATTGTTTAGATTTACAATTTTTTTTTATTAAAATTTCGTTAAACAAATAATCAAATAGTATAACTAAACAAAGCTCAAAATTTGAATAAAATAAGATTAATATATTTCTAAATCAAAATCAGTTAAATCTAACAAGGAATATAAGGCATTTAAATGTTGGGACAATAATCTTTTTTGGGAAAACTCAATGTGTAATTGCATTCATATAACCCTATCCTTGTTCGAGAGTTGTACTCATGACTTCTTTCACTTAAATCATTCACAATTGGGCTTGTGTGTGTGAAAATCAATTTTTGAGCCGTTTAGATTTGGACAGTTTGGGAATGCATAAATTTGCATTGTAGGAAGTAGTGTATGCTTGATTATGCTTTGAGAAAATTTTGACCCAGTCTCCTATTATTCTCTGGGTACATGTTTAAGCGTGATAATGCCTATCTAGTATACTTGTAGAACCATAGGAAGATGCTGCTGAAATATTCTTGGAGAATGGAACAGAGCTGTTGTTGATTGCAAATTCATATATGCATTCTTGAATGGGATAAGACCACTTTACCCTTTACTGAGAAGTTAGAGGTGTTAGGATTCGTGTTTCATCCATTAGTAACTCATGCATTAATTTTCATATTTATAATGAGCAATATGTTTTACTTGTTTTAGGTAGAAAAAAATAGATAAGAGTTAGATAGACGTAAGGAAAAGCCATTTACCTGGGTTATTTGACAGGGATTAAAGATTTTATTGAGTTTACTCACTCATTTACAAATGGGAGAAAGAGGATAAAATTACCGTATATTAGGAGCAATAATAGGGATTATATGCAAATAAATGAGGCCAAAGGGTACTAACTCTAGTACAAGATGTGTATATATATATATATATATATATATATTGGGAATTTTAGGATGAATACTACATCAGACACCTTATAAATGAAAAAATAGACTTGTAAAAGCTCACAACACCGTGTTCTGATCCCCAACTTAAAACTTATGTAAGAAAGAGTCATTATAAAAGCCTAAGTTTCAAAAAGGCCCATATTAGGAGTTTAAGTAGCCAAAAGGCACGCTAATGGTCTAACTACCCCGAAACCACATCACACACCTCACAAATGACAAAATATAGTTATAGAAACTTAAGGCGACGAGTTCCGATCCCTAACTTGCAACTTATGCATGAATGAGTTATTTTAGAAACCTAAGTTTAAAAAACGGCCTCTATATTGAGGTTTTGAGTGACCAAAAGGCCCCATAACGTTCCAAGTATCTCGAATCTCCATCACAAACCTCACAAATGACAAAATAGACTTATAAAAACTTACGATATCAAGTTCCGATCCCTGATGCATAAGAAAATGAGTGACATAAAAGCTTTCCAAAGATATATTATATGAGGTTTTTTGATATAAAATGAGTGAGAGATAAGCTTTGAAATTTTAGGCCATGCATAAGAAACCCTAAATCTTCATGGAGAAGATGAATTGCAATAATCATACCTGAAGCCCAATCGCGTCTGTTGCATTCAAAGCCCAAAGATTTTTGCACCAGTTAATTTAATGTAATTCTCTTTCTAGACTATAATCAATACTAAAATGTATCTAGGGTATGTGTAACAAAAAATGAAAGATTGTACAAGAACCAATAACTAAACATTAAACGCACTCATCTTATGTATGGAATGCATGCTCTGAATGTGTGTTTATGCCTTTCTTAGTAGAGTAAATATGAAGTCTTCACATTATTGTCAAAATAATTCATCTTTAGAGATACGATGCTATAACTTAGTCTACCTTTTTCTAGTATTCATAGATTGGATTTATTAGTAACGAGACTCAACTTAACCTAACAATTACAAACTCAAGACTTGTGTAATGAATGACCAACATTGAACTTAAAAGGAAATTTTATATGTGAGGCAGTTTAGGATGATAACTAATTAATTAAAATCAATTAATTATTCTATAATGTAAAGCAGATAACCCCAAATAAGTTCTCTAACTAATTAATCAGATTATTTAAACAAGAATCATAGAGCTTAAAATGTAAACCAGATATTCTATAGAAATTAAATTTGATTCTTACTTATTAATGGCTAAATGCTTAAACAAACACAATAAAATAACAAGCACAATCACAGTAAGAGAGATACCAATATGTATAGTGAAAAATCTTTATGGGAAAGAAAACCCACTTTATTGCTAGAGAACACTTTCACTACTAAATCAGTTCGTACAAGACACAAGACTTGACAACTGATCACTAACCTCCTAAGCTCCCTGGTAGTTTTTCGCTAGTCAATCACATTATTGTCCTCTTTATTTTTCTCTTGCCATCTAATTGGATATATTAGTTGTTCCCTTACCATAGTTACACCTCATTACACCCATAATCTAAGTACCTGTAGATCCACTCTCCCTGGTGTGCAACTCTCTATGTAATGG
Organism: Nyssa sinensis; assembly: GCA_008638375.1. Classification (NCBI taxonomy): domain Eukaryota; kingdom Viridiplantae; phylum Streptophyta; class Magnoliopsida; order Cornales; family Nyssaceae; genus Nyssa; species Nyssa sinensis. The sequence goes on along the minus strand of VIRR01000483.1, from coordinate 13,424 downwards.
CCTAGAAATATGTCCTAAGATCTCTCTTAGAAAAGCTCAAAATTACCTTGTGAAAAGGGACTATACGTGAATCTGAACTATGGAATTGATATTAAACTCTCAAGAATTCGAATAGTTCCGAAAGTACTCATATAAATGCAATGTATGCTCTCAATAATACACAACATGTTATTTTTTATGTACGATTTCATCACATTAATATATATATACAATCCAAACCCTATTTGAATTTAGAATTTTGCCTAATCAAATTCTCCATAATCAAAGATGCATTCAGATGGACCAATTTAGGTGTTCAGACAAAGCTTTGACATGTTCAAATGGTCTAGGTACCATTTTTCTACATTGATTCAATTTTGAACTAAATCCAAACAAAGTATCTAAGGGACATTGAATAACATACTTTAAACACTTTTTAAGCCTATAATCAAAATTAAAAAGTGCCTAAACTATGTATCATTAATAACAAAAGTGTTTAAAGAACCGTATAGTGAAAAACTAAATGCACATTCATCTTACAAATGTATACATGATGTTTATGTGTGTTTATACATTTCTCATAGCATTTTTGAAGCTTCATAATGATGTTAAAATTCTTAATCTTCAAAAGTATGCAACTATAATTAAGTCTGACTTGATAAAGTTTTTACGAAGTTGATTGACTAGGAATTAATCAGCGGTGAGACTCAACTTAACCTAACAATTAAAGACTCAAATCATAAACTTTTGTAATAAATTGACAACACAAACTTAAATCAAAATTTTACAATTGTTCCATTACAAGTTTTCCTCACAACATGAATGCAAGTACAATGCAAAAAAATAAAAGGTATCATCATAAATGACAAAAGGAAGTCACTTTTATTCTTAATTTATAATAGAATAAAATGATTCGGAACACAGTATTATACTAAATGAAAAACAAACACAAATTATCAAAAAGCAATACAGAAAATATACTTTTCCAAAACAAAATTTATGTAAATATATTTTTTATAAACGTATCCTTGTAGTTATATAGGCTCAACTTGCATTTCTTTAAGTTTGGAGAGTGATGCAATATATATTATATTTTTTTCTCCCATTTTCTAATTATGGGGCAAAAATATTTTATTCTTTTTTGATTAGCGAAAAGAAAAATATTATTGATATAATCAACATGTATGAGTGGTACAAGAATTTATGATATTGTGTCTAAGAAGGACTAATAAGGAAAGCATAAAACTATTTTCCAAAAATAGAAGAACTTAAACATATACAAATTTTTTTTAATAATAAAATCATAAAGTAGCAATAGAAAGATTAAATGTTACAAAGTAGTGGATAACGCGGGGATACAATTTCTGCAATTAAGATAAGGTTTGATTACAATTATTTCAAGTAATCAAACCTTAACTTAATAAGCCAAAAAAATTATAGTGTGGAGAAATCGTTTACTTCATCTGGGCTGAAAGAGATGCTAGACTATTAAGAGCTAAGTGAAGAGAAATTGGCCAACAGGCATGATTATGAGCTTTGGAATTTCTGATGCCATTTTAAGGATGCACAACTAGCTGTGATGATCAGTTTCAGTCTGTCATGTAATGGTTTTGGTTTGATGGGAGTCAGTCAGTCTCCTGAGTTTCCTTTAGCTTGGTTTTGTTTTGGTCTTCTTGCAGAGCTTGTCATGATGCTGTTTTCTCTGGCTTGCAATTATTCTGCTGCTCGCTCTTTTTTTTTTTGAAGTTTTTGCATGGACCAGTTTCATGAACCTACCTAATATTATTTTATTATTTAGACAGAATATGTTTCTTTTAGAACACAAAAAGGCAACATCTTACTTACATAACTGGATGTCATTTGTTAAATTCATGAATTTCTCCCTTTATTTTGGCTATAGTCCGGTCATTTTTAAGAATAAATTATTTAGTGAGATCGTGTACTATGTCTTTATTCCATGTGAAGTGATGCTATCTCACAAAATTTTTGAATTTTCCATAATTCACGGATGCTTACTTTTCCAATAATTTATAAAATTTGTGAGACACCATCACAAAATAACTTGGTGTGACCAAGGACGGAGCCAAGAATTTAATTGAGAAGGGGTAAATTCTACTCTTAATGTTAGATCATAAATTTTAAAATTAAATAGATATAAAATTTTAATATTAATTAATAATATTATTAGTAAGTAACTAAATTTATTAATATAAATGAATTTACAAATTAGACAACAAGTTTAATCAGAGAAAGACATAAAAAAAAACTAGACTACATTAAAAAAAAAAATCAACAAAAGTTCTATTAAAGGGATCAAATAGAATTTAAAATAAGGATAAAGTGTGAAAGCTTTAAATTTAGAGGAGACAAAAACATAATTAAGAGGAGTATATTTCAAAATCTTTAAAGAATTTATAAGAAAATTTTGTAATTAAAAAATTGAGGAGGCAATTGACCTCCCTCGGCTCATGCTAACTCCGTCCATTAGTATGACCGTTTCATCTAGGCCTGGCAAAATGGGCGGGTTGGGCGGGTTTGGGCGGGTTGTAAACGGGTCGGGTCATAAACGGGTTGAACCCATATTTGACCCGAATTAAACGGATCGAATACGGGTCGGGTCATAAATGGGTCGGGTCGGGTCGGGTCAACCCGGATTTGACCCGCTACTCAACTTTTTTTTATAAATAAAACACTACCTAAGATTGTCACATCTCAATTAAATAATATAACTAATAAAATTCATCACGTTTTTCTGTTAAAACTTTTGTGAATACATATTAAATTTTTTTTTAATTCTCTATTAGTAAATCTAATGAGACGATATAATACTAGCTTCTTCTCAGAATTCTTTGATCTTTAAAATCAATTGATTTAATTGGTAAAACTATGACTTGATTTAATTGGCTCACATTATTTTATTTATTTATTAATTAAAATTAAATAATCACATAATATATTTGTGATTGCATGTGTAATATATTAATATTGTGACAAATACACAACTAAAAAAAATTTCTTCTATCAAATTTAGAGTCGAACATTGTTTTAAAAATAATTATATTTATTGAAATAGATAAATAAATGACAGTATCATAAATAACTAACATATAAAAGATAAAATTTTCTAATAAAAAAGATCAATTCTCTGTTCATTATATATATATATATATATATATATATATATATACACACTTACTTATCCTGATTTTCAAGGACTTGACTCATGGAATTGTGAACATTGAATGCCTTTTCAAAATTTCTCAATTATTTTGTTTTATTGTTTTTTGTTTATTATTATTATTTTAAATGTTGGACCCAAATTAATTCTCAAATTTGAAGGCAAATCACAGCCGCCTCTTTGAAATAATCTAGAAGAAATAACGTTGACTATTGAATTATCAATTTTTAGTAGCACAAATTGACGAGTACTCTGTCTCACAGTTAAAATTGAAATTAAAGAAGAATTTGTATTTACAGAACAAAAAAAAAAAAATTACTTTTATGTAAGGATGGTAAGTGAAAGTCTCACAAAATAACTTTTCCAAACTGACGTTTTGTTAATAGACTTATTTTGAATCACAAATTTTTGGTTTGTGTTTTGTTTATATATATGGTGATGTTGAATTACATTTTCTAAATATTAATTTTGTTTTATAATCTATTGTATATGTTTTAGTATTTTATTCTTTTTCAAATAGAGATATAAATATATATATATATATATATATTTATATATATATATATTCTTATATATATATATTTATATATATATACATATCTCTATATATATTCTTATATATAAATGGAGAGATATATATATATATATATTCTTATACTATTTTATTATTTTTCATTCTCAACCCGTCAAATACCCATATTCAACCCGTATTGACCCGCTAAATTGACGGATTCCTTATTACCCAACCCGTTTATGACCCGCTAACTAAATGGGCGGGTTAGGGCGGGTTGATAGTGGGCGGGTTAGGGCGGGTTAGGGCGGGTTGACGGATTTGGAACCGTTTTGCCAGGCCTAGTTTCATCCAATAACTTCTCATTTTCATGTCTTTCTTGTATGGCTTTTAGGGTATGCCTACTGTAGCAGTATTTAGCTCTTTTTTCCAAAAAAAAAAAAACTTAATTAGTGTTTTAATTTTTATATTTTTAAAACAATTTAGTGTACTAAAAATTATCAGTTCAAAATTGTAATGTGTTGATTCCGAAGACCAGAGCCGAATATAGGCAGGGGCTTGAGGAGGAGCTATGGTGTCCTCAAACTTTTAAAAATTTGATTTTTGTACTCTTAATTTTTATTAAAAAAATTTAAAAATTAAGAATTGTCTCTTAATTTTTTTTATATTTTATAACTGACCTCCTTAAATTTTATTTTTACTCTCCGAATTATATGAATGATATAGATGTTAGAGAATATAATAATAAAGTTACACTCTCTCTAAAAATTTAAGTTTTTAAATAAATTAGTAATTTCATATAATATCAGAACAAGTAAAATGTTCTGACTTCAAATCTCATCTCCATCTTAAAAATATGAAATATATGTTAAGAAATAGTGGAACTTAGTTATTTTTAATATTGTACCATGTTTACCATACAATAAACGACATATGGGGCAAAAACGTATGTGTAGTAACAATGTAACATCATACAAACATGCCTTTTCTTTTATTGCTGGAATACAGACCATCTTTGTAACATGTTTTTTAATAAAATTTTATGTTTAATATTTTATTGTAAAAAGATAAATATACATGAGATTTTTTATAATTATAAAAAAAAATTCTGAAAATTCTACTATCCTCTCTTAAGTTTTTGATCTATAACGTTGTGGATTCTTTAAATTATTGCGATTATGGGTTTGGGCGTTATATTTGTGATATTAGAACCGGTTCCTAAAGAGTAGAGATACTTAGAGTGTCCGCTTAATGGACAGCTGAAAGATCGGAATTTTTTCAGAAAATAAAGACTCCTAAAGTATTTGTTTAATGGATAATTGAGAAATCAAGATTTACCCCATAAAAACGTGTGGTCTAAAGGAAAGGGGAATGTGATAGTCTTGTGCCACATCGATTGGGTGTATGAATAAAGTCTGAGATAGAAAAAATATGCACGTTCCAAACTTGTTTAATTAAGGGAGAAATACTCATAACCTGCAACACAAAAATTTCTTGAAGACAATATTTGAGTTTTCCTTCCTCTCCCTTTGGAGGATTAGGATTGAGATTCTCTCCATTATAAAATTATCTCAATGTACAATTAGGTGCTCGTTTAAGATGGACCAACATAAGCTGGAGGACGCATAATCTAATCATGGGTGTTTGGGTGCAAACACTGTTCCACATCTATGGGGTTGAGCCCACCATCCTTTGATTGCAAACCCCCGTTTTGTAACAATAGCAAAATGGTGGTGGGCTTTTTTCATATGGTGGTGGGCTTTTTTTCAACTTTCATGTGGAGTCATTATTTGTACATTATCTATTATATAAAATATTAATTAAAAAAATATGAAACTATAAATTTATAAAAAAAAATTACTTTTAAATATTTTTTAATCAACCATTCGTATAACAAACTAATTATATCATAATTGACTGTTTAGAATCAATTCTCCAACTCCAAATATTTTGAAACTTCCCAAAAGAGCTTTATATATATATATATATATATATATATATTTTTTTTTTTTAATTACATAATACACATCCAAGAACAGAGCTTTAGATAAAATAGTGTGACAATATAAGTGCACATGTTGCATATGCAGGCATTCATTGTGCCATGAAGAAAATTTCTTGAATATGATTCTTTCATTATTTTCACATGGCCACACCATACTTGATTTTTGTTAAAATAATGTGCAATATTATTTAAGGTAGTTGGTCCAATTACTGAATGCACCAACTGCTCCATTCTCAATAGATTAATTTTTCTTTTTCTATTTTTTATAAAAAGAAAAAACAAAAGAGATCTCAATTATTGGAGGAAAAGGCTGTTCTCGTAATCAGTCCTCAAGAGACAATTGCCACTTAAAACAAAACACTTCAGACAAGTGGGCTACAGAATAAAGTAGATAACATAAAAGTGGCCAGGGGTAATTAATTTGGGTAAGACTACTACGTACACACCCAATGGATCTCCTCCACGAAAAAATGTTAGCTGAAAAGGTCTTACTTTTTATTTTTCTTAATAATTGAATGTACAAATCAATTTACTCCCAATATATACTACTCCTTCACAAAAAGAATTAGTTTTTAAGAGCAAATTAGATATCCATTTTTTTTTTCAAAAAAATATTCATTAGGGAATTGAATTCAGGTTCATGTCTTTAATTTATGAACCAAATTCACTTTTCAGCGAATCAATAATAGAAAAAGAAGTGTTTTATTTATATTTTTAAATTTAAAAACACAAATTTTATTTTCATTAGCGAATAGAATTCATGTTCTTTGTCTTTTCTTCCTCTAAATTATTTTCCAGAGAATGAATAGTACAAGAAGAAGTGTTATTCATATGTTTAAATTTCAAAAGACAAATTGTTTACTTGTCCAATGAATGAATTAATCTCCGTCCGTATCTTTATAGTGTAGTTGAAGTATTTTCCATTTTGGTTAGATCCCATGTTAGATATTAATTTCTTTGTATTTTCAAATTGAATTTATTTTTTCTAAGTAATAATATTTTTTCTTTCACTGGTAAAAAAATATATATATATATATATATATTTATGAACCAAAATCACTTTTCAGGGAATCAATAATAAAAAAAGAAGTGTTTTATTTATATTTTTAAATTTAAAAATACAAATTTTATTTTCATTCGCGAATAGAATTCATGTTCTTTGTCTTTTTCTTCCTCTAATTTATTTTCCAGAGAATGAACAATACAAGAGGAAGCGTTATTCATATGTTTAAATTTCAAAAGACAAATTGTTTCCTTGTACAATGAATGAATTTTGTCTTCTTTCCTCGAAAGAAGTGGCAACTAAAAATAAAGCGGGTCTCCGTATTGTGTATTTTTCCTACCCTTTCGCAATAAATCTTGTCCTTTTGTCCATGTAAATTTCAAAGTTAACTAAATATTAGTTGAGACCAGGAACCGTGGTTGGCATGGAACATTACCGTGATTGATTGATAGATATTTTATTTATCCATTTGTGACAACCGACCGATATATACATATATATATATATATTTGAGTAAATTATATTAATCTTAAAAAAAATTTTATGATTAGAAAGACTTTCTCGAACTTTTTTAAAATCATGCTAATTTTTTTTTTATTTTAATTAAAAAATTTCAAAGATCTATTCTTCAATCTTATTTTTTAAAATGACAAAAGTGTTTTTTTTTTTTAATTTTGACATTTTTTTTAAAGAATTTTTTCATTTTATTAAAAAAATAAATTTAAAATAAATAACTTATATATTTTTTTCAAAGAAAATTTTAATTAATATTAATTTGAATTAAAAAAAAATTATAAAAATTTGGTCAACATTTAAAAAATACGAAAAAAAATAAAAATAAAAATGAAAGAGACTCTTTTATCATTTGAAAAAAATAAGGGTAGAGGGAAGGTTTTTGTAGTTTATTTGTAAAAGTTAGAGAATTCAGAATCATTTCAAAAACATTAGAATAAGTCTTTACAATTGTCAAAAATATCAAAAAAAATAAATGTAATTTATCCTTTATTTTAATGAACAATGGTGAGCTACAAATTCGGTGGAATGTACTTTTTCTTATTTGAGTACATATCTTAAACATAATTAACTACGTATCTAATGTACAAGTCTCTTTATTTTTATTTTTTAGTTAAATTAAATACTAATGTGATATTCATATTATCGCATAAATGACAGATTAATGTTGTGACATTAACATAAGTAAGAGAAACCTCCTCCAACCTGGTTTAAAGTCAAGTATTGTGTTTTTTTTAATACAATGGTGTCTTAATTTATATATGATGACTTTTTGCAATTGAACAATACTTAGCTCCATTGGTAAGAGGAATCGTCATTTATGTGTCTTAATCATAATTGATCACGTATGTAATGTATAAGTATTTTTTTATTTTTTATTATTTTATTTTTTAATTAAAATTAAATAATTATAAATATATAGATAACAAATTAAGATTATAAAAAAGAATTTTCAAATGGTAGTACTTTAACCCTATCCTTTGCTACCCGTACTTGTTAAATGGCAGTGCTTTAATCCTTACTAGTTAAATCGTAGTACTTTATTTTACTGTTTAAATTGTTGGGTGCACTTATTAATGCTTGATAGTTGGCTGTGTTGGCAACTTGGCCTAGTTTTGTCACAGATCTTTAAATTGTTGAATGATATGCCAACGAAATGCTACCAAGAAAGGAAGTCTTGGCGTTACCGAATGTGCTTCATGCTTACTTTCACTCATTTATTGCATACCTCCCTTATTTTACATGTGTCATGCTTGGAGTTTTTTTTTTTTATTATTGTTTTACCACCATTTCTTGGCGTTGACAAGTAGTTCATATCTATGAGAAGAGGGTAGGTTCGTCTATTAATTAAGGTTTATATATTGCACAAGTAATCCTCGTATTTGAAAAAATTATCAATTAGAAGAGTCAGTGTGACGGATCTAGAAATATTATTTAAAAGAGGCAAAAACAGAATTTAAAAAGGATTCTAATAAAACTATAAAAGTTTAGAGAGTCAGCTCTTAATTTTTGAAATATTTCCTAAAGAAATAAGCTTTTGAAAATTTTGGAAGATGCCTTCCCTTAGTCCTCCCCCGAATCCGTTACTGGAAACACTAATTGTAGGTCATCATACGATATGATATAAATGTTCTTCACCAATTTCAAACTTTTTGAGATATTCAATGAATTGCTTCCTTAATAAATAAGAAAAGTAATTATTCAAGAATTGGAAAGGAGGAGCATTTGTTCACTAGATAAGTAGCACATCCTTGATCATTCTCTTTTATACCTCAATCCATAATTTAAATCATATTATATACCAAGAGACATGGATAAGGAATTTTATTCTTTTTTAAATCTATAATCTAAAATCATTTTATATATTTACTTGAAATGGATAAGGGATTTTATATTTTTATATACCCTTTATCAATGTATCGTATTTTGAATTCTTGAACTCTATTAATTGAGGTCATTCGCAACTACCCCCACACTATTGACCATGAAAGTCATTGATCTTACAAATAAAGTTTAATTGGTTGATTGAATTGAGTTTTGATGTTGCCAATTTCTAATTACTTCAACAGTCTTCTTCTTCGGCACTTGTGAAACACTGGTCAAAAAACTATTGAGCAAACTTCGATGGTAGCCACTTTGTGATAAAGTCAGGAATTAAGAAAGAAAGAATATATGCTGAAAGTGAGGAATTTACCATGAGTTTTAGGGCTACCTTTGGGTCTTATTTATAGGTTGTGATTTTACTAGTTTGAGTAGGATTATGACCCTTTAGAATTGGAATATATCCATAAGCGAAAGTTACCATATAGGAATGTATTTCCTTAATCCTTATATGGAACAGGGCCTAAAGATAGTACATAGCTTTGTGTTCCGTTATGTTGGTACAAGCGGTGCCCAAGCTGGTTGGTGGGGACCTAATTACTCTTAAGTAACTCTAAACTAGTAAGGACATATGTCAAATAATAGGTTATTGCTCAAATATGGTATATCAGCTATTCCCCCCAGCCTCAGCTTAGCGGGATTCATCCTCAGCTAACGTTAGGGTTTCGAAGTCCAATCCATACGGGCATTGAATGCGCTATGCCAATTTTTGAAGTGTCAGCCGTTATAGCCTTTACATCCCATTATTGCGGTCGTCGTTCAGAATTCTAAGACTATCATGAAATTTTGCAATGATTGCCCATCCATCAACCATCAACCATCACCCTACGTGCTGCACACTCCCATCAATTGAGCCTATAAATTGGAGACCATTAGGCCTTGTTAAAATTTTCTATCTTTGTTCAAGTGTCATCCGATAGTAAGAGTACTGCAAAGGCAATGTTCGATGTGTCATTGTTCGAACCTTCGATGAATATACATCAAGTTGATAAGTCAAGTTATTTATATGAACTCCTCTTTTACACTTTGCACTAATTTTCTCGATTTACCTTCACTTATATGGAAATGACTGAAGGTCACAGTGAGGTTAGAAGGAGCTTTGAGGGGCATAGTAAAGCTAATGTCAATTCTAAAGACCATAACGGATCTACTAAGAGCTTTGGAGGGTAGTAGAATAAAGTTGATATCACCCCTGAAGTGGCTATAATGAATCATTTCATCGAACCCAGAAATAAGAGGGTTGAAAGTAGTCAAAGGGGTAAGGGAAGCCAACATAATGACCTCAGCCATGCTAGATAGCCTTAGGAAAACTTATGATTTCCTTGAGAATGTTGAGTTTAAGGTTCTTGGATAAATGGATCACCCTCTAGAACATAGAGCAGAAGAGATCTGTGCATACTTAGAGTGTTTGAGATCAGGGGTAGATTCCCCTTCCACCCCATCATTTGGGAGTTTTTCTATAACATTTTGTAAAATTAAAAAATAAATAAATGAATAAATAAAGGATAATTCTAGTTTTGCATGACAATAAACCTCACAAATATAATAATGAGATAGAAAGAATTTAAACAACATAATATAGAGTGTGATGATACATGTGGAATAAATTAGAAAGGTAAAAAAAAAAAAATTGAATTGTAGAACTCAGAAAAAAAAATGCGTAAGGTTTTTTGGGCTTCATTCGAATAAAGGGGTTGTTCGTTCGAACAAACACCTGAAAGTCTAGTGCGACCTTCGTTTGATACTCGTTCGACTCTCATTCGAACGAAGGCCTTGTTCGTTCGAATGAGGCATAACGACAGAACACTTTTAAGTTACGGGCTGAAAAGCAAAATGGACACAATCTCGTTTTTTCTTCTCTTCCAAACACTCTCGAGCCAAGGGATAAATTAGGGTTTAGGATTTTCGTAAATTTTTAAGCCATAAAAACACATCATATCACAAGGACTCATCCTTAGGAAGAATCTCACTGATTGAAATGTTAGGATTTCAAGATTTCTTCAAGAACAAAAGGTAAAATTTGCGGCTTTTCAATTCCTTTTCAAATTTCTTACAATTCTTTGTAAATCTAGCTTGGTTGAGTGAAACCCTTTCTTAGGTTTTGGGGAAGTAAGGATTGAGGCTTGAAATTTATATCTTTTTCTCTTTACACACAAATTTATACTTGTTTTGAGATAGGACTTCTAACCTAGATGAATGATTGAATGTTAGGGAGGAAACATACATATTATGACACCTCTATGTACCTTGTTGTATGAAAAGTGTGTAAAAAAATTATGTAAATTGCTAAGTGAATTTGTAGATGAATGTAACATGTTTAACCCTCGATAGACCTTTTCTAGAATATTGATATACGTATTGATATATGGTCTCGACTTAAAATTCATTTACTTGAATGCTAAAAAATTATTTACTTGTGATTCATGAACTTGTAGGAAGTTGATATGCCTACTAACTATTTGATAAAATGCTTAAATGATTGTGATAATGTTGAATAGTGAAATTATTGGTTGTATTGCGTATGTGACGCTTTTTTTATATGAATACTATTATTCTCTTGGATACCCTTGATTTAAATGAAAGATTGAATAAATACTTTATGAGGAACAGATGATAATCTAGATAGTTAAGGGCTTGAGAAAGGAAAATAAATGAATGAAGATATTACAAGTTGAGAAATGGGATGTCATGGATAGTTACCCGGAGTTTTTGTGACAGGGATTGTGTCTCCCTTTAGTTATGAACTGTAACCCATGCGGGTGGTCGTATGTTTCCATCGGGTTAGTAGCCCGAAAACACACAGGCTTAACTAGGAGCCATTAGGTAGTTTGAAGGATTACAAAAGAAGTGAAAGTAGAAAGTAGTACCGTTGAGATCAGTAAGGTGATGATAATATAAGAGCCTCATTTATGTTCTATGTTTGTGTAAGAATTGAATTGTGTTATTATTGTTGTATTGATATTTTTATTCTGTTGGATTATACAATAAATGTTATTGAATTGAATACTAGGTAACACTTGCTTGACATTATACTTAGCACATGCCTACACATGTCACCTTTATTCTACCCTTTGATTAATTGCTCTACTAGGGTTGTTGTTTTTACCCCTACTAGATGCTGGTAATGATAAGGAGCTGGAGCCTTGATGACATGGATTGGGAGGACAACTTCTCTTTTGAACTTATTTGTTTGTTTTTTGGATGTAATTAAATTTACAACTTCTATTTTGACCTTTTGTTATTTTTGGGAATTTATAAAAGGCCCTATAGATACGTTGATGTGGAGGTTTGAAAGGCTTAATGAGACTCATATTCTCTTGACTTAGGAATAGAAATCACAGGATGAGTGCACTTTTAGAATGTATGTATGTAAACCTTGTTGGATTATATGTATGGAATGTGAATGAATATTTATGTTATGAAAACTCAAATGAGAATATGCTAATCACAGAGTGATTTGAAATATACATAAATTATTTATTTAGCTTGACATTGATTTACAAGGTCACCCTCAGGTCTTTGAGGCCTATGGCATGACATAATGGTATCAAAAGCTCTAGGTTTAGAACACTTAGGGACGACGGAGATTGGGTAACACTAGGACACTTGAATCAAAATTTTAAAAACGTAAGTTTCAAAGATTTCTTCACTGTTGATTGTTGTATGCTTGGAAATATGAAGTATAATATGTGTTGATGTAAGCATGTTTGATATTGTGAGTTGTTAGATGATTGATACATCATTATAAGTTGTTTTGAGTGTTGATGTGAATATTGACTTAAGTGCTTGATGTGATAATACTTGAAATATTAAATTACTAGATGTTTAAGACATTATTGGAAATTGTTTTGAGTGTTTAGTAATGAGCATTGACTTGAACACGTGGTACAATGTATAAATAAATTTAATGTTTATATGTACTTCTGTTAATGTGCATGGGGTTATTTGATACATTATTTGCGACATAAGAGTCAAAGGGGGGGAATACATTTTAAGGATTTATAATGTTTAAATGTTGTCTTTTTATCTATTGAAATAAGATGCCCATCGGAGTATGAGGTAGAGGTCGAGGCAGAGGTCGAGGTAGAGGGAGAGTGCCTACACCCCGAGCCTCCACCACCGCCACCTCAACCATAGATTGTTCCGACTGTTCATATAGATGGAACTGAGATTGCACGTGGCATGATGGACTTTATGAGATAGTCCTAGTAGGCTAATAGGGATGAGGCACAGTCACATCCCCAAGGTGGCAAGAGTAGGGCCACAATAGCTATTGAGAGAGCTCTAGTGGCTTAATCTTCCCAAGTTTAGGGGAGAGCCCCGACCCACTAGTAGCTAATTATTGGATCCGGAC